>WIGO01000031.1:0-268135 GCA_014235945.1 Colletotrichum plurivorum
CCAACCGCTCGACGTTCCCAACGCTCAGCAAGCTGGCCCTCGATATCCTCGCGATCCCAGCCATGGCAACCGACTGCAAGAGGACGTTCAGCTTGGCGAAGCTTACCTTGACGTCACAGAGACTGTCAATGGCGCCATCGAGGTTGGAGGAGGTCCAATGCCTCAAGAACTGGCTCCGAGGGGGCTCCGTGGCGCTCGGTGGGCAGCACTTCGTACGCAAGGAAAGGGGGTGAAAGAGAGGCGGGGGTGGCGTACACTGGCCGGCGTACGCCAGCTGCTCCTGGAAGATCATGTAAGTTGTGGCCTCTGACGACTTCACGATGCCTTCACTAATTACCCAATTAGGTAATTAGGCCAAATCGATCAAGTATTTGCCAAACATTCAAATCGAAGGCGAAAGACGAGCCAAATCAACAAATCAAGGTGCTCGATTTGATTTGTTTGATCGGTGGGCAGCGCTGGGCTCGACGCCTACCAGAAGGCGCCTGCCGAAGACAAGCTCGTGCTTTCGGTCAGCGTGAAGGATGCCAAGGTCACGAAGGACAACCAAGTTCAGACTCGCGACAGGATCGAGTCCCGGGAGCCTGTCGAATGGTTCCTCTTCAGGGCCTAGTCTGCGCCATGCATTGACTGAATTCTCCTGGGTCCTTGGCAGCTCGCAGGACGGGACGCAAGAGAAGATTGGCGGTGCAGAGGCAGCTTGGCATGATGTACTTCATTCAAGAAAATGCGGTAGTCAGGCCCGTAGCAAGACAGTGGAAACTCCGTGTGAGTTGGTCACGCTCAGGTCTGGCTTTGAGTACATACGCGCAGAAGCTCGAATCTTCGTAGAACCTTTGTTACCTAAAATGCATCAACTCTCCCGGTTCCGATATGCCTTCAATCTTGCAGTGGCTATTTGCTGTCCCATATGATCGAAGGATCTACATTGTCGCGACACATGATGATGAAAGGCTTGTCTCCTGGAAATACACACCCATAAGCAAAAGGCTCTGAAAGCAACTTTTGAGGTTACCCGGCTCTGATATCAGGCACAGTTGTTGTGGAGGAGCACGCTAGGCCGCGGTCACGTGACCGTGGTTTGCGGCCCGTGCCCCCCTGCTCTCCAGGGCATCTCGATCCCTAGGCGGATTAGCCGCCTAGGGATCCCTCTCCTTCAGACATCACCACAATCAACCACACATAGGCCACTTGTGCCTCAACAGTTGTCGATGTCTTTAATCTTCCTCGCCTCAAATTGAACGACTCAATCCCATCGCTGAAGTGATGCCTGCAAATATGATCCAGATCGGCGTCGAAATCTATGGAGTCTAGTTTGCCATACGCTCTCCGTACCTAGCAACAATACGAAGAATGCATTGCCAAGACATACGCCTGCTGCTTTCTAGCGTATCTAAGTAATCAAAATTGCTGTATTGTCTTGAACGACTTTTTTATGGTGCTCTCGGAGCCGTGCGGTACCATTCTCGCTCTCGTTCGTCCTCAATGATTCCCCAAGACTTTTCTGCATTCAAAGGAAACACGCTTAATCGCTTCGACCATCCCTGCCGTCAATTGCAACCGGTGGCCGTTTTCCGTCCTCGACCGTGTGCCCGTCGTCGCTTTCGGCGAAACCCGAAGAGTTCTCGACCTGAGGGCTGTTTGAACGAGTTAGCATGCAAGCCGATAGATAGCACCCGGGCCAGACTCACTCCCTTCTCTTGACGTAAAGGCGCAAGAGGTGTGTAGCAATAATGAGAAGCACGGACGAGCCGAGCGTGAACGCGAAACCCTTTGTGTACCGGGGCGCTTCCACCGTCGGAAACACCAAGAGCGGGGTCCACGCCGTGGACGACTGCGAGATGGCGTTGATGAGCACCAGCGTGAAGGATCTCTCTGCCGGCGACGACCTCAGCTGCGTGTTCACCCACCCGTGAAAAACGCTCGACATGGCGACCGAGGAGTACATGGTCGAGAAGGCGAACCATTTGGCCGGCTCGGGCACGTTCCACACGGTCAGGATAATGAGGCCCGTGATGTTCCACGTGATGGACATGGTGATCGCCCAGGCCGGCCCCATGACGAGGTCGGAGGCGAAGCAGACGAAGAGGGTGTAGAAGATACCCAGCGCGGGGGCAATCGTACCCAGCTCGTTGATCCTGGCCTGGGAATACCGGCCCAGACTCTTGATCCAGAGCAAAAAGCTCCCCGAAGACGTATGAATGCCAGCGTTCCAGAAGAGCACATCAACAATGACGATACCCCAAAATTGAGGCGACAGGACGACCTTCTTCAAACCCCCGATCCTGAACTTGCCGCGGGAGCTGTGGCCGGCGCGCTTCAGCCTCTCGACGCTCAGCTCGACGTTTTCCCGCTTCAGGACCAGCTTGTTGGGCTGCTCCGGCGTCCCTGGGATGACGAAGTAGCCCAGGACTCCCACGGGGACGGTGATAAGCGCGCATATGATGTACATCCACCGCCAACCGGCGAGGCCGTTGACGCCGTGGAGACGGGCCGACGCGCCTGCTTGGATGAGGCCGGCGGTGAGGGTGCCCAGAGACAGGCCGACGTAGAAGATGCCGCCCCGACGGGCGATTTCATCGCCTCGGTACCAGGATCCGAAGAGGTAATGCATAGCAGGGAAGAATGCTGCCTAGATGAGTGTAAGCGTCAGATCGTGTCCACTGTGTTGTCTTGTGCGACTTACCTCGAACCAACCAACAAGAAACCGGTACGCTGCGAGCTCGGCGAATCCCGTAACGCGGAACTGAAGAAGGGTGAAGACGCCCCATGCGATATCGAGAAAGGGAATGAGCCAATGCATCGGGATGTAGGTCAGCAGGAACATGATGGGAATCTGCCCCGTTACGGCACCGATGATGTAGAAAGTCTGCAGCTGAACCAGCTCATTGCCGTGGAAGTTTAGGTCTTCTTTGAGACCAGCGACGTAGGCATTATCTGGGAGTATTAGAAGAGCACTGCGAGTATGAAAGAGAATGAAGCTCACTGAGATTGGACTGATCAATGTATCTAATTGGACGTTAGTGTCGTATATCGCATCACGGTGGCTCAGGGCACTTACTTTACCCAGTAGGACAGCACCGCATACGGCACGATCAAGAGATCCAGCTTCCTAATGAGCTTACGCTCTTCCGGTGTGTCGGTATCGGCATACCACTGGATGTGCCACCACTTCTTGCGAGCTTGGGTAACCATAACGGCAATGGACGGGCCAATATCACTCGACGCAAAAGAAACAGAATTGCGGCGTGCAGTTTGTCGCTGGCAGAACTACTCAGATCAAAGCATGCAAATCGTGAGCTGCAGGAGCTCTCGGGCTTTAGTATCGTCCAATTATCCTGGTTCATGTGCAAAATGAGACCTCTTCTCCTATCCCTTGCTATCTGGGGCCCGCGGCCGAGCGGGAACGTCCCGCTAGGCGTTCCATTTGAAGTCGACAACAGGTAATAGCCCAGGCTCGTGTCGCCAATCCAGGAGAGGCGAAACTTGGCGCGGGAGTTGGCCGCGAACCAGACTTGAAGAATAGACGGGGGGAAGCAGGGTGGACGTCCAAGAGCGAAGTAGCGCCGCAGTCAACACCGGCTTGGGCACTTGGGAGAGATGGGAGAGATAGGCGAGAAGTCCGATAAAAGGACGCGTCTTCGCCGTGGGAATTGCACCATCCCAGGGCTCATTGATGTGACAGACGAGCCAATTGTGATGTGAGTGCGGCATCCGTTATATACGTTTCGATAAACCCGCAACATCCCAGTCACCACCCGGCGGCCCCCCCACGCCGTGCTTTACACTAGGACCAAGTCCATCAACCTTGCAGAATTGGAGACCCTTATTTCAGGCAATTATCTCCAAGAGAGGAGCAAGCCCGTTTGGAGCTCCGATCTGAGGAAGACAAGGGTTTAGGTAGGAGGGGTGACAATTCCCCAAGAAAGTGGGGATATGGCGTGCTCCCCATATTCCGCGCACCTCATCCCCGTCACGGCAACCGGACTGCGATACCACCGGCAGCGGGGGCTGGGATCCATTGGGGGAAGCTTCATGGTGGGGTGGGTAGCTACTGTAGCATGTGTCGTCTTCAATGAGCTGCTTGACGAGATAGCAATGTCCCTGCTGTGATAGGTTGACTTGGCCGAGGGAACGACGTTGCTAGGATCGACGGTCTTCGAAGAGCAGCGGGAGTCCCCTCAGTGTCTGTGTAACGCGTTCGAGCTGGCGTCTGACGTGATTTCAATGTCCGGGCCGGCGGGGAGGAGGAGGTGTCATGGAACAAAACACCACGGGCATCTGGCTAGTCTGTCCCTTCCTCGATTGAAGCTATCCAAAGAAATCAAGCTGAATTAGTTCTGGAAGCAACTTGTTGAGACCTTTCATCATGGGCGACTATCACACTGAGACGCCGACAACACCGCCTACAACGTCGAGTGACCCGAACAAGTCAACAAGCCAGAATGGCGCCGACAAGCAGACACTCATCGACCGCGCGGTCGACTCCCTCCTCACCCCGCCAAAGTCGATATACTCAGATGTCTCGATACCTCTAGTGGACAGATACATAGACGATCCCAGAGAGCTCCGCGTCGCCGTCATTGGCGCAGGTCTCTCTGGCGTCCTGGCCGGTATCCTTCTCCCGGCCAAGGTGCCGGGCATCAAGCTCACCATCTTCGAGAAGAATGCAGACGTGGTATGTACAACGCACATAGCTTCATCCCCTTGCCACAAACACCACTAACACTACATCCAGGGCGGCACGTGGTTCGAGAACATCTACCCGGGCGTCCGCTGCGACGTGCCCGCCCACGTCTACCAGTCGACCTTCGACCCCAACACGCAGTGGTCGGAGCAGTTCGCCCAGGGCGCCGAGATCCGCGACTACTGGCAGGGCCTCGCGCGCAAGTACGACGTCTACAAACATCTGAAGCTCTCGCACCGCGTCGAGGGGCTCGACTGGGACGAGGCGCGCGCCGTCTGGCGCATCGCCGTGCGCGACCTGAAGACGGACGCAGTGCGCGTCGACGAGGCCGACTTTGTCATCACCGCCATCGGCCGCTTCAACGCGTGGAAGCTGCCAGACTACCCGGGCATCGCAGACTTCAAGGGCGTGCTGAGGCACGCCTCCAACTGGGACCCCAGCTTCGACCCGAACGGCAAGAAGGTCGCCGTCATCGGCAACGGCGCCAGCGGGATCCAGCTCACCTCGAACCTGCACAAGGTCGTCGCCCGGCTGGACCACTACGCGCGCAACAAGACGTGGGTGACGGCGTCCTTCGCGGGCGACGAGACGTCCATCGAGCCGATCCATGTGCCGGAGGAGCTGCGCGGCAAGTTCCGCGAGGACCCGGAGGCGTACCTCACGTACCGCAAGGAGATGGAGGGCAAGTACTTCCGGCACTTCACGGGCTGGCTGAAAGGGTCGTCAGAGAACGAGGAGGCGAAGGAGAACTTCCGCAAGTTCATGAACGATCGCTTGGCTAAGAAGCCTGAGCTGGTGGACGCGCTGATCCCGGACTTTTCGCCGCACTGCCGCCGGCTGACGCCCGGGCCGGGCTACTTCGAGGCCATCACCTCGGAGAAGACGGAGTACATCCAGACGAGAATCAAAAGGATCACGGAGACGGGCGTCGAGACGGAGGACGGGAAGCATCGCGAGGTGGACGCCATCTTCTGCGCGACGGGCGCCAACGTGGACATGGTCCCGCCCTTCCCCATCCGCGCGCGCGGCGAGGACCTGACGGAGCAGTGGCACGAGGGCGGAAAGTACGGATACCCGTACACCTACCTCGGCTCAGCGACGCCCGGGTTTCCTAACCTGCTGTTCCTCCACGGGCCGAACGGGTCAGGGCGCTCCGGCACGGTGCCGCACAACGTGGAGAACCAGGTGACGTACTTTGCGCGGATCCTGCGCAAGGCGTCGCGCGAGGGCATCAAGACGCTGCAGCCGACCAGGAGGGCGGCGGACTGGTTCACGCAGTACTCGGACGCGTTCTTCAAGACGACGGTGCTGTCGGAGGAGTGCAGCTCGTGGTACAACAGCGGGAAGCCGGGTTCGAGGGTTCACGGGCTGTGGCCGGGCTCGGCAAGTCTTGTGACTATTGTGCAGCGTGAGCCGCGGTGGGAGGACTTTGAGTACGAGTACATCGGCGACGCGGAGAATCCGTTTCTGTGGTACTGGGGCAAGGGGTGCACGAGGAAGGAGTTGGATCCCGAGGCTGATGTGACGCCGTATCTGCAGCCCCATGTCATCGACCCCAAGGACGTGCACGAGAGCTGGCACACCGTTCCATAGATGGAGGTTTGTGGGAGTTTACGATGAATTCAATGAGTTATGTCAGATTGTTTTCAGTTTGGTAACTTTGTGAGAGTTTCAACACCTTGACATGACTGGTCGGAGCACTTCAACAGCATCTCCAACGACACTCACGATCCAGTCCTTCGGTAAGACGTGATATGAACAGTCAAAGCTTCGACATAACCATCCCACCGGTACCAAGTCCAGACCCCTTGATCCGAGGCTCTTGCCAAGCCGTAGCCAGATGGAGTGACATGCCTAGTCCTCACGTCAAAATCTCTGATAGCAAATGCAACCGCCCTCACATCTCGCCATCACGCAAAGCCGGCATCCCACGTGCGGAACATCCATTCAACAAGGGAAATAACCGCCGTCCCCGTCCCACAGCTCTGGGTCACTCACACCCTCGGTGCAAAAGAGGGATGATGAAAAGAGTGGGTGGGTGGTACTCCGGCATCTGTGCGCCGCCGGCGGGGATGACGTGCTGTCCCCGGCTGATTTCGCAACCTCTCGACGGCCGAATGAACGGCACCCCCGCCCCCCGTCAACGGAGAGAAGTTAGCTTCAAACCAGACTATCAATTGGAGAGAGATTTGGGGTAAGTTGCTAGCTAGCAAGCTATTCCTTTTCTACTAGGATTCAAGAGCGAGAAAAAAAAAACTTTGTATAGACCCCTGGTCGTTCGGCATGTGTTGATGCCATTAGGACCATTCCCCTGGTCTACCGTGAATCGGGCAGCAGTGAATCTCGCCGTGGCATACATCCCTGCTTGCCAAATCTGATCCATAAGACGAAGGAATCCCGTTCCAGGCCTTTTGATATCAAACGAACAGGCAGTCCGAGTCTTGGCCATTGCGGAAACACCAGTGAGAGAACTCTCGCAGCCAACATCGCGAAACTTATCAGAAGACATGGCCGACTACGCAGACGCCCAGAAGGGCGAGATCGCACCTCCCAAGGAGGAGAGACACCCAGGTAAGAGCTTCTCCAGGGTTCCCGCCGCCTCGTTCTCGACCACCAGACTAACGCGACGAAACCCAGTGCGATGGCACCGCTCAACGTTCTACAACATGACCATCCTCGGCCTCTGCAACCTCGCAGCGCCCGGAATCTGGGGTGCCATGAACTCCCTCGGCGCGGGCGGCGCCGCCTCGCCCAAGGTCGTCAACGCCGCCAACGCCCTGACGTTTTGTCTCATGGTCGTGTCGTGTTATTTTTCTTCTGCGATTGTGCACTACATCGGGATCAAGGGGGCTCTCATCTTTGGAACGTTCGTCTCTCCCCCCTTCCCTGTTTCCCCCCCTCTTCTTCCGTTCCCTGAAATGGATCCTCCCTCAAAGCGAGAAAGACACAGCTGACCAGACGCCAACAGCATCGGCTACGCCCCCTTCGCAGCAGGCCTCTACACAAACAACCGCTACGGCGTCGAGTGGCTGATGCTCCTCGGCGCCGCGCTCTGCGGCATCTCGGCGGGCGTGTTCTGGATGGCCGAGGCCGCCATCGCCATCGCCTACCCGGAGCCGTGGAACAGGGGCAAGGCGCTGGGGTACTGGCTGACCTACCGTCTGTGCGGGCAGATTCTCGGAGGTGCGATCAATTTAGGGCTGAACGCGTCCAACGACCAGGCGGGTAAAGTCTCGTACACGGTTTTCATCGTGTTCATCGCGATCCAGGCTGCCGGACCTTTTGTGGGGTTGTTTCTGAATAAGCCTGAGCAGGTGGAACGGCAGGACGGGAGGAAGGTCAGCCTGGCGATTGTGGAGAATCCGTGGTTTGAAATAAGGGCTACGACGAGGAATTTGCTGAACCCGAGGTTTCTGCTTATTGTGCTTTGGATTGGGCAGGCTGTGTTTTCTGAGGCTGTGTTCTTTACATACCTTGCCAGTAAGTTACCTCTATCACCAGGAGAAAAGAACGTACTTACAATGTCTCCTTCACAGCGTGGTTCTCCGTGCGTTCGAGGGCATTGGGCTCGTTCCTCTCCGGCATCGTAGCCGTCATCTCCGGAAACATCCTCGGAGTAAGTCGCGCATCCTCTTTGTTCTCACAACGACACAAACTGACATGCGTCCCCGCAGCACTGGCTTGACCGCGCCAAGGTCTCCCTCAAGACGCGCACGCGCTCGACCTTCTGGGTCCTCGTCGTCACGCAGGGCGCCTGGTGGACATGGGCCACGATCCTCGCCACGCGCTTCCGCCACACGCGGCCGACGCACGACTGGGCCGGGTCGGAGTTCGGCGCCGCGTTCGCCGTGTACATCTTCCTCACCATCGGGTTCCAGCTGAACTACCTCTTCCTGTGCGTCTTCTCTCCCTCCCTCTCCCTCATGCATTCTCGAAAACTGTTGCTAACAACGTCACCCGCAGCTACTTCATCGTCACGAACCTCGCCCAGGGCGAGGAGGAAGTGATCCGCTACGCCGCCCTCCTCCGCGGCACCGAGTCCGCCTGGCAGGCCGTCAGCTACGGGCTCACCTCGCTGACGCTCTTCGGCGAGGTCGGCGCGATATACTTCAACTTCGCGCTGTGGGCGGTGGCCATCGGCCCCGCGTGGCTGGTGCTCCGGCACTTCGGCGCCGGGGAGCAGCAGCGCGTGGAGGACGTCGGCGGGGTTGTGTCGAGCGAGGACGGGGATTCGACGGGGAAGCATTAGAGCTGTGATTGTGGTTGGGGAACTAGATCTAGTCGCGCGACTGGGCGAGTCAGACGTTTGCGCTGCCCGAGGGTTTGGGATTTCTGGGTTGCATTTGGGCCCTTCGGCCGATCGCTGAGGTGTGCGATTGTATCATGATCGTGGTTGGGGATAGATGACTTGCCTATTGGCGCGATTAATTGCAAGTATTGAACTTTGTTCAAATTGGAGTCGCTTTCAAAATCCACCTGCTTGGAAAGCCCGCCGGCCTGGGTTGGCAACCACCACGTGAATAGACACGATGAATGCACATCGCTGTGCCCATGGTGATTGATGACGATCTCCATGGATGGATGCGCGAAACCTTCACCAGCGCACCAGTCGAGCGCTTCCACTTACCCGCTCCGTCTGAAGAACAACTCCACAGCAATTGCAGTGTGCCGCGGCAAAGTGTCGGCAATTCGCCCAAATCTCCGGTCGTTTTGGGGGCCATCTCGCCTTCCGGGCTAACATGACGTGATACCCTCACGTTGAAACCTTGAGAGCTGCATGACGCGGGTTGCGGGTCGAGCTGTTGCTACCCTGAAGATTCCGTCGAGATAAGACGATCATCATCAATTTATCTTCTCTTTTCCCCTCAACGCGGAATGTTTTTCCCGTGCAGGACCTTCCCTGTAGTAAGCGGACTGCAGAGGTTCCGCCGCTAGCAGCTCGGCAGGGCGGTCGTCGTGCGTCTTGCGCCACATCGCCGTCCGGTGGCATCATCGCCCCGGCTCCACCGGGAGACCGGACCCACGCCGAACATCGGGAGGGGCAATGCGCTACGAGTTGGAGCAACGCGACCCCGAATGGACGTCACTACACGTGTGGCAGCATGTGGTCGGCGATCGAGGGCTATGTTACCCCGCGCCGGCGCGTCTCGAGCTTGCCTGGTCAAATAGCTCTTTTCTGACTTGAGATAATACTTACCCCTCCATCCTCGGAACCAACTTGTCTTATGCATTGTCCTTTTCTGGGAGTGATACCGAGCACGCAACGACGCGATCAGATTTTGCAAGCAACCATGGCGGACGCGAACGGAACCGGAAAGCCCAAGAAGAGCCTCGTGCTCAATGCCTTCGTCGAGATGTGTATGTCCAACTCCCTGGGCTCGCGTGGTGATGCTCTCGGAAGACAATTGCTGACGCCCTCGCAATGCAGGCAGTGGACACCAGTCCCCGGGTCTCTGGAGGCATCCCGACGACCAGTCGTGGCGCTTCAACGAGATCAGCCACTGGGTCGAGCTCGCGAAGCTTCTCGAGGAGGCTAAGTTCCATGGCATCTTCATCGCCGACGTTCTCGGTAACCTCCCCTCCGTCTCATCGGTCGAAGAGAACATACTGACTCCTAAAAGGCGGATACGATGTGTACTCGCAGTCGCTGGACCCCGCAAAGATCTCGGGCGCTCAATGGCCCGTCAACGAGCCGCTGGCACCGATTGCCGCCATGGCTGCTGTGACGAAGAGCATCGGCTTCGGCGTGACTGTGTCGACGACGTACGAGCAGCCGTACCACTTGGCGCGGCGCCTGTCGACGGTTGACCATCTCAGTGGTGGCCGGTACGTGCACAACTCTCGACTGCTCGTGTGAAGGTCTAGCTAACAAGTTGTCAGTCTCGGATGGAACGTGAGTCGTTGAAACTGACAATGGAGAATCAGCAGCAGCTGACGACGAACAGATCGTGACGAGCTATCTCGACTCGGCAGCCAAGAACATGGGACTCGCTCAGCAGCCCCAGGTACGCCCGCCCGCCCCATGGCCTCCCCTCGTCAGCTCAATGCTAACGACAGCCGCAACAGCACGACGACAGATACGCCCAGGCCGAGGAGTACATCAAGGTCATGTACAAGCTCTTCGAATCCTCATGGCGCGACGACGCCGTCAAGCTCGACCGCAAGGCGGGCGTCTACACGCAGCCGGACCTCGTGCGCAAGATCAACCACGAGGGCCGCTTCTTCACGGTCCCCGGCCCGCACATCGTGCAGCCCTCGCCGCAGCGCACGCCGCTGCTCCTGCAGGCGGGTACCTCCAAGGCCGGCAAGCAGTTCGCGGCGCAGCACGCCGAGGCCATCTTCGTGTCGGCGCACGCGCCGGCGGTGTGCGCCAAGAGCATCGCGGAGATCCGGCACATCGCGCGGGCCGAGTACGGGCGCGAAGGCAACGACATCAAGGTGCTCGCGCTCGTGACGCCGATCCTGGGGCGCACCGAGGAGGAGGCGCAGGCGAAGCTGGCCGAGTACCGCAAGTACGCGTCGACCGAGGGCGCGCTCGCGCTGTTCGGCGGGTGGACGGGCATCGACCTGAGCAAGTACGGCGACGACGAGGAGCTGCGGCAGGTGGAGAGCAACGCGGTGCGGTCGACGGTCGAGGGGTACGCCAAGTTCGCGCCGGGGACGTCCAAGTGGACGAAGCACACTATCGCCGAGCACGTCAGCATCGGCGGCAACGGGCCCATCTTCGTGGGCACGGCGGCGCAGGTGGCGGACGGGCTGGAGACGTGGATTGAGGAGGCGGACGTGGACGGCTTCAACTTCGTGAGTTGACTTTCTTCTCTGGGGTTGTTTGGGGCAACTCGAGTGCTGACCTTTGATTGTGCAGGCCTACGCCCTCTTCCCGCAGTCCTTCAAGGAGATCATCGAGTTGCTGATCCCCGAGCTTCGCCGTCGCGGCCTGTTCTGGGACGACTACGCCGTTCCGGGCGGCACATACAGAGAGAACTTCTACCGCAAGAAGGGGCAGACCGGGCCGTTGGACGACCACGTGGCGTCATCGTACCGGTGGAAGGCGGGCGTGCCGGCGGAGGAGGCCAAGATCCCGGAGTGAGGAGCTGGTTGATGGCATGTCGTGCGGAAGACAGAAACAAAAAATTGAAGTTATTCCCAAAGTTGCTCCGATGAAAAGTTTTCCGTTTCAAAATCTTGGTTGAGCCAGAGAAGGCAGGAGGTGCTCGTGGGGGGGCATGCGGGTTCGTTCCTTCCATGTTCGAGAACATAGATTCGGCGTCACGGACTGGCGCCCGGACCAGATCGACCGGGAAGAGTGGATCCCGGCACCTGGACGGGACACTGGAGACAGACTAGGTCAGCTGGTGGACGCACTGAGCAGTGGATGTAAGGCCGAGATTCGTCCGGCCGAGCTGAGCCGAAAGATGCGCTCGCATCTACGGAAGTTTCGAAGCAGCTCCAGTTATTTTTGCCTTTCTGCATTCTGGATCTCGGCTATGTCAGTGTTCGGTGGGGAGTGCGACAGACCCTTGGGGACAAACTGTGGGCAAGATGAATGTTTTTCTGTCAAGTCAGCAAATGCAATAATGGACAGACTTTTGACATTGAAAAATGAGGAAGAACATGTCGCAGGAGATACGATTGAGAGAGCAAGTAGTGGAAAATCTCCTGACTGTCCTCAGCCCAGAATTGCTTGGAAATAAGCGGGATTCCGCGCCTGCCATTGGCCAATGGCTCTACGTCACAAACAGCGTCGGCTCACACCGAGCAAGCTGCCAGTTTCCAGTGGTGCTGCGCCTGGCCGGGTGCGCTACCAAGCCCTACGAACAGCCGGCAGCCAGGGACAGTGGCGTTGTTCCCGCTGTAAGGTCAAGAATAGCGTCTAGATGGGTAGGTACGTTGGTACCTATCCAGTCGGCCATGCGGCTGTTTCCCAGGGGCGTTGCCGACCGTTACCGAACCGCCTGGCCAGTCAGCGTGGGCCCACATCATGCTGGATGTGTTATGTCAGCCGGTCTACATCCAATCAGAAGCTCCATCAACGTGGCCAGTGATAAAAAAAGATAAAAAACGAAAAAAAGGCCATAGCTCCTTCTCTGTAACCCTTGTCGACACACTGCGTCATTCCCCACCGAGGGGCTCAACGAGTGACCTGATCTGATCTCGCACCTCCTGAACTGCTCTCCCAGCTAAACCAATTTTTGCTGGGACAAGAGATAAGAAGGCCAAAAAGGTGGCTCGGAGTTCCTCCGGTGTCTAGCTATAAAAGTTTACTGACGCCCACTTTACTCCTTTCAAAGTCACCCCATTGTTCACGTCCCTTTCCTTTCTCTGGCCGTACCTGTACCATCTGCCCGGGCCATTTGCTGCCTCACTCTCCACTCCTCCCCTTGTTTCTCCTCTCCAACCTCTCCAGCAAGCATCTACGACCTCACACAGACGCAATGGCTTCTCCCATCGCCTCGGCCGCCCTCAAGGCCCGCGTGCGCCGCCCGAGCATGCTCAACAAGCTCACCCGCCCGCAGGACCTCCTCCAGCACTTCCCCAATGGCGCCTACATCGGCTGGTCCGGCTTCACCGGCGTCGGCTACCCCAAGAAGATGCCCACCTTCCTCGCTGACCACGTCGAGGAGAACAACCTCCAGGGCAAGCTCAAGTACAGCCTCTTCGTCGGCGCCTCGTCTGGCGCCGAGACGGAAAACCGCTGGGCCGGCCTCGACATGATCGACCGCCGCAGCCCCCATCAGGTCGGCAAGGCCATCTCCAAGGGCATCAACGAGGGCCGCATCCACTTCTTCGACAAGCACCTCTCCCAGTTCCCCGTCGACCTCGTCTACGGCTTCTACACAAAGGACCGCCCCAACAAGGGCATCGACGTCGCCATCGTCGAGGCCACCGACATCAAGGAGGACGGCAGCATCGTCCCCGGCGCCTCCGTCGGCGCCACCCCCGAGCTCGTCCAGCTCGCCGACAAGATCATCATCGAGGTCAACACCTCGCTGCCCAGCTTCGAGGGCCTCCACGACATCACCATGACCGACCTGCCCCCGCGCCGCAAGCCCTACCTCATCATGGGCGTCGAGGACCGCATCGGCACCACCAGCATCCCTATCGACCCGGAGAAGGTCGTCGGCATCATCGAGTCCGACTACCAGGACCAGACCGCCCCCAACTCTCCCGAGGACGCAAACTCCCAGGCCATCGCCCGCCACCTCATCGAGTTCTTCGAGCACGAGGTCAAGCACGGCCGCCTCCCCAAGAACCTCCTCCCCCTCCAGTCCGGCATCGGCAACATCGCCAACGCCGTCATCGGCGGCCTCAAGGACAGCAACTTCTGGAACCTCAAGGTCTGGACCGAGGTCATTCAGGACACCTTCCTCGACCTCTTCGACTCGGGCCACCTCGACTTCGCCACGGCCACGTCGGTCCGCTTCTCCCCCGACGGCTTCAAGCGCTTCTACGACAACTGGGAGTCGTACCACGACAAGCTCCTCCTCCGCAGCCAGCAGGTCTCCAACTCCCCCGAGATCATCCGCCGCCTCGGCGTCATCGGCATGAACACCCCCGTCGAGGTAGACATCTACGCCCACGCCAACAGCACCTGCGTCATGGGCTCCCGCATGCTCAACGGCCTCGGCGGCAGCGCCGACTTCCTCCGCAACGCAAAGTACAGCATCATGCACACCCCCTCCACCCGCCCCTCCAAGACCGACCCCCACGGCGTCTCGTGCATCGTGCCCATGTGCACCCACATCGACCAGACCGAGCACGATTTGGATGTCATCGTCACCGAGAACGGCCTCGCCGACGTCCGCGGCCTGAGCCCCCGCGAGCGCGCCCGCCTCATCATCAAGAAGTGCGCCCACCCCGTCTACCAGCCCATCCTGCAGAGCTACTTCGACAAGGCCGAGTTCGAGTGCCTGCGCAAGGGCATGGGCCACGAGCCCCACCTGCTCTTCAACTCGTTCGACCTGCACCGCGCCCTGGTCGAGGAGGGAAGCATGCAAAAGGTCAAGAGCTTCTAAGTCAGTCGTCTCAGAAAGGAACGAAAAGAAACCTACGGAGCTACGAAAAGGGTAGACGATCTAGATACGTTGGGCTTGTTTGGACATCGGCGCAGTCACGGCGGGAGCATAGAGCATTGTGGTTTTTTTGTTTGGATTTAGAGAAATGATACCTCGCTGGAGATAATGCCACCACTTCTTCCACAACGTGTTTATTCCCGAAATCGCCGAAACCCCTGGTTCTCGCAGTCCCACGATGCTGGGATGTGGTGTCCACAATTTCACTCTCCGACCCCTTCCCATCGACAACGCCAAGACTCTCGGCCTCGAGACGAGCCTCCTTTTTCTTCATCGCCGACGCCCGAGACGAGATGCGATGCGATACGATGCGAGGCGAGGCGAGCCGCTCGCTAATCCGGCGCTCAGTCCGTTGGGCATCTCGGGGGACCGAAGAGGGACTTGTCGAGAATCATTGACCTGTCCCCTTCATCGATCTCGCTGCAACAATTTGGTGGATCTGCTCTCACCGAGCCGGCTTCTGGCCGCGCCCAACGTCAAACTTTGACTCCTCGATAGACTCGCAAAAGCCACCCTCAGCCACAACGTATAACTACCACCCATTAAAGGGTCAATCAAGGCGGTCCAGTCACAGGTCGCAGGCATTAGATTCGAGGCTTTTCAATCTTGCGTCGGGATAAAAGACAGCCTAATGAGAGTTGATCTGTTTCACGAGTCAGCAGCTATCGTAGTTTGAATGTGATATTACCAGTGGACAGCGAGATAAGAGCAGCCATCTTCGCGCCTAAAGCCGAATAATAAACTGGTCCATCGCAGATGAAGAGTCGCCGCAAGTTCTTATCTCCGATAGGCAACTGTCACCTAGTGCCAAGATCCTCGATTGCGGCGGCCGGCTCCGAAAGGCCCCGCCTTGCCCCGCAAAGTCCGACCGCATTCTTTCAGCCGTATGCTCAGGACGTCTTCCTGCAGGGTAGACGAGGTTGGCCGCGTTCTTTCGTGCGGAGGATCTGCGTGGCGGAGACGAAAGTTTTTGCGCGCGGGTTGATATGAATATCAATCGATGATGATCCGGACGAGAGTTGTTCTGCTGGGATCAACCTGCGGGAAAAGGAAAAGCTCGCGCCGTGTGGCTCCGACAAGGTAAATGCGCGAACGGACAACGCGAGCTTGAGAGGGAAAATAGAACATGCGCTATCCAACGTTGGGGCATCGTTGCGATGGAGTGCCAGCCTCAATTCCTACTTCAGCAAAAATGAAGTTATTCTCACCTACGCGCCTGCCAAAAAAATACATACTCATCGGACCAGCAGAAACATCCCCTCCACGAGCCCTTTGCAGGAAAAAAAGATATATTGAGAGGGAGTTCGAAGCAAAAGATATGCAGAAAAGAGTAATAAAAATAAAAGCAAAAAGACAAAAGCTCACATTCGAACTTCCGAGGTTCGAATGCTACGAACATACGGGGAGTCACCCGGTTTTTCTTCTACTTTGTTTGCGCCGTATTGTCTGGGCGGTCTGGATGTTGCCCCACCTGCCGAGTAGACCATCGCTCAAGTTACACGTTGAATTGCAAGGGGATAGCTGGTCTCGAGAATTGGACGCAGAGTAGTCCATCCTCCGCACTTAGGCGTCTTGAGATGCGACTTGAGGTGTGTACCGCTGTATCCTGCTATTGCTGCATAGACGACGGCGCAGCCGAGACGACAGTTGGTTTCAACGCAGAGAGCAACGACCTACTTCTACGAGATGTCTTTAGCAAGGACCCGGTGTTTTTTGCTTTCAGTTTTATCTTGCTTCGCTGCATTCTGTGGTAAGCCGGACGTAGAAGCCATCGAGATACACTTCTTACTCGGGGGCATCTCAGGGCTCCGAGGTCCTCTACTGGGACCGAGGAGTAAGTGAATCACCCATCCGGTACAGCCTTGACCAGGACCGTTACCATGGAATCGGTCAAAAGTCACTGTTGTTGATCATACCGCCTTGTTTTCCGCCGTCTCGGGAAGTAGACGAAGGACACAGAAGCACTGCCTGCGGCGTCAGGGATAGGAACAAATGTCGTGATACCCAAGCTCGGAGGTTCCCAAGAGGGGTGGGTCCCTTTGGAGAAAAGGGGAATTACTATAAAGTCGTTCATGCTCCTATCAGACTCAATGTATGCCTATACATGTGATCTTATCAGGGATTCCAATGCCTAACTAACCCTAAAATAACTCTCGACACAGGGTGGCAATCGGTTCCGACGACTGGGGCAAGTTGCCTTCCAGCGGCCCGTTCATCTCTTGATCCTTAAGGCCCTTCGTTGCGCTGCTGAAGACACCCGCCGGGTTGGCGTACATCGTTCCACTACGGCTGTTGGAGCCCAGCTTCATCAGCGCAGCCTTCATGCCTTCATAGGTGGCGATCTTGTCGACGAAATCAAAGTAGATTGTCTCATTGGGGTTCGTATTCCCCCCTGCATTGCTGGTAGTAGAGTCCCAACTTGGTACAGTGCATCAGCAGCGCCGCGAGGCCGGCTGCCAGAGCCGTCGCGATCGAGGAGCCCGTCCTGCCGTTCTTGCTCATGAGGTCGCCGAGCCGGCCGTTCTTGGACGCTGCCTCCACCCTGGAGTTGTCAGCGTCGTCTTCGAACACGTCTTTGATGTCGAAGCCGGGGAAGATGAAGTGAAGCCCGCTCTTGTCCGTGACCTCGGGCCACACCTGCCCGCTCGAGTCGGCCGCGCCGATGCAGAAGATGTCGTTGTTGGAGCCATGAGGGAACTCCGACCTGCCGTGCTGCCCCCGGTTGCCGTCGTCGCTCGCCGCACAAAACATCATGGGGATGCGAGAACCATTGCTTCGGGCAACGTTCACGGCATTCCTAAGCTCCTTCATGCCCACCGACCATTTTCCCTCATTTTCGTCTGTGCGGATGGTCCAGGACATGCTTATGATGTCGACATCTTGACGTATCGCAGCTCGGATAGCCTGCCATTGTAAGCATTATCAGCAAGATACATCCAGCGCTCGAGAGGGAAAGAAGAATCTGAAATCAGGAGATTAAAGGTAACTCACCTTTGCCGCACTCCCGGGCTCAGGCCGCGGTAGTTTGCCTGTCGGATCCGGGGTGATCATCAAGCGATACGGCACAATGTCTGCAAACGGACATACCCTGAGGATCGACTTAGCCATGAAGGTCCCGTGTCCGCTGAATGAGGAGAAGGCGGGGCTTGGTCCGTCAGACATCGTCCGGTCGAAGCTTTGGCCCTCCAAGAACCGCTGCTGCAGCGTACGCATGCCTTTGCTGAAGATGTTGACACCGTCGTCGATCAGCGCAACCCTTACCCGTCGCAGACGCCGAACGTATGCGCCTTTTCCGGCAGGGATGGGATCATCGAGACAAAGTCCTCCACCTACTTGAACCATCGCTGCTCAACGGCGTCCTCAGCGGAGCCGGCGCCGTTAGAGCTCGATATTCTTCCCGTCATAATCTGTCCAGTGTCTTTAACCGTGATCTCGGGCAGCCAGGTGACTGGGTCGTTCTTTTCGTCAGTGCTGGTCTTCGCCGTCTGCCCGGCCACCGGTTCTTCTGTCCATGTCAGCTGCCGCTTCGGCTGCTTCGCGCGAGGCTTCTCGGCGGCCGCCTTGGACCGCAGCCTCGGCCGCTGCATACGCTTCTCAAAAGCCTTGACATTGGCCTCAATGCGCTTCTTACTCACGCCATGGAGGTTGTAAGAAAGATGTACCGTCCTCAGGGACTCCAGCAAGGGCAGCCCCTCGGGCTCGCTCCACCCGCGGAGCACGGAATTGTTGCCGCTCCAGTACAGGTGAAGCTCGCGCACCTGCGGCGCCGCGGCCCGTATCTTCTGGGGACAGAGGTCCTCCTTGCGCCAGTCGAGAACCTCGACATCGAAGGATTTCTGAGGCTCCCTTCCATGCAGGCCCGCCAAGACCTCCTCGATTTTCTCGTCCCCATGAGGGAGGGCACGATCGTCGACGACAACTTTGAGAATTTTCTCCACCCCCCAGGACCTGAACCAGTGGAAAAATTGCAACTGGTCCGTGTAGCTTTCGCTTCCGAGGAGAATGCGAGCGCGCGGGAGCACCACGTGGCGGAGAACGTGGTAGTGCTTGCGTTGGCCGAAGTAGCTCTTCACGAGGGACTCCGTCATGTCTTCGTAAACCTTTGTGGCGTCCATTGCGAAGTAGTAGTCTATTGTCGGCCTGTTAGTAATGATGACTCGATTCCCCAAATAAATGGGTACGATGTGTGCTGCTGGAACCATGTTCGAGGTTGCGTGTAGATTTTCCAAGTTGGACACTTACGATGCTTTTCATCGACAAAGAACTTCTCAATCATCTCCACAAAAGTAGTGCCCCTTTGCCGGTCGTTAAATAGCGTCCATCGCAAGAAACGAAGTCCAAGCTCCCGGAGGATGGTTTCGCTGGCCTCGTCTGCGGCATCAATGTCCTGCTTGGTGAACCGAGCCTCGTTGGCCATTCGCCGGTTCGGCGTGCCCGTACGCAAGGGCTGGACCTGCTGTCCCTTTTTTTGCGCAGTGGACCGGTTCGAGTGCTCGACCCCGGGCCCGAGACCACCGACCTTCGATTTCCCGGACTTGTGCTGGGATTTGTTCTGCCTTGCGGTCGGCGAGGCGCCGTGCGCTGATAGTCCTCCCACCTTTTCCAAAGGCGCCGGCTTGGGGAGTGCGCCATTCGCTCCGTCTTTGCCTGCGACCCCTGACCCTCCCGGTCCGCCGTTGCCGTTCATCTGTTGCTGTACAGCTGGTCCCCGGTAGTGCGTTTTGCTGCCCGTCTCCGCTTGCAACAGCTCATTGCGTCGGCGGTGCCACGACTCCTTGGTGGCGACGTGCCACTGGTACACACTACGCGGGCAGGGCGACACCTCATCCCTGCCCGGGCCGACCTTCAGCTTAACACCTTTATCCAAGGTATCCTTGATGCTGTGCTCGCACTTGTCGAGGATGAGCCTCACAAGTGCTAGCGCTCGCCCTGGCTGCTCGATGCACAGGTCATGTCAAGCCGGCCTCAAGTACGGCCGTACGGCCCCTGCGAGCTTGTACATGTACTGATGAGTACCTCCCTAACATCTATTATGTAGGTTGGATGTGATTGTCCTGACATCCATGGCAATTCTGTCCCGTTTGGGTCACGCCCGCCGACCTCTGCGTCTCTGAGACCCGGTGAGGCCCGAGGGTGGGGGTGGGGGTCGGGGTCGGTAAGCCCCTCAAAGGCCCAGCCTGCATCGCCTTCCCTTCAACTCCCTCTCAGCAAAGCCATAGGCCAGCCATCGTACAAACCACAAGAAAACTCTCTACAGACACCAAGGACTGCCAGGGGCGCGATTTTGATCATGACATCGTCATTCACAGAGGCATTCTTCCAGGAGGATAACACGCCGGACAAAGACTGAGTAATACGATGCCTCCCGCCGGGCTCCTCTTGAGACAGACTAGTCACTCTTTCGGGCTGCTAACATCCCATAGTATCGTAGTCGTCCATGGCGTATCCTGTACGGGCGACAGGCCATGGGTCGATACGGATGACCGTCCGGCATGGCTCAAGCGGGACCTCTTCGAGGGCAGCAATGCCCGCATCATCGGCTTCAACTACGAGGCCGTTTCCGACGATGGCCAACTGGTTTATACCCAGACAGGATTTGAGACAGTGGCGCGAAAGCTTCTGGACAGTGTTGAATTGTGGAGAGAAGACGAGGTATGTACCAGCGCAGGACGTGGTCTGATATGGCCCCATCTAGCTAACCAGTTTCTCAAAGGACACCCGCCCCCTCGCCTTTCTGGGCCATGATTTGGGAGGAGTTGTTGTGAAGATGGTTAGTTTACGTGGTCACGTCAGATGAGCTTTGAGTGTTTTGTGTTTGAACTGACGGCGAACCTAACACCAGGCCCTGGTTATTGCTTCCAGAGAAATTGACAGATACGACCCCATTCTAGCGTCTACCTATGCTCTGGTATATTGCATTATCCCGTTCTACTTTAAGGTCCAAGCTGCGTAGCATCCTGCTGAAATTCATCAAGGTCTTCGTTGGCTGCCCCCACAGAGCACTTAGCCTCGCGTCGCTCACGGATGATGTCGCGACTTTGATTTACAACACCCGCAACGCTCCCCGGTTTGGTTTGCTCGAGACCGCCCGGCTTTACGCGACTACCGCCTTACAATCCAACCACCTGTTTCTGGAGAGCAATGTGCCGCTTCGGGTGCAGGTGGCCAGTGTCTTCTCACAAAGCCTGGACCGTGGGAGGCGTGTAAGTCGACACGTTTCATAGCTTCTGTTTTGTCCTTTTTGAATCGTCTTGGTATACACAGCAATATATCAGCTTGTTTTGAGTATGGGCCAAATGATATGGCAAATGGATATAACTCAATGGTGTGCTAACACCAGCTAGGTCTTCGACGAGTTCACGGCCACACTTGACTTCAGTTGTGAAACTCGCATAGGACTGCCAGGTCCGCATAGTACACTGCTGTGTGGCGACGTTGAGGACATAGAATCCAAGCGACTTCAGAAGATACTCGGAATCTCCAGACAAGGTAACTATCTCCGCCCCTTCTTTATCTATAACATTGCCGTACCCCGTTCTTCGCCAGGCGCGTACAACCGCTAACCAAGTACTATCGGTACAGGAGACCCTCGTGGGGTATGGCCTGTCCCCAAAACGTACGAAGGATTTCGCCTTCTCCTATCCAATGTGACCCCCCCGCGCGTGTTCCACGTTAAGTCTCATGATGCCACAGCCAGCGGGCTGCTGCCGATGGACGAGTTCGCCGACTGGACGCAACGTTCGCAATCACCTCATGCCGCCCGCTACCTTTCGATTCCCAACGACCGGACTACCCCTAGCGTCATAAACGATTTTGTTCGGTTCATCTCGGAAAATAACAAGCACACATCCCGGCCACGCTTTCGGATTTTCTCCTTCCAATTCCGCAGGCTCAAGCTCCACCCAGACATCGATATGGGCCACGTCGTCGACGGCACACGGCTAGTACTGGCAAGTTTCGTGGCCCAAGCTCTGGCATACACAATGCCTCGCATGGCACCAGAAGCCAGGCCGCCTAGTCTTTCGACCTTGGAGCTGGCCTCCCCCGAGATTCTGACGGAGTACTCCCTGAAACGCATGTTCATCCAATTGAACTTGAGCCTCTGGAACATCGGCATCCGGGCCATATGGTCTGTCTGGGACCTGGACCAGTGTGCTGGTGAAGGGGAGCCTGTTCGATTGGTGCAGGCGCTGAAAGAATGCTTCCAATTCACCGAGTTCAAGCCCTGCATTCTCTTGTCCGGTTCGGAACCCTCAATGTCCGGCCTCGCCGAGATAATGGAATCTGCCGGTGTGCCTCCATTGAATCTAGGGCCTCGATATGGAACACCTATCGATGTCGAAGCCAGGATTTCCCAGGAGCTAGAGTTGCTGCAGGCTCGCTACCCGAGTCTGGGTGTTTTGCCAGGGAACATACGCAACCTTTTGATCGATTCTGACAACGAATCCACACTTCGCGAGACCTTTTTGCGATGGGTCGTTGGCACAGCTCGCAGGAGTGTAAGCAGGGTCCAGTGGCTTGGGCGTATTTACCATGCCATTGGCGATCAAGGCCATCTCGAACCGCAGCGTCTGCAAAGTGCCATACTCAGCTCTCTTTCTAGCGAAGGAGCCAAGACCATGGAGCGTGTACTTCGTTGGGTTCTGTATTCTCGTCGGCCATTTCCCCCCCCTGAGCTCGTCGCCGCATTGGCCCTCGAGGACAGCATTGCGGTCACGCCGAGACATGATACCACACCAGCCCTCAATACTGGAGATGGAAGAGACGATGGCAATGGCTCCCTCGCCAGCTTCCACGCTATTGCAGACTGTCTATCTGGTCTGATCAGAGTTGTTGATGACGAGGTTCATCTCTCCTTTGTGACTGGCGTCGACGTCCTTGCCAAGCCCGGACTTGATGGTGTCAACATGTCGCACTTGGATGATGCCGAATCAAATCTCCTCATCTTGCGCTGTCTTCTCCGCCACCTTTCGTCCGAGGTCGAGCGCCACGTCTCGACTTCCTCGCGGGGTGAGTCATTCCGGCCGTCCATGTTCCATCATGACTTCACAGCGTATGCTGTCCATTTCTGGCCACACCACTACAAGCTCGCGCATTGTCATCCATCCACACGAGAAAAGACCGAATCTTGTCTGGCTAGCTTTCTGAAACAGGAGCCAGCAGCTGTTTCTATGATGCTGCGATACTTCCAGATAGGCAGTCCCGAGACTGCCCCGCGGGCAGAAGGAGGCGAAAAGCCCGTCACTGCAGTAGCTTTACTCGCAAGATGCGGATTCACGGACATAGGCGAGATCGGCGCCCTTACGAGCTGCCCTGGGTGGGAATCAGACCCAGAGACGGTGTTCCCTGCACTGTTGGAAGCAGTTCGCGGAGGCCACAAACAGCTTGTGAGAGGGCTTCCCATGTCCCTCCTAGACGATGAAGCGGCCGAAAGCATCCTTTCTTCAACCAATGACGGGCAGCTGGACAGAGACGTCATGATTCACCTATTCCGCCAAAAAAGATCCCGTGACGGCTTTCAACTTCCAGCCGCCTTCCGCTATCACGCCGCCTACGTCGGCATTGAGGAGATCGTCGAAAAGACCCAGGAATATCCCGCTGATAGAGACCTCTGGAGAAACTGTATGCTTCGGGCAGCCTTTGCACATGATTTCGAGGTGTTTGAGATTATGGCGCCGCATGCAGTTTCCAGCCTCAAGAATGACGACAAGAACCTCATCCTCGAGGCCGCATCGCATATCCGGGGACCGGCAGACACCCGCACCCTGAGGAACCTTCTCCCAACAGACGTGAAGTTAAAGAGCCTCTATGCCCCAGCCATTTCAGGGAATTACCTGGTCGTCGAAGATCTCCTTTCCGAACTGTCCAAGGATGTCGACATAAAAGACATAAAACCCAGCCTGGACGAGGCTACGAAAATGTCGTCGGTCGAAGTCGTCAAAGTAATTCTCAAGCACGTCGACCCAGTCGGCGACAGCGAAATCCTGCTTGGTGCTCTGCACCTTGCTGTTCAGACGTCGGCATCCGCGGAGACCTGTGCTCTGTTCTTGGATACGGGCGTCGATCTTGAGAACTGGAATGGCAATCTTTTCTTGGCCGAAGCAGTTATCAGAGACAACATGGAGTTGGCTAAGCTCTTCGTGGGTCATGGCGTTAGCATCGACGCGAAGAACCCCGAGGGCGAGGGGGCTCTGTTCATAGCCGCGAGCAAAGGCCTTCTATCCATGGTAGAGTTCTTGATTGACGAGCACGCAGACGTCAATGGTAGGACAGATCGAGGCCTTACGCCTCTGTATGGCGCCTCTCTGAACAACAAGCCTGAAGTTGTCGAGTGTCTTCTAGACAGAGGAGCCGACGCTCGTATCACCACCGAGTCTGGGAACTAGTCGCCTCTGGAGGCTGCGTACGACTTCCCGGCCGTCTTGAGACTGTTGGTCACAAAGGCGTCCCTGCATCTCGACTCTAGGCGGCTGGTCGTGTTTGGCGACACCGAGGTCACTGCGCTCTTCCTCGTGGCTAAGTATGGCGTGGTTGAGTCCGCCAGGTTGTTGTTGGAGCATGGCAACCCGGATCTCGAGTTCGCGCCATCCGCGGACATTGACGAGGACGATTCCGCCGCAGGGTATACTGCCCTCGCCATCGCCGCACTTCACTCCAATACAGACATTGTCAGATTGTTGCTGGAGAAGGGGGCCAACGTCAACCATCGCGTCCAAAGGAAAAATCGGACAATTCTCCATTGCGCCTCGACCGAGGAAACAGTTGCCATCCTCTTAGAGTATGGCCCCGACCTCGAAGCGAAGGATTATGATGGGAGAACCCCTCTCAATTGGAAGTCATTGGCGAAAGACACTTGCCTGATCCGGCGCTTGGCCAACGCCGGGGCAAATCTTGAGGCGGCTGACAGCTGGGGTGAATCGCCGCTCGTGAATGCCGTGGAATACGGATGTCTGGAGAATTTCCGGTTCCTCTTCTCCAAGGGCTCGCCCATCAACGTCAAGGGGGGCCGCTATGGGTCCGCGGTGCATGTAAGTTGCATGTGGGAGCCGGTGGAGACCCTGCAATTGATTGTCGAGCTGGGCGGCAACGTCAACCTCTGGCATGGAGTGCAGGGGACACCGTTGGTGGCAGCCTGTAACGGGAGGCCGGAATGTCAACGCAGAGCCAAGCTACTGCAGGAGCATCATGGGGCAGGCGTTCTTGACTGGGACCAGGGACCTTGTCGCGTATCTACTCGACAAAAGCGGCAAAATCGATGCCACGGACCGGACGGGACTGCCATCGCTCTTCAAAATCTGCTTTCGGAATACCGACGCACTCGAAGTGTTCGACATGCTCCTCGAGTCCTACAGCGCCGTCGTGTCCAAAGATACTCGGGATCACATGTCGCGAACGATTCTACACTGCGCAGCGCTTGCAGGGCATCTGGATCTTGTGGAGAAGCTAGCCGAACTTGAGCCGGAGCTGCTTCAGCAACGCGACCACGATGGGTGGTCTGCCCTGCACTGGGCTGCGCGACAGCCTGATCTCTGTAGTGCTAACAACGAAACTTTTGACCAGGACCCCCAGTCAAAGGCCAGCGTTATAAGGTTTCTTGTTCGTAAAGGCTGTCCCGGGCTCGGCGAAAAGGTCTCAGCTGGCGGACGAACATGGACTGTCATGGAGATTGCAAAGTATCACGATGCACCGGATGATGTCATTGATGCCGTGGCGGATATGATGGAGGAGAAATGCATTACGGAGGATGTGGAAGAGGCATCTCCGACAACTCACGATTGGGTTTGCGATGGCTGCGACAGTGTAAGTTCCCCGTTATCGTGTTGCACCCTCTTGCCCGCCTATACTCCTCCTTCTCGCCATGGGTTTGCCTGTCTCGTGAGTGCGCAGACTAATGTTACATGACAGCGAATCTGCGGCAAGTTGCACAAGTGCACTGGAGACGACTGTCACAGCTACTTTGGGTTATGCTTCAAGTGCGTACCCTACAAAGATCAAATACACGACCCGGCGCATGTCTTCATCGAAGTCGGAGAGAGTGGGTGGTGAACAAGCAATCTGCTTGTGGACAGTTTCAGCGTCAGCGAGCTTGTCTGATCTAGCCATATCCACGGTTCCAACTGGCCTTCTATCAGTCTTTAGGAACTAAAATCATATATTAAATGAATTGTCTTTCCTTGCTATTAGATTTCGCCCGCGTTGCCTAAATGATGTACTGTTTCTGTGGGCAATGAGGTGCCTGGTGGGCTTATGAATATGCGAGTAAGTTGTCTAGTAGTGGCGTAAGATGGCCTATGTATTATTAATCAAGTAAAATATTGTCTTTAAAGAGTTTAATAACATAGTATTAACCCCCTCTAGCTGCGGCCAGGTGCTCTCGAATAGAGCTCGGCAGGGTAATATGTTATCCACACAATACGAGCGGCAGCGACAATAGGTTTCGGCCTTTAGAGGCTTCTACGCGCCTTCCTCGCGATAAAGTACTTTAAACATATATTATTAGGATGGAGAACTCGCCCCGTGTCCCTTAGCGGAAGAAATGTGCCATGAGGACTGGCCAGGACGGCAAAGTACCCTGGAAACAAAAGAGGAAAGGAAGGGAGAAGGCAGAAGGTGTAAAAAAGCAAAAGCTCAGATTCGAACTTACGAAGTTTGAATCAAACAAACAAACGAGTGCGGAGACACAATAACGGGGATAAAAAGGACATCATCGATTACGAGAGAAAGAGAATGATTGTTGGTGCTACCGATTTCTATAAACAAGACTCCGCGAGTTTAACAACTCTGACGCAATCTAGTACCACCCCAACAGACCCATCGTGAACCTCCCCTCATCCTTCTCCAACTCACCCTTCATCGCCTCCACCTCCTCCACGTCCCAGTTTGCATGCACAAACCGGCCATCCAGGAACTTGGCCTCCCCGCTCAGCGCCCACACCACGAAATCCCCGGGCAGCGCGACATCATCAAAAACAAGCCCCATCTCGTCCGCCGCAGGCGCGAACTTGTCCGCCATCGGCGTGCGGATCAAACCCGGGTGCACCTGCAGGACAAACATCCCCGGGTTCTCGCTGCGGAAGTACTCAAACATCTTCGTTGCTGCGATCTTGGACGCGCGGTAGGACGAGAAGCCCGGCATGTACGGCAGGTGGATCGCGGCAGTCGAGACGTGGATGACGGAGGCATCCTTCGCGGCGAGGGGCTGGAACGCGCGGAGGAGGTTGAAGTTTCCCCTGACCGAGACCTCGAACCCCTGCCACCATTCATCTGCGTCGGTCTCGGTGATGGAGGCGAGGTCGGAGAGGTAGCCCGCGTTGGCGATGAGGATATTAATCTTCCCGCCGACGGCTTCCGCAAACGCAGCGAGGGTGTTTTTCGTGGCCTCGGCGTCGGTGATGTCGCCGGCGTAGAGGTGGACCTTCGTTCCCGGGTTCGCGGCCTCGATGTCGGTCTTGGTCGCTTCCAGGGGCGCGGTCCTGCGGCCCATGATGGCGAGGTTCGTCACGCCGGACTTTGCGAGGGACTGAGCGATGGAGGCGCCGATGCCCGTGCCGCCGCCGGAAATGAAGGCGTTCTTGCCCTTTGTGGAGAGCTCCGGGCGGGAGGGGGAGATGGCCTCGTAGGTGTTTTGGTGGTAGGTCTTTGTGGGGGAGGGGAAAGACATGGTGAAGATGTTTCTGGTTGGAATGTGGTGGGATGTTGTAGGTGTTCTGCTGAGGATGAGATGAGGTGATGCAATCTTATTCAGGTGATGATGAGATGAGACCTTGTTGTGTTTGTGCTGCTGAAGAATAAGAATCTATTCGCAGTCTTCCCGTCATTCTTTTATGGTCTTCTCGTCAATGCCTCTGACAGCTGTGTTTCCCCAAGCGTGGTTTCTCATCTTGTCATCTTGCTCCCTTGATGATGAAACATCGCGAACACATAATCAATCCAACATGGGAGGAAACTAAGCGCGTTCGCAGAAAGCTTACACAATCGACGCCCACGATGCTTCAGATAACGTTCTGGCGGTCGCGATCGGATGAAGTTCGTCCCGACTCCACCACCTCCGGCGCCAAGCCCCGGTCCCCTGATAACGTTACGACGGGGACGGGCCCCACCGTAAGCAAGACCCGCAGGTTGGTTCCTTTCGCACTGTCTTTGTCATCGCTGGCGAGATGGCAGCTTACATACCTACGTGCCGGGGGACGATCCTTCGCATCCGTTTCGGATGGACGATGCCGGTGAGTAAAAATTCCAGTGCCTCACGAGAAGAGACGAGACGGTCTCGTTCCTCGAATGTCACCCGGGAGCAGCTGTCGAGGTCACCCCCGGATTCCGCCCCGCATTCGGCGGTCGCTATGACCCCTGACGATCCCGCCAGCAGCACGAAGGGACCTGCTGCAAGGGGGCATGCCAGATGCAGCCCTTCACACAAGGGCGGGCAGGTCTAATTTTACAGCACGGAAAGAAGAAATGGTTTCTCCCTGCGGTACTCGTATTCATCAGCTCTCCTCAAAAAGTCTGCTCCTAAAGTTGTCTTTCTAGCTTGCTATCGGGAAGTTCTCGCGTGGTATGGCATTGGAAGGCATATGGGATTTCACATCGACATCTCTCAGGAATTACTATAAAACGGCCTGCCATTGGGGCTAGAGGCTTCCTCATCTTCACTGCCACGGTCTCTCCATGTCTCGGCGTCTGGGCGTCCAAGATTGCAAGATTCCTCGATCCGACACATCAAATCCCCGCGACGACCCGCCGCATTGGTCCATGTCATCGGACCGTTTCATAGACACAGAATATGGGCTCAACAAAGCGCAGAAAAAGCAACATGTTTGCATGGCAATAGTATCTGTTCCCGACTAATACCTATGCTAAATTGTTCCGCGGGGTTGGCACAGTGAGTCGCTGTGGCTGAACCATCCTCCACGCTGGAATGAAGGGCTAGCCGGAACCGGTATCAAGGGAAAAAGTCCAGGCGACCATATAGAAAAAGGGGTCGCACTCGCAACATGGCAAGAAAATCCCAGCCCTCCCTTCAGGAAGCTTCTCCTCCAAAGGCCGTCTTCCATGATGGGGCTCAAGGTCATGTGTCGCGGCCGGCGCCTTGGCCGATTCCCCAAGGCAACCATCGTTGCCGCCGCCTTCGTCCTGCTGTGGATCTTCCGAGAGCCGCTCCGGCTCGACCGCGTCGGCCTCGACGACAGCCTGGTCCCTTGGAGACCGCGACCGCCGCAGGACGCGTTCGACTTCCCGCCCCTCGACTCCGACGCCATCCGGGCGGTGTGCGACGCGACCGCGTGGGACACCAACACGAACACGCAGGTGGTCTTCACATGCGACAACAACATTGGCGGGATCGGGGACGTCCGCAACTCGGTTCTCAACTGCGTGCGGTACGCGATGCTGGCGGGCGGCTCGCTGGTGATGCCGCGCATCTTCACGCGAAACGAATCCACCGCGCGAGCCGACAAGAGGGCAAGCCTGGAGTACATGTTCGACAGAGACCACTTCGTCAAGTCGCTTCACCTTTCTTGCCCGCAGCTGCGGCTGTTTGACAACACGGATGAGGCCTACGAGACGCTGGGCGCCCCGCGGACGTGGCCTCTCGGTCTCTTTCCCGAGTCCTTGATCGAGGAGGAAAAGATACCGAGCACGGGCATACCGCGCCCCGAAACATGGAAATCGCTCCTCTACGCTTGGCTCAACGTTGTCGACGAAAGCATCGACGTTGCCCCGACCGGCACTCGCATCAAAGGCCCCATCATCGTTGACTTTGGTCGCTCGTACCTGACCTACCCGATTCACAGCGACGGCGACGCTTTCGCCAGTACCTTTGGCAATCTTCTCAAGGTCCGCGCCGACGTTCGGCAGCTCGCGACGACGGCAGTGCAGAGCATCGATCAGCTCTTCTTCGGGGCGCACCTCTGGACACAGAAGGAAGGCGTCGACAGCTTGAAGCCGGTGGACCCGAACTGGGATTGGTCAGAGTACTCGCGACAGATTGACGTTTACCTTGATCAGGCATCACGATGGGATATTTCTCTGGTGTACGCGGCATCGGCGGATGCGACACGGTTGGCTGCGTTTGCGGCGGATGCCAGCGAGAAGCGGGGGGTGACCGTCGTCAACAAGGCAGACCTGCTGCTCGGAAAGGAGAAGGCGCAGCTGGAAGCTTTGACGATGGATCAGCAGGCCATGGTTGACTTCCTCGTCATGATGGGCGCAGCGCAGTTTGGCGGTGTCGGGCACTCGAGCTTCGCATGGAACGTCGCGCTGAAGAGGCACCTGTTCGTGCAGGAGCCGAGCAAATACCTCGACGGGCCGCAGATGTTGAGCGACGATCTGAGTCAGGTATACGGGACGAGGGGAAAATATCCAGAGTATGCTGCTTGTTTGTGGCCATAAGAAGCTAGAATGGTCGTCGCAGGATTAACAGTTGATAAGAAGAAAGTCCTTTTGTTCCGAAGGACCCGACTACCTAGGTACCTATGGACGTACCCGGGCGGAGATGAACTCCGGGCCTCCGGGATAATGGTCGTACTGTGCGATAAGCTGTCTTTGTGTACTGTACTGATTACGGCTGATTAATCCGACTCTTGCGGCAAGCACCTTCCCCTTCCTCTTCGTCTTCCTCTTCCTTCCCGTCGCATCCTTGACCAACACCTCCTTTCTGCCTCCCACAATCTCTCCTTGATAGCGTTACTCGGGCCAATTCTTCCTCCATCCCACGTTACAGACACCCAGCCGGATCAAAATGAAAGACATGAGCCCTCCTACCGCCGTCGTGAGTCTACGATGATCCTTCTATGCCAGTCTGCCTGGTTGGATTACTAATTCAGGCCAGTCTCGACGTGAGCGCGGCGTGATCGCTCAGCGAGAATACCGCAAGCGCCATGCTTCCAAAGTCCAGAAGCTGCAAGATGAGAACAAGAAGCTCAAGGATGTCATTGGGGGCATCGACAAACTTCTTCGCAGGGAAGTGAGGCTGCCGGCCGAGTTGAGAGCGGCCGTTGTCAGGGCCTGTGAAGTCGCGGGCGTCGCCGACGAGGACAAGCTGGTAACTGAGGCACCGGAACAGAGCACCTCGCCCTCCGAGACCCAGGGAGACATTCGCCAATCGATCGAGACTTTCGCCCGTCAACTACCCCTGGCATCATCGTCAGCAAAGGTTCAGCAGGCCCCCAGCCGCCGCATGAGTCCCCGGCTCGACTATGGTCTCTGGGTCGACCCCGAGACCTTGATTCGCGTCATCGAGCCTCCCGTAGATATTGTGCCCTACCTGGGCGGCGGCATGGCCACCCTTGCTGGATGCATCTTCTGGTCGGCCATGAACTACACCATCGATCTCTGGAACTCTCGCACGGCGCCCCTGTCATCCAAGCGCCTCGATTACATGTTCAACCACACCAAGCACCTCACCGACCGCCATTTCCTCCTCTCCCTCGCCCAGGCCCGGCTAGACTACAAGGAGAAGGGATTCATGTACACCAAGCTTACCGAGCAGTTTGAGCGGAACGCTATGAGCCGCCTATTCGAGCTCGTCAAGTCCGACTACGAGAAGCAAAGGCAGCCCAGCCGATGGTGGAAGCGTCCCGAGGAAGTCGCCGAGGCTATAGTCGACCAGCTGAACCCTTCGCAGAGGGTTCGGTTCCAGGACGTGATCGACGGCAACGGCACCAAAGCGGATCAAGACTTCATGAGGCCGCTCATCACCTGGCTGTCTGAAAACTTCATCTGCTTCGGGGATGGGCCTCGATGGAGCTCCGTCTTTGTCTCGATCGCGATCGGAAGCTGGGTGAATGAGCTCAACGCCCAGGAGGACACAGTATCGGAATGAGCATGTCTTCGATTAACTAAGGCACGAAAGTGGCCGACCTTCGCATAACTCCCCTTTCAGAAGCCGCCATCCCATTACCCAATCTTCGACACTACCATCCTCGTCATCTACCCAGCGGTCAGAGCCCGCCCGCTTGGAACCCTTCCAAGACTGCGTCCGGCACGTCATTTGACGACTTTCACCGACTTCGATCTTGGCTTCGGTCGCGGGCTCACTATCCTCGGCCAGCCAACAGCTTCCCCAAGCCCGGTGGTCTTCGATCCAGGGACCCATGAATCTTAGCGGCCCATCCCACCCTCGTTCCCAGTATCCAGCATAGAACGAAACACTAGTCAAGTTGCCCCCGTTGTTCTTCGCGACAAGAAACTCGAACAGGTGCTTTGTGTGATCGGCGTTCAGTTCTGGTTGAGAGTACGATTTGCATTCTGCCTCTTGTTTCTGCATTGTCTCACGGAATGTACGGCGGGCCTCCCGGGTCGGGGCCTGGCGGCTCTGACCCCAAGAATCCCACCTTGCCGACTCCATTTGCCGGCGACACTCGCTTGTCATCTCCATGAATATTGTCGCGTTTGTCAGCTTCGGAAACTTGGTCGCCAGCACCTCGAGGTGCTCGTACGGCCAAGTCCCGTTCTGGTTCATGTCGATTGTCAGCTTTCGCAGGTCTGGCGCCATTGATGCCAGTGCGGCGAGCTGGTCTGCCGTCATGACCCTCCGCTGTCGGAAGTCGGCCTCGGGCTCGCGCCACTCGAGGCTCCTGAGCGACGCCGCGTGGTGCCGGAGTATCGGTTCGACGGATGCCCCGGTCTGGCCGCTTTTTATCCAGGATAGATGCTTGAGAGAGTTCTGCGGAAGCGCAAGGATGAAATCTTTCGCCCACTCTCCGCGGACCGTCAACGACTAGAGCGACTTGAGATGCGGGATCAGACGCGCGAGATCAGGACCGGGCTCGCGCTTATACACACCGGCAATCTCAGGCCCCCTGTCGCTCATCTGCCTCAGCCTGAGGGTCTTGATGCCGGAGAAGTCCACCGCCTCGAGCCACAGGTCCAAGTTCGTCATGTTCTTCTGCGCCTTCGGCAGCGGTAGCCACTTCAACCAGTTCCGTGCCTTCCCGGAGGCGAACCAATGACGATACCGATCGTACTCGGATTCGAACCATGATGAAGGATCTAGTCTAGCGCCCTCGTCCCACGGCTTCTCGTTGAAGTCATACCCGTCCAGGTCGAGCGTCTCTAGCTTCGAGGGGTAGTGCGAGCCGCGGGGGAACTCCAACGGGAACGTGTAGCTGTCCGGCGACCGGCTGCAGCCCAGATGAGCTACGCGCAGCTTGAGGCTCGTGATCGTGGAGCAGTTGGAGAGCGCATTGTGGACTTCGCGCATGGTCGGGAGGAAGGGATCGCCGGGCTCGCGTTGGCCGTACCCCTGGGACTCGTCCTGGCCGCCTGGTACCACGGTGTCGATGTAGGTGGGACATTTGAAAGGTGGCGACTCTGGTGGTGAATTAGGGGAGGTCGGCGATGCGGCGGCGACTGCGAGGAGGAGGAAGCAGAGGACCAAAAGACGACGGAGGTTTGGACGCATGGCGTATTGGGTGGTTGTAGCTAGGTGGTTGCTCCAATTGGTGCAGGTTTGGAGCCCTCTTGCGATATTCTCATGCATATACACGTATATAAACCCATCAAGATGATGCCACCGTTTCTTGAAGCCGTTGATGAAGCGTGTCTTCACCGGGACGGGACCCTTGCTGTGCCGCCAACCTCTAGGCAACCGCCAAACGCAGGTAGGCTTTCTCGGTGTGGGCCCTGGTCACCGAAGGTGTCGGTCGGATTCGGTGAGGAACCAGACCTTGAACATCATCTCGACATGATTATCTCGGTAACACCGTGGGCATCCGACTCCCGCCTTGAACTTGGACGAGAAAAAATAGATACTTCCATGTCCATTGGTTCAGGTGGTCTTTCAATCCGGCAAATTGCTTCAGGCGTCTCGCAGAGGGGCACCGGAACGTTGGAGGCATCCGGACTCTGTCTCTGCGCAAACGAAAATCAGTATATGGCCCGGTCCTGATTGCTTCATTCGGTCTCCGAATGGCTCGGGATGGCCTGCAGATAGCTTCAGATCGTCCACGGAATGCTCCGGAGAGTGCCACGCTGCCGTCGATGGGTGCCTGCCTGCTCGGTGCACCAGTGTGGGAAGACGTCACCTAGGCAGGCAGCCAGCCAGCCAACTACCCATATGGTTCTAAATTGTTTGCAAAAGAAATAACTGGGCCCCCCCCCTCACGGGTTGGTGTGTCTACTACGGTTTCCTTTGGCCTAGCGGTACAGCTGAAATTCATTGGGTGAAATCTGCGCTTCGGCAGGCGGGTTTCGTAGGATTCAAACCTCGTAAGTTCGAATCTGAGCTTTTGCTCTTGTTTTGCCCTTTTTTTTCTTTTCTCGAGAAAACAGCAGCAACTTTTCCGCTATACATTTGTTTTCTTTTCCCCTCCACTCGCCGCAGGTCTCGAGGCCTGCGGTGGAAGAGTAATGGGCTCTTCTCGGCCATGGCCGACGCGCCGTTGAGTTTGGTTGGGTCGGCAATTTGCAAGTCACGTGAATCATCCCAGTCCGACGTCAAAGGACACCGCCGCCGAAGCACAGCGCAGGTGGCCGCTGTAACAACACCAAGGCCGCTCCAGTTGGGACACGGCTCGACCATGACTGCACCCGAAGTTTCATTCAAGGGCCGATCGAACCCGTTGGGATGCTTAGGGCGCGGGCCGCCGTGCAATCACAACAGGTGGTAGGTATTATCTATCGCTGCTGTTACTGTTGTTGACGTCGTCAGTCCCTGTCCGTACGTGGATGCTGCGGAGTCACAATGGCCTCGCATGGCTAATCGTACAATTACTGACATTTTCCAACTATCTAGTCACACAAGAAGGCGGTTTCCATCCAGTACCGTAAATGATCCCAACGATCCCTTCAATTCTGCCTGGCAATATCCTCTTCATCCGGTTGCTCGTCTCCGTCCTTCTCGGCTTCGTCCTTGTCCGCCTCGTCATGCTTCTTGCCTTCCTCTGATCCATTTAGCTGGTCACCGCCATCCGAAGGCTCGTCGACAGGTGCAATCTGCTTCTCCTCCGAGCACGCACCCACGTCGCGCTTCTCATTCTTCGTCTCCAGGCCTTTCTCTGTTGCCTCTTGTGCTTGTCGTTTCTGAGCCGCCTTCGATTCGTCTGATGGGGTCTTGGTCTTGGAGTCGGGCCAGTGTCTCTCAATATATTTGACTGGGATCGGGGCATCGCCTTGCGGGCAGGTCCAAACTTGAATGTTCTTCTTGCCTCTTTCGGTATCGCAGACTCCGATAGCGCGCTTGCCCTCAATCTTCGTCACTTCTTGGCGCAAGGAAGTAAGTATCTTCACGAGCTCTTGGAGGGTAGCCTGATTTCTGTGCTCCCACTCGGCGAAATTGGACTCGCAGTCGTGGATTTCGGCCTCGTGAAATGTGCCTTTGTTGTGTCTGCCAATGATCAATCGGGGCGTACGTCCGAACCAGAGCTGGTCCATGACATCTCGAAGCTTGATCTTCGGGCTCGCCTTCATTTCTGACAGATTGGAAGGCGATGTCCCGTTGCCTGTCCTCAACACTTTCGTCTCATCTGGACTTTGGTCCGGTTCGCCCAGATTCTTTCCGGCAGCGTCATCCGTTTTCTCACCCGACTCCCGCTTCGAACCCTCTGCCTTGCTTTCCTTGACAGCCTGTGGGCTGAGGTTGCCGCTCCCGACAGATGGGGTCGAGCTGAAACCTTCAGCGACTGTTGGAGGCGACGTCTCTTCGTAAGCCGCGTCCACCTCATGGCGGACAATGAGACTGAGTCCTCCAAGGTTGTAATGAATGGCCCTGTGATGGGAGGTGCTCCGCTCTAAATCCTGTCCGAACTGGGTGAATGAGTGCTCGAAAGCGTGGCCCCACGAGGGGTGACGATCATTCGTGTCGTAAGATGTGTTCTTCTCCCTTCGGGAGATAAACAGAGTATCCCGCATCATGTCCATTTGAATTTTGAAGGAGTCTCTCACGTGGCCTTGGGCGAATCTGAATAGGTTGCGTAGAGTATTGCGGTTGACGATGACGTTGACGTCTGTGAGGTCAATGTTCGGGGACATAACCGCCATTGCGGCAAACATTGGCTCGAAAGGCATATAAGGGTTCTTTGCAGCGTTCTGGTCAATGTAGTACTGGCCTTCGTCCGGCGAAACGACGACAGGGCCCTCAGGGGGGTTCCAGTTCGCGGCACCGCCTATGGTAGTTAGCATAAGTCAGCAAAAGAACGAGGGTTGCAGATGGGTAGCCTGGGGCTGACGTTTTGGAACCGAATGACATGAACTTACCTGGGACAAAGATAGTAGCACGCTCCTCGATGGACCAGTTGTACGAGCAAAGAACGGAGGTTGCTTCAGCTGACGAAATCTGGGAGGTTTCGGGAAGCTGTTGAATGGATTTGCGAGAAACGGTGGCGACTTGCTTGCCATGCTTGCCGGTATCTTTGTAGAGCCAGTGATCCTTGAGCTTGAACCGTCTCTTTGGAGTGTTCGATGGGTTCTGGCTAGATGCGGAGGGGGTGGGAGGGGTCAGAGAAGCAGAGGATGGCCTGGCGGTTGATGACAGAGGTTGGGAGGGTTCTGCGTGAGTAGCGTCGGGCACCTCATCATGGCGGTCATCAAAAGCTCTGTGGGAACTGGCGACAGCGCCATTTGATCGACCTTCTGAGCTGCTGATGTTTGCGGCGTCTTGCGCGGTCGTAATAGGGGTGTCGAAACCGTGGCCCGGTGTGTCGCCCTGCTTGACGCGCTTCGATTCGGCGGCACCCAGGGAAGGACCGTTGCCGTCATCGGCCTTGCGCTTTTTGTGTCCGCGGTTCTTTCTGGCCATTTTGAGGTTTTTCTAACGAGGGCAGTCAATGGGATCGAATGGATCGATTGCGACTAGACACGAGATGCTCAAGAAAGATGGGTTTTCCGTGGAGTGGGAGAAGAAGAAAAGAGCAGCAGGGTAAAGGGTCTGGGAATGAATTTGGGAAGGAGCAGAGGAGAAAGAGAGAAAAGGAAAGCCCACACACAAGAATGCTGATCAGGAGAGTGAAATTACAAAAGGGAAAGAGCTCGCGTTGCTGTCGCGTCTGTCCGAATCCCCCGCCCCTGCCTCTTGATCACACCAATACTTCTACTGATGATTCACGAGACTGTCTGTAGCAGACATAAGAAATCTATCCGTCAAGGAGTAATCTTTGACTGAACGAAATCGAAAAGAATTAAAGGAGTAAAAAGTACAGGGGAAAAAAAAGAGCAAAAGGGCAAAAGCTCAGATTCGAACTTACGAGGTTTGAATCCTACGAAACCCGTAATTACAGATTTCACCCAATGACTTTCAGCAGACCCGCTCGGCCAAAGGAAACCAGGTCCGCCCTCAGGTCTCAGTGCAAGCACTGACCTGGAGGGCGTGGGATTTTCGAGACGATTTGGCATTTATAAGGGGGCAGGTACGGGAGTGGGAGTGGGAGCGGTGCCTTGTTAGGCAACACATACAGGTGCCTCGGGTACCGGGCAGGCGACCCACCATTCATTGAGCCTCATAGCCTTAGCACCTCGATGCCTGAGCAATTCACCAGAGACATACGGCTTTTCCCCCCATCTGCTAGATGTCTTGTCTCCTTGGTGGGAGGTCTCGGCGGCTTCGAGCGTCGAGAGCCACGGTCGGCGGACTTGGCTGCTAGCATGACATCGACGTATAAATAATGCAACAACCTGATGTAAACCCCCATTTTCCTTGAGAAAAAGGAAAACGTTTCTTCACGCGCTCGCAACTCCGCGCCTCCCCTCACTCAACTGACCGAAGAGTTACCGACTGTTGAAATTAGGAAGACGCCACGATCCCGGGAGCTATGACGTGGTTTGCGCATTGGGCGAAGCCACCGGGATGCAGCGTGGCTTGAAGGACATTGAGACAGTCCGTGAAAAATCCGAATTGGGCAATCGAGTGCCGCCGAGAGACCCTACCCCGATGATCGACGTTGGCGCTCGAGAGACGATCTTCCTACTGGGAAACGGGAAATGTTGTCTCGGGGGCAAAGCTTGGCAGACACGTCAGGTAATTTGCAGGTTCCCAAATTTGCGAAGGGGCTGACGCTCGGAAAGATGTTAGGAAAGTCGACATACATAAGAGTAATTCCGCCGACGTCGAAGAAAAGAGATCGGAATCCTAGCCGCTTCACCAACTCTCAAATTCCGCTTTCATTTTCGAACTCGAAGCTTCCGGATCCCGAACCCGCCGGGTAGTATCTTTACGATGAAGTCCACCTGCATCCTCGCCACCCTCTTCGCGGCGCTCGCCGTCGCCGTCCCGACGACCGGCGGCTTCCGCAGACAGACCAGCGACGGGAGCGACCTGGACACCTGCGAGGACGACTCGGCGACGTCGGTGCCCAAGCTCTGCTCGCTCGGCACGCCGCTGTGCTGCAGGACCGACACCGACGGGCTGACCAGCCTGGACTGCGCTCCACGTAAGTATATTGCATCGAGCAGCCTTTTGGTATTTTTGGGTGATCATCAGCTGACGGAGTCTCTGCACGCTGCCAGCCACCAAGGACCTAACCAAGGTGCCCTCGATCGACGCCCTGTCCAACTTCTACACGGCCTGCATCATCCACGGCCGCGGGCGGCATCCAAGGTGCTGCACCCTCAAGGCGGTAAGCTCAGACACCCGGTTCTCCCGTTCTCCTGGGAGTGTTGGTAGTGGATCTTTCCTAATCAAGGATGATGGAATAGGGAGGCCAAAACCTTCTTTGCGAAGACCCTTTGTCTACCATCAATGTCTGATCTGGGCCTGCCATTTGCTCTTTTGCGGAAGGATGGTGGCCAAGCTGTCCTGTTCTTGTCTCATATTGTAATGCCGTTTGTTGGCCCGATACACACTCTTGTAAAAGCACAGTTTCCTTTGTCAGACTCAAGCGTATTGATTGATCCATAGCATAGACCGAAAAGCGGGAAATAATAATCATAATGTCGTTTGCTTCATGTCAAGTGCCCCTCTCCCTGCGATGCCCAAAAAAGAATGTTCGCTCGCATCACTCATTATCGAAGTTTCGAATGAGAAATCGATTTCCGCCATGTTCGACCAGCTTCGCGTCATACTACTACTCGTTCCTTCGTTCGAAAATCATGCCTGCAGCAGCTGCGGCTCGTCCCACAAGCTCGCCAGAAGCTTTCGATTTCTAGCGCCAATGTCAGCAAGCCAAGTTAGATGCAGCTTTCTCCTTGGTCGCCTACCCAGTCCACGGCTCTCGAGCATGCTGTACCGCGTGGTTCTGAGCTGTTAGCTTCGATCGATGTGCCGGATCGGCATCGACTTACATCGAGCAGAAGCACGTCTCCCTGCTTCCAAGATACCAGTGCCCTCGTTTCTCTGTCTGGCCCATCAGTACAAGATCTTGCGCGCTCCGGGGTGGGGCTCTTACTTGATGATCTCGACGGCCGAATCGAGGTATTCTCGGGGTATCAGCGAGCCATCGCCGAACTTGTCCCCAGTTAGCGGGGAATTCGTCTAACACTACGGTCATGCGAAAGAACCTACGAAAGCTGGAGGCTGATATTGGCCGTCCTTGTTGACGTGCGGCGGCTCCAACGTCCCCGCGTCAATCGCATTCAGGAACCGAGACACGACGTTGTTGAAGAATGCCGTCTCACCGCTTCGAGGATGGTCTCTCACGGCTTGGTCACGCGGGCACCCTCGTTAGCGGAGATGTTCTCTCTTTTCTCTCCACATATGTGGGGTCTCTCACCTGGAAGATGCTGCCAGACCCTGAGGTCTCCGATGGGGTTGCTCTCGGTCTGGTTCTCCCAGACCCACCTGGCGGTCGGCAGCCTCCTGATCTCGGTCTCGATCTTGGCCCTGGCCGTTTCCGTGTCGTCTTGATCGACAACCGTCCGGCCGTATGCTTGCAGTACCGAGGTCCCGGCGGATGAGACTTGGTCACGGGGCGCGTTGGGGTAGAAGAGCTGGTACTTGACGCCCTGGATCACGCTCATGAGATTTCAAGTTCAGGGAGTTCAGGGAACAGGCACGAGAATGACCTTTTGCTCAAGAGCCTCGATGAACTCGGGATGCTTCTGTCTCAGCCGCTGGTAAAGCACAACGGAGTTGTTGATGGGAGTTTCACCACCTGCATAATCATTCTTAATTACTTCCCCGAAAGAGTCTTGCTCAGAGGAAACGCGTACCAGTCTCCGGCGCCGACGCACAGTAGAAAAGCACGTAGGCAGGGTAGTGCGAACTCAGCCCGAACTCGTTGTGGGGGTACACTGGCCGTGTATTCGGGCCCTCGTTAGCAGTCGCCACATTCCTCGCAAGGACGTTTCGCCGCACAGGGTTTCCGATGTCCTCGTGGGGCGTCCAGCCGAAGGCATGCGCAAATTGCGAGAACTCGTCCGCGTCCCGGAGCTCCAGGTCCTGGAAGTAGACGGCGCCGTGGGCATCCAACAGTTCGCGCAGTCTGCCGCTGGCGGAAAGCCCACGGATCTCGGCGACGAGATCCGCAATATGGGTCGCCGGTGAAGCTAGGGCCAGCGAGGTGGGGAACTCCGTGTTCTCGGGGTACGGGGCCGGGAGCTTGACTGCGGGGCCGTAGAGAACTGGTCGGAGGGTTTCGGCGACGGATCCCATACTGCAAAACGTCTTTTGAGTCCCGTTTGAGCCTTGAATGTACGTCAAAATAGACTCAGTCTCTTGATTTACCAGACTTTGACACTCTCTCCGTCACTTACAGGCCCTCTCCGGCACTTCTTATGCTGTGCCGCGATATTCGCGTCTTAATCCCGGCAAATGACGACCGGTGGAGTCCAAATCCGCTTTCGAGATGTCGCAATCGAACCCTTGCAAGCACGTCGCGATGTCGGCCCCAATCCGCTTCACGTTTTTTCCTTCCTCCCCGGCGGCAACCATCCCGCCGGCGCAAGACCGCGGCCAGACCCCCCATCAGGGATGGAACCTGCAACTTTCTTTGGGCTAGCGAAGGCTTGCCGGTCGGGGATTTGATCTCATTCGTATCCATTTGCAATAACGCCATGCACATCAAATGCCCTCGAAGGAAATCCGAGCCGCTGGTGGCCAATCCTGCCTCGAAGCGATATCTGACTGGGCTCTTCTTCTGCGGAGACGTTGCGGAGAGAAAAAAATTCGAGACTGGGATGTCACGTTGCGGACGTTGCCCGCTCGGCCCAGGACCCTTGAACAAGCATTCAGACTTTCATTTTTCTGCCCTTGATCGGAGACTCATTTGGGTGCCGTGAGATGGGATTCAAATAAAGAGTAGCAACCGGACTTCTTTGGCCGCGACGTTTCGCCCTCTCCCGTTCTCCCGCACCTTGCATGAACGCATCCGCCGTCCCGGGTCGAAACACAGTCGATATCGCCGCAATGTCGACCGATCTCGCGAAGCAGCCCGAGCAGGGCGACCACGAGGTCCAAGATGCCCAGCCCACGAAGCCCGTGTCGCGCTTCACGCGCTGGTACCGCAGCCCGCTGTTCAACGTCATCCTCGTCGGCATGATCTCCTTCACCCAGCCGGGCATCTGGAACGCCCTCAACAGTACGTCGTCGCAAACCGTGACAAGGAAACCCAGACGATGAGCTCAGCTGACCATACACCTCCTCAACAGGCACCGGCGCCGGCGGCCAGCAGGAACCGTACCTCGTCAACGGCTCCAACGCCCTCACCTTCGGCATCATGTCCTTCGGCTGCTCCATCTTCGCCATCCTCGCCAACAAGATTGGCCTCAAGACGGTGCTCATCATCGGCACCCTGGGCTACGCGCCCTACTCGGCCGCCATGTACGTCAACAACCGCTACGGCGTCGAGTGGTTCGTCCTGTTCGGAGGCGCTACCTGCGGCGTCGCGGCCTCTGCCCTCTGGGCTGCTGAGGGCGCCATCGCGCTCGGATACGCCGACATCAAGGACCGCGGCAAGTTCAGTATGTTCAAACCCAACAATACCCCCCCTCAGCTATTTTTCGTGCGCTAACAACTTCCTCCCCCAGCTGGCATCTGGCTCGGCCTCCGCGAGCTCGGCCAGCTCCTCGGCGCCTCGATCCAGCTCTCCCTCAACTCCAAGAACGGCCAGCGCGGCAAGGTCGGCTACTCGACCTACCTCGTCCTCATCGCCCTGCAGTGCCTCGGCCTCCCGCTCGCGCTCCTCGTCTCGCCCCCGGAGAAGGTCATCCACCGCGACGGCCGCAAGGTCGCCGATCCGACCAAGAACAAGGCCGTCATGGGCGAGTTCCGCAAGTGGCTCGGCCTGCTGAAGCGCAAGCAGTTCTTCCTGCTGATCCCCATCCTCATCGGCTTCAACTGGAACAGCACCTACCAGGGCATCTACCTGACGCGTTACTTCTCCGTCCGCGCCCGCACCCTCGGCGCGCTGACCTCGGGCATTGCTGCGTCCGCAGCCAACATGTTCTGGGGCTGGTTCTACGACCTCAAGTGCTTCAGCCGCCCGCAGCTGGCTAAGATCACCTGGGCGACCTTCTCCGTCATCATGCTCGGTCTTTTCGCCTGGCAGGTCGCCAACGAGAAGCTGTACGAGGACACCGTGCCCAAGGTCACCCTCGACTGGACCTCCCCCGGTTTCGGCCGCGGCTTCGCCGTCAACGTGTTGTTCCGGTGAGTCCCTCTCCATGCCACTTCAGTTGAAAGAATTTGCAACTAACAACTCTTCTCAGCTTCATGAACGAGTCCCACTACATGTTCGTCTACTGGATCATGGGCACATTCTTCGACGACATCGAGACGCTGACCCTGGGCGTCGGCCTCGTCCGCTCCTTCGAATCCATCGGCTCCGCCCTGGCCTTCGGCATCGGCGCCATCAAGGTCAGCCCCATGGTGAACCTCGTCGTCGCCTTCGTAATGTTCGTCGTCTGCGTGCCCACCACCTCGTGGGCCGTCTTCCTGGTCCCCGAGCGGCCCGTGGACAACAGCAAGATCGAGGGCGACAGCTCGTCGGTTGACGACAGCAAGGTCGTCGACGACCCTGTGGTTGTGTCTACGGCTGCGACTGCGGCCGACGGGCCCCGGAATGCCTGAGGTTCTTGGCTGTACATGCCCGCTTTTGCGAGATCCCATAGAATTGTAATCTTCGATATAAAAACGAATAGACTTTCTTAACGACTTCACCAAATTGCCAACGTGTCTCTTCAAAATTGTCCTCTAAGACGCTGTGCAGCAGAACCCGCTTGCCTGCAGACAATGTGACGAGAGCGCATGTGCTGAGGATTATGGTGTGGACAAAGTATAATAAGTGTGAAATTGTGTACAGCTGCTGCTGATCGTGATATAAGAATAAACAATCATGTAGTCAATAATATCGACGAAGAAGAGAAACATTGATAACACCCTCCCATCTCCAACTCATCATCCAGTCAAACCGCCCCGGAGACGTCCGAATACGTTCAGAGGGCAGCCTTGCCCAGGTTGTCGAGGAAGTTCTCGTCCTTGATCGGCACATTCGCCTGGCCGAACTCTGTGTTTTCCAGCGCGGACTTCATGGCCGGCGACATGGCGTCCCAGTCGAGCACGGGATACGTCCGCCCGGCGGTGTCGGTGAACTGCAGCTCGTGGTTGAGCAGCGCCTGCGTGAAGTACTCGACCTTGACACTGTCCCCCTCGCGCTGCGGGCTGGTCGTCTTCTTGTATTTGCCGTGTCCCGAGGCCGATCCGCCGAGGATCGTCGGGTTCGCGACGGACGGGTTGTTGAGCCAGACCACCACGCTCTCCCAGTCGTGCCGGTGCGAGCCCGCGGGCACGCCGTCGTTGGGCATGTCTTTGGGGAAGTACCAGGCGTACATGATGGCGTACCGGCCGTTGTGCCACGTCCCGCGGGCGTAGGCCTGGCCCCTGGCGGTGTCCTTGCAGCCGCCGGTGGAGGAGCCCGTCGGCTTGAGGCCGCCGCTGGTGTCGCCGGCGTCGTTGACGGCGGTGTAGGGTTGGCAGCCGTGGGCGATGTGGAGCTTGGGGTTGAAGCGCGCGATGGTCTTGCCGACCGCGTTGTCTTGGACCTTCTCGGGGAGGGGGCTGAGCTGGTCGTGGCCGACTTCACCACGGCGGTCCAGGGCGTTGGCGACCGGGGCGGCTAAGGCGGTGCTCGCGAGGGCGAAGATTGAGAAGAGGACGTTGGAACGCATATTGGCGGTTTAAGGAGTGGTCTGCTCATGTCGTTGTTAGTGTAGTTCGACGAGGTCGGTATTGAGTTGGTCCTGGGCGCCGAGTTCTGAGTGGATACATGTATGCCCAGCCAACAGGCCAGGACCAATCTCTGAACCCGGCCACGGTAGAGCCAGGCTCAAGTACGACGGGTGAGAACTCACACTCAAACGAATGACGGAGTGAAAGAGAGACTTGCAACCAAGAAGACCTGCTTTCCTTGGCTCAACGCTGACCGAACAGGCACGCACCAGAGAGAACGAGAGTGATTACGGGGACGAGGGAAGAGGGATCGTCGCTGTTGATCAGGGCGGGAGCACTCTGCTTTTCAGGGCGCCAGATGATACCGACTAGAGGGCTACGATTAGAGCCATCCTTGCGTGGATCGCTGCAGGATGAACGCATGCGAGAACGATCAGGCGAGGTTCACCAACATTGCGGATTTCGGAAATTATTCGGGGCCGAAGGTTAATGGGCAGCAAGGGAACCGATGCGTCCACATGGGGCAACGTGCCACCAGGGGCTACTCAATTTGACGTCCATCCTGCAGCTCAACTTAGCTATCTTGACAAGGCTTCTTCAGGTCCACCGACATCTCGTTTTTGCAGGCCTTCATTCGTTTCCATGGAATAGCGTTTCCCCTTGAACTGGAGCATCTCTGCAGCCGAGCTGACCAACTTCATTTAATTGAGGATTCAGGTTGTGGGTCTCGAGGCCTCGCACCGAGTCAGTTCACCGTTGCATTCAACCGTTTTCAACGACTGAGAACCCCGGTTTCTGAGAATCTGTTGGTCTCGCTTGCACATTTTCCGTCCCGCAGACTGTCAACCTGGAACCAGCGTGCCGCGGAGCAACTCCTGTTTGCGAGCCCAGAGGAGCTCCGAGTTGTCCGTGCCAAGAAGAGCCCGCTGAATAGCCGTGACTCCTCGCGTGGTCGGCCGTCTTGACAGGGCGAACAGACATCAATGCGAACCTGACTGGATTTGCAAAACGTGGCTATTAATAATCGAGTTATGGGTCTTGAGAGACATTTTGGGAGGCTGAAAGCCACGAGATCCGACGATAATTGAGGTATTATAGTCAGCTCTCACACGCCAGATCGCACTGGGCTAAATATAGATGGCATCAACATAGACCGAACGATCTACGACGTGACAATCGCTGCTAGTACCCCAGTTCCTTCTCATAGTCCGCCGCACCCTTCCCGATGGGCTGAATCAGCGTGTAGCTGCCCGACTTGTTGAACTCCTGCACACCGTTCAGCAGGTAGAGCGGCGTCATGCTCCCATCCTCGCTAAAGTACAGCTTCGGCCTCTCCCGGCGGTAGTACTCCAGCGTTTCTCCATCGGTGAACTCGACCGTCGTGTTATACGCCAGCGTCCGGTTGTTGTACATCCACGGGCCCTCCCACTTCCGCGCGAAGGCGTGCGCCCCGACGCGGGGGCCCTTCTTGCCCAGCGCGATGTCGATCATGTGGTGGACGAGGATGTGCCAGTGGCCACGCTTGTCCCTCCAGAGGAACGGGTCCTCGCTGCGTTCCGTATTCGCCGGCTCGACCACGATCTCGTGCGGGGCCGAAAAGTTGTCCGCGTGGTAGATGTTGTTCTTCTCCACGGCCAGCAGGATCTCCCGCGTGGGGTTCTCGGAAGACCACAGCGGCCACGGCGCCGGGTTCGTGACGTTGATGACCTGCGGGATCGGGACCGTCCACTCCCGCAGGTCCGGCGAGCTCGACACGGAGATGGTGTTGTTCCACTTCTGCGAGCGGCACACGTCGCCGACCTCGACGTCCTTGCCGATGAAGTAGATGAGGAACTTGTCGTCCGCGGGGCTCCAGATCGTCGTCGGGTTGTGGTGGAACGTGCCGAAGAGCGTCTGCGCGTAGACGTACGGCCCGCGCGGGCCCGTTCGCGACTCGGCCCGGATGGCGGTGCTGAACGGCCGCCACCCCCCGAGGCCGCAGCCGTGCGACATCTGCGACGTGATCAGGTGGAAGAGGCTCGGGTCTGAGCGGTCGCGGAGGATGTGCCCGCCCCAGGAGGAGTTGCCGGCGCCCTCCTTGTAGAAGTCGGCGCCCGTCGCGTTAGTGTGGTTGTAGCCCGTCCACCTCTCGACGGACTGCAGGTCGAGCTCGCTGCAGTCGGCGGAGCGCCAGCCCGGGTCGCACTTGCAGGAGCCCCGCCAAGAGCAGATGCCGTTGAGGCTGCAGTCATCGTCAGTCTTGCAGCTCCAGGCTCCGGTGAGGAGGCCGAGGAGGGACGCTGTTAGGATGTAGGCTTCTCTCAACCGCATGTTCGGGACGATGGAACTAGGCTCAAGTGTGCGGTTCTGACGAGATCGCGGCTTTTGACTTCAAGTCGGGGCGTTCATTTCTCTTATACTTGCAAGTCGGGTTGCCCCCGTTCGCGTCGAGATTGCCCGACTCCAGAGTTTGTTTGCCTCCCCTCCGGCGGGGGGAATTGGAGTTCCTCGAATCTAACGTAGTCTCCCTCCTCCGCATCCCAGGAGGTAATTACCCCACGGCGAAGGCGATCTGCGCGGGGGGCGATAGTCTCTGCAAGTCTATTTACCCTACGCGAATCACAATGATGGTTTCCCTCGCCGGCTGACCAGCTTGCAGGACCCCGCTTCCACCTGCAGGCGGTATTGCATCGGAGTTCCCTGGTTGTGAGGGGTTCAGGGTCCCCGCGATTTCTGAAAAAGCCGCATTTGAAGTCGCGAAATCTTTCAGAATGGGGTTGAGATGGCACGATGTGACAACTAACGACGTCGAGAACGCAGCAGGGGAGCTACTCCACGGTCAGCCGTAGAGAATGCTCAATATCGCTGGAAATGTTTTGGAAGGCGTTGAATATCAAGGTCCTACAAATTGGAGTTAGTTGCCCAGGCTTTCCTGTTCGGTTGTTGCTTCCGAACTTAATGGGTGTAACCCCTTGGAACATTCAAAAAGACTCTTTAGCTTGTTTTGAAACATTTATAGTGATCAAGGCGCAAGTCCTGAGAAACAGGACAGCGGCATATGCCTTCGAACACTTGAGAGTCCCCAAAACCCGAAACTGATGATCAGGAAGCGGCGCAACTCTGTCGGGAAACTGATCAGAGCTCCATAGTTCTCAAGTTTGTTTCGTCATTGAAAATTGTGTTTTGATACATCAATCATAGCCCAACCCCCAAAGTCATCACCAGCTCCCAAAGACTTCTTTATTGGGCTTTCTTCGCCTTGCCCACTGAGCCAAACCAGTGCATATATGTCTCACATGCCTTCTGCATATCCTTTGTTCCGGCCTCAATGGTAGCCGTGATGGGGCGGCCCCGCGCCTTTTCTTGCGCCGGGGCGTAGTGGTTGTTGATGCCCTTGTTGATGTTGATCTTGGTGACGCCGGCCTTGATGCAGCGGTCGAAAATCTCCTGGTCGAACGGGTCCGCGCCGTGGAGGATCAGCTGCACCCGGTCACCGACGACCTTGTTGATCCCCTCGAGCCGGTCGTACTCGAGCCTGATGCCGCGCGGGCCGTACTCGCCGTGGACGTTGCCGAAAGCGGGCGCCAGCATCTGGATGCCGGTCGCGACGAACTCCTCAGCCTGCTCCGGGGTGGTCAACACGCCCTCGAGGTCGGCCGTCTCCGCGACGCCGTCCTCGCCGCCCTCGATCCGCCCCGGCTCGGCCTCGGTCGCGATGCCGCGCTCGTGGCAGTAGTTCACAAGCTCGCGCGTCAGGGCCAGGTTTTCCTCTTTCTCGTAGTGGCTCATGTCCACCATGATGCTGTCGAAGCCGTCGGGGATGTCGGCCGCCTGGCGGACCAGCTCAGGGGTCTGGCAGTGGTCGAGGTGTAGCGAGACGGGCACCGATGCCGAGTGGCACAGCTCCGCCGAGGCGCGGACCAGGGCGCTGCCGGCGTACTGCATCGCCCAGGGGAAGAGCTGCACGATGGCCGGCGAGGACGTCGCCTCGGCGGCCCGGACGGAGGCGACGACCGCCTCGAGGTTGTAGCAGCAGAAGCCGGCGACCGCGTAGCCGCCTTCCTTGGCGGCCTTCACGATTTCCATCGTGCGGTTCTGGGCGAGGGGAGGTCGAGGCATGGTGGCGGTTGTGTAGCGTGTTGCTGGTTGGTCTGGGTACCGATACGGACAAGAGAGGGTTGAAACTCGTAAGAGGTTGGTGATGCTTATGACGAGATGTGAAACTCCAACTGTTCAAGGAACGTCGTACGAGAACGCTTTGATTTCGGCTTCGCCTGTCTAACAGAAGAAGAACACGCGACAATGACCGAGGCTCTTACATGCGGAAGAGCGGATGATGACATGGAGCGTCGGACTTCGTCCCGAGGTCGCACCCGGACTGCGGGGAGAGCCTGAATTTAGGCGGAAATGACCCAATTTTCCGCCAGAGTCGGCGGGGCACGCGGGGGCGGGCGACGGAAGAGACTCGGGGAAGGTCTTCGGTTCGGCAGGGTGATGTATTATTTACCCCGAGTTACCGACTGTTCCCGAACTAGGGCGTATCAAGGTCCGATCTCGCCTCCTGTTCTTGAGCCGCCTCTGTGTGAACTTGACCTCATTCTTGTCACGATATCATAGCCTATCTCTGTCTTCTAGAAGTACCTACCTGCGAACCCTCGACTTCAGAGCCGTCTTAATACCGGACTGCTATACCCACACGAACACGACCACGAACCGAGAACAGCAAACTCACCTTCCCCTCGATCACACACTCCACCATGGGATCAACTAAGCCGTCGACGGCCTTCATTGGCCTAGGAGCCATGGGCTTCGGAATGGCCACAAACCTTATCCGCGTCGGCTACCCAGTAACCGGATTCGACCTCTACGAGCCGACTCTCGAGAGATTCCGACAAGCCGGCGGTCTCACCGCAACGAGCCCGGCCGAGGCCGTCGCGGGCAAGAACTTCTGCGTCGTGATGGTCGCGACGGCAGAGCAGGCGCAGAGCATCATCTTCGACGGCGAGGTACCCCTCGTGAAGGCACTTCCCAAAGACGCCGTCCTGCTCCTGTGCTCCACAGTCCCCTGCGGCTACGTACAGGGCCTCCAGCAGGAGCTCATCCAGAAGGGCCGCGGCGACATCGCCCTCGTCGACTGCCCCGTCTCAGGCGGCGCCGGGAGGGCCGCGGACGGCACGCTGTCCATCATGGCCGGCGCGGCGGACGAGTCCATCAGCAGAGGCCTCCACCTGCTGCAGGCCATGTCGGACCCTGCGAAGCTGTACATCGTCAAGGGCGGCATCGGCGCGGGCAGCAACATGAAGATGTGCCACCAGGTGCTCGCGGCCAACCAGATCCTGTCGTCAAGCGAGGCGCTCGGCTTCGCGAGCCACCTAGGACTGGACCTAGCCGCCACGGGCAAGGCCCTCGTCGAGTCGGAGGGCTGGAGCTGGATGCTGGAGAACCGGCTGCCGCGGCTGCTGCACCCAGAGTTCCTGCCTGTCGCCAGCGCGGTTACCATCATCCTCAAGGACACCAGCATCATCACCTCGGAGGCGAGGAGGGCCGGTTTCCCGACGCCGATGACGAGCGCGGCGGAGCAGGCCTACTTCGCCGGCCTCGGGAGGGGCTTCGGCCCGGACGACGACAGCAGCCTGCTGCGGCTGTACACCGAGGGCAAGGGCCGCGTCGGCCCCGTGAAGCCGGTGACAAAGACGGAGGATGCCAAGCTGGCGCTCGTCGTCAACCTGCTCCGCGGCATCCACCTCTGCGCGGCGGCCGAGGCCCTCGCGTTCGCTCAGTTCGTCGGCCTCGACCTCGAGCAGGTCCTGGAACTCTGCGTCAACGCCGCCGGCGGGAGCAAGATGCTCTCCGGCGAGGGGCGCCGCATTCTCGACGCTTTCGCGGCCGGCACGGCGAGCCGGGGATGGGCTGCCTCCGGCGACGGCGAGAGGACTCTGCGCGCGGCGGCGCAGGAGCTGCAGGAGGCGGTCGACGAGGCGCAGCGGCTGAAGATGCCCCTGTTCCTCGGAGCGCAGGCGCTGAACCTGATCCGCGGGGTCTTGCGGAGTTCAAGAGAGAAGGCCGCGTCCGATTTGGCGGTCGGATCGGTCGTCAGTGGTTGGACCGCATAATTGACGAGAAAAGAAGCCAACCAGAAAGAAGCCCACGATCGGCAAAGGCGCGTGGAAGGCGTGGAGTTGAGGGAGGGGAGGGCTGACGTAGATGACCCATTTTATCGGGGTAATTTTCCTCATTTAGCTGGCGTTCGACCGCGCGCGTCTCGGTGATTGATACAGCGAGCCAACGGGTTTGGCCAAGACTCGCGCTGTTGGCGGAAAAGAGTTATCCGCGACTTCAGTCGTTCCATCTGCATGTTCCGTCATCCGATACCCACACCTGAATTTCCTTACGATTGAGGTCATCACATAGGAGATAGATCAACTAGGCCTGGAAATCAAGAGTTCTATTTCTTCTCCTCCCGTGTTCATAATGTGGCAACTGTCCGTTTCCCCCCTTCTTCTTGTAATCTTTCATGTCTCCTTCTGAGGCTATCCAAGAAACTTGAACAGGAAAACTACCAGTAGTACGAGTGTAAGTAGCGTTGGAGGTGATGACATGGATGAATAAGATCCGTTAACTTGAATCGGCACTGTAAAGGCCTCCCAGTTGCTAGAGCAGTTGGGGTTCCCAAAGGGCTTGAGAGCAGCATATCTCATCCTAACGTTGTCTTGAGTCAGATACCAGTAAATCAATAGCTGTGGAGGACACCCGATGACTCACGTGTAGTTGCCCGCAGCAATCTGGCTGCCGTCGGCCAGCTTGCCGGTCCACCAGTGCTCGGACTTATCCTTGCTCCTCGCGAGGTTGGTCTTCGGGTACGGCAACGTGTTGTTCGTGTCCCAGCGGCCCCCGGCCATGTATGTACCGGACCCGACAAAGCCGTTCTCGCCGGCGACCGGCGGGTAGGCCCACTTCTCCTCAGTCCATCCGGCCTCGGAAATCTGCATTAGGAGGTGAGATTTAGTGAACTGAGAAACGGTCAATGTGATCGGAAACCTATTACATCCCATCGGAGCTCCCTCGTGCCCCAAATACTGTTGTCATAGATCCTGGAGAAGTCTTGCGAAGTAAACCTGGAACAGGAGCAATGTGTCAGTCCTCTAATCAGCCAAAGGTCGCACGGCCATGAATAGTGCACGTACGAGGTAGGGTTCACATAAACCATATACGGATACCCTGGTCGGGACAAGGGAGAAACCTCCTTCCTAAGGTCTGCTCCGACGCCTATTGACCCAACCGTCAGTGAGAACGTTCGCCAAGTAACCTACTCGAGTACTTGCCGGCATATGGAACCGATAGCTCGTCCCCATTATCGCCCGAAACTATGATCTTGCCGCTGTACAAGGGCAGAGCAGCGGCATTCCATCCAAGAGCATTGGGATTCTTGAAGTCAACACTGCGTGGGAAGGTCAGCAAAGAGGTCTTCTTCCTACATTGATCTGGGCCCAAGAACTCACGACACTCTCTTGATGTGCCGGGGCTTTAGAGTGAAGTCGCCGGGGAGGCCGACCTTGACCGCAAGCTTCCGGGGCACCAACTGCGAAAGCCTCTTCACCGTCTTGCTCCCATTGGTGCAATTCAACTGCAAGGTGTCGACGCCGTATGCGTCCTGACTGGAGAGGTGATACCTAACCGCCACGAGTGCGTAGTTCTTGACAATGATTTCATGGCGCCCTTTAAAATGTCGAGTGTCGTTAAGCGCGATCGGCTCGAATTCCAAGGCGGTCGTGGAGTCGAATAGCTTGAGCGCATCGACCTGCCCGTTGCCGACCTGGGCCACCGGCGCCGCAAGGTCCGCGTACTTGGAGTCGTGGTACGCGAGACGCCGCGCGGTGGAAATGATGCGCCTGCTCAAATCCAGGGCAAACCTCTCCCCGTGAACGCGGCGACCGCCGAACTCGCCGATGTAGAGCGCCGCGACGCCGGCCACGTATGGGCAGGATATGGACGTGCCGCTGGCGGTAGTCCAACGGTTGTCCGGGGCTGTGGTCTTTAACGACGTCCCGGGCGCCGCGATGTCCGGCTTGAGGCCGAGGTCGTTGAGAAGGTCCCAGGAGGTTTTCGATGACGCGCAGGTCCCTTTGGCCCTCAGCGTGTCGGCCATGGCTACCGCCAGGACGTTCTTGCCGGAGGCGGCGGTCCTCATGTCGAAGGGCCCATCGGATCCCTCGTTGCCGGCCGCGATGGTCACGACAATGCCCTTACTGACCATCCTGGAAGCGACGACGGCCCAGGCTTCTTCGGCCCAGCCGCTAGGTGCTGCGACGCTGGCCGTGATGATGTCGACCTAGAGCAAACATCAGATACTTCTGCTGGATCAGACAAATTGCCGTTCATTATGCACATACCCCGTCATAATACGCAGCAAGGAAAGCCTCGATAAGCGTGGCTGCTCCGGTACCGCCCTATGCGGCACGTCAGTCCCGTGACACGGTTGAGGAGTCTCCTCTTGTTATGTGCTTACCTGGCCTCCAAAGACCTTGTAAGCATACAGAGTTGCCTCGGGGGCTACACCGAGGAAGCTGGTTGACATCAAGTCAGTGATTTACTCGGGATTGGATCTGAGGGGCCTTGAGAACTCACTCGTTGGCTTTGCCAGCGATGATGCCGGCAACACTCGTGCCATGTCCCGAAAGGTCGAGAGGGTCTTCTCCCGGCTGCCTTTCATTCTCGGGGGATTGATAGTCTAAAGAAGGAATTCAGTACCGAACAGTCGCGATCAATGAACAGCAGAAAGTCTTACCTCCATTACCGACAAAGTCGTAGCCTCCCGCAACCTTGAAGCCCTTGCCGAAGCCTCCACCCAGCTGTTGTTTATTTTCCGGCAGCAAAGGTTGTATGGCAGGTTAGTCTTTCTTGCTTACCGCATCGTGCTTGTACCAGATGCCAGTAACAACAACGCCGACCTTTACACCCTTGCCGAAGATTCCTCGCTCGTGCAGCTTGCTGACGCCGGTAGCGTTGTGCGCGAAGTACCTGGGACGGGCCGCACGGACTTCTTTGCAGTTTTGCTCCTGCGCTGACGGCTTCAGGTTGACCTGGTTGTTTGGCCACACGTTGACGACGCCGGGCAGCCCCTTGAGGTCGTCGAGGCCCAGGTCTGTCTCGACAACAGCCCCCGTGAAGACGTCGCTGACAAAGCCCTTGACCACCTTGACGTCGGCTACCAAGCCGAGCGTAGTGACGTTTTCCTGGGATTTGAATATCAGCGAAGGCACGAGACACAGAGGGGTTTCGGTTTGTTTTACACATACAGTAGCGTACTCGAGGATGTAGGTCTTGGCGCGGCCAGTTGCGGCAGGGCCATGTTCCCCGCGTTGCAGTTGGCCGGCGTTGAGCACCGCGAGAGGCATGACTGAGACTGCGAGAAGTGTTATCTTTCAGGTATAACAGGGGACTACGAGTAGTCTTTGGTTATATTGCGAGTATACGGTGTAGGGAATGATGGTGCAGAAGACGTGGGTTGCCTTTTGTACGGGCAATTTCTTCATCTGCTTCAGCGGAGAAAGATATTTGAATTTTGGTAGATTTTGGGTGGCGCAGGATCTTGATAGCCACAGTGAGAACTTTTTTTAACATCAATCCAAAAGGTAGTGGCGGCTTCACGACCCAACGAAGCATGTGGCAGATAATTGGCGGTCCGCACTAGGATAAGTTGCTTAAGAAAATTCGTTTTGACACTCATACGATAGACCTGCCCATTTCCGAGAGGACCAAGCGCGCTGTTGTCAAGGTGTCTGAAAGGGTGAAGTTTAGCTGGAAGGGTTTCACTTTTCTAACTGAGTTCTGAATAAAAGAACGAAAACTTTACACAGTGGGGGTTTCCCCATACTTTTCTAACACCTAAGCCTCAAGTCACAAGGGTTGTAACAAGTCGATAGCCGCCGCCATAGGAAACTAATGTAAATGCAGTTGAGGGTCAAATAGAAATAGTAAAAAACAGTCCTTGAATATGGCCACACTCACTCATTTTATGTTCGTATCAGCAGTGCGACCTATTCGTAGTAAGTGTTACACGTACATGGACGTTTTGCATGACGCGGTTTAACATTGCTAAGACCAGACATGGGTGGCTGGCCTTCTGACTCGAGAGCCTCCTGATTCTGGGTAAAAAGACGTACTGGTCAGGGCTTCAGGCTATTGTTATTTCAAGGTGTCCGTACCTAAGGAAACATAATTAAGACCCAAAGAACTGTTCGTGCTGTATGATACAACATAGGCTCTCCGTAGTTTAGGCTGTTAACTTGCCTAGTGCCTGATGCGATATATAACAGCGAGTCGAGATGGGGCGAAGTATCAAAAACTTGCTTATTGTCAAGCCTGGCGTGTACTCAATCTGCGATGCGATGGAGTATGCTTTGCAGTTCTAAAACCTGACATCTTAAATGTCTCAAGAGTTGGTCACGGGCCAGTGAGATTTGTATTCCACGAACGGAACACTTTAAGTCTTTTTCTGAGACCATTGTTCTTTGCACATTAGCCTCGACGACTCATTAGCACATCGAGGTCTTAGTCCAATGGCTGAAATACTTCAAGTCACTGTGACTACTAAAACACTCGGGCGATTTACATTTCAAGACAGACGATGGTTCCTAAAGCCAGTTAATGATTCTTATTTTTCGGGCAGATACCTTGGTCATTTGATTAGAATCAAGTTCAATTTCCTCCATCCCTCTATATTTGGAGGTCTCTTCCTGCTGAAGTCGCTGCCTGGGTGGGCGCAAACCAAAACTCGCACCGCGGCGCATCCTCGTTGCCGAGGTGGAGTTGACTATTCATTTAGATAGTCAGGCGGTCCATCATCAAGTCGAGTCAAAGAAACATGGGTCCGGTTCCGAGCCATCTCGGAGTTGATTCGCAAAATTCGTCCGACCAAAGTTCTCTTTGTGGAGCTCGGACAACTGAGAGGCCCCTATTTGGAGTCACCGTGCCGTGGCCGAGTCGATCCCACCCGGTTTAGCCCCGCAATCTTACATCCGGTTCCCGAGAGGCACCGGAAACAAGCCTGGAGGATTGGTTACAGATTACAGTAAGCAGACGCGCTTGCAAGTAAGCCGAGGACCATTGGGCAGACGAAGAGGGGAACCATGCAGCGCGGATCTTTCGACGGCGAATAACAGCGGGGCCGGCCCGTTGCTGCCTACGCGGTGGAGGGAGGTGGGCGAAGGTGTCCATCATCCTTCCCTCACTTTGATTACTCAACTTGACGAGCACAAAAACGACGTCGAACTCCCTTGACTCTCGATCTTGGCACCTCAAGTCTCTCCAATCAAACTCCATCGCAACTCATCTCACGCAGCATGTCTGGACAACTCGTTTTCTTCGACATCCCCACCAAGGATGGTACTTCGTGGTCCTTCAACCCGTGGAAGAGTGAGTTGTCTCGTCGCCATTTAGGACCGTAGCCACGCTGACAACCGACCCAGTCCGCCTGGTCCTGAACATGAAGGGCATCGACTACAAGACCGAGTGGCTCGAGTACCCGGACATCGAGGGCAGGCTGAAGCCAACCGGCCTCGAGGGCGACCCGACCCAGATCAAGCCGTACACCTGCCCGACCGTGCAGTTCCCGGACGGCACCTACATCATGAACAGCGCCAAGATCGTCAAGCGCCTCGAGGCCGACTACCCGGAGCCGCCGCTCAACGTCGACTCGGAGCTGACACAGGTCGCGTACAACCTCGTCTCCAAGCTCGCCGACCGGTTGTCCCCTGTACTCATCCCGCTGGTGCCGCGCACGTTTCTCAGTGAGCGCAGCGCAGATTACTTCCGGGAGACGCGCAAGGAGTTCCTGGGTATGACGCTCGACGAGCTCGAGGCGAAGCACGGCGGGGAGCAGGCTTGGGAGAGGGCGTACGAGGCGCTCGACGAGGCGACTGAGCAGCTCAACAAGACCGAGGGGCCTTTCTTCCACAGCGACAAGGGTGAGTTCTCAAAAATATGTCTTTCGATCAATTAAGACGTCGTTGCTGACCTGATCAAAGTTTCGTGGGCCGACTGCATCTACATCAGTTTCCTGTACTTCATCAAGAAGTTTGACGAGGAGTTCTTCAAGCGTGTGGTTGAGCGTTCTCCGCCTCTTGGCAAGATGTGGGAGGCGTCAGCTCCCTGGCTTGAGAGGAAGGATTACTGAAGGGGGTCATGTGTTTTTTATGGGAAGGGCTCCCCATTTTTAGCGTGTTTTTCAACCCTTCCTTCGATTTTAATGTCAAGTCGGGATTTAATACGACGCACACATGCATGATCTATGACTTTTGTAAACAAATGAAAAGTCTAAGAGGAATTCGTCAAGGCTACGCTCGAAGAGAGTGTTGGCATCTCCCAGCCAGGTACACAACTCAACGTCTTTCCAACATGATGTTCCTCTCGTCTCCAAACCCGTCGCTCTTGAAGCGGCCGACGTCGCGCACCAGTCTTCCAGGGTGAATCCAGAGATACAGAGCCATGATGGCCACCATCAAAGCCGCGTCGAAAAGGTACACAAACACCTCGTGCTCCATGATAAACCCCCCCTCTCCCTGCAGGTACTCAACCCCTCGCACCAAACTCCTCACAAACATCAAAACCGCGACGAGATACGTCATCAGATAATACTTGTTCCAGTTGATCCCGGCGTGCGTGGCATGCAAACCAGGGCCCTCGCGCTTCGCGCACCGGTGCGAGTGCCAGCACGAAAGCGTGAAGAGAAAGATGACGGTCAGCTGCGCGAGCAGGCCCGCCATGATGATCTTCTTGCTCAGCTCGATGGCCTCCGGGTCGCCCGACGCCGGCATGATGGAGCCCATGACCTGGCTCACGAAGCAGCCGACGTCGACAACGACGTAGAAGAAGGCCGTCAGCCGCGGGCTGATCGCCGCGTGGCGCCGGAGGTGGAGGGCGTTGATAATGCGGCTCAGGCTCATGTATATCGTCGCGGCGAAGAGGGGCGGCGAGCCGAGGATCAGGAGGTTCTGCATGATGAAAGGGCCGACGGCGAGGGGGTTCTCGTGGGCCTTTGCGCGGCCGTAGTAGCCGAATGCTTCGCCTGCGCCGTGCTTGTCAGTCAAACAGAAGCCCAGATAGGAAGAGAGTAAGTGTGTTGGATGACCACTTACCGACACCTCCCAGGATGAATGGGAGGAAGTGCCACGCCCGGAGCCAGAAGAAGTAGCCAATGTGCCCCAGAACACCGATGGCGAAGAGGACGACAAAGGTCCATGCCGCGCCTGCATTTGGCCGGTACGGGTAGAAGACGATCTGGGTGCCGTTGACGACGGGACCAAAGGGCCCGCCGCCGTCGAGTTCGTTGACCATGGCTTTTAGTTGGTTGAGACGTGCAGTCGGCTGCTGTTCGTTCTGCTGGTTTCGGGGCAATCCTCGACGAGGACACCAAGACTCGTTAAGCCTGGCGCAGAATACAAAATGAAGACTTGGAGAAGGGAGTGAGATAAAAGTGACTGACGTCCATTGGCAGGCGCGAAAAGTCTGGCCGACTCTCCTCGGCGGGTCTTATAGCCAATGCTCGCAACGCGACTCCAGTCTCAAGGGGGCGGCGGTGCGGGCGCCGGCCGCGGCAGCGTTACGGAATTTTCGTATTGCCATACGGGAATTGAAGATTTTCGCATCGAGAAAAATGGAACCCTGATCCCGAGTAGAGATGACGGACGGTGTGTCCGATTCTCCAAGAGAGCTCCTGGCCCTATCCTTGTTTTGTGGGAATACGAAATTGAAAAAATGCCTAATTTGAAGTCCTTAGATATTTTTGGTATCTCCCCAGTGCCTCCTTTTCGTATACAAGTTGTAGTCGTAGGGCTTTCAATACTGATCCCTTGAATACTCTCCGTGCAAGCAAGACCTGTCGGAGGCTGAGGGGCTCACCCTTGAACTTCTGGGGTACCGCATTATCTTGGTGAAAAGGACAAGGAAGTAAGTACATGACTGACAATCGCTGTGCTGAGACAACATGCAAACGTCCGCGGAGCGCCGGGGCAACCTGCAAATCGCAAAGCAGAGCTCCGTGGGATTGGTCATCAAAACGCCTTGAGGCGGCGTAGGTTGTTGAAGGTGTGCATACTATCAGTTTGTGTAGTCTGAGAGTTCTGCCGAACTTGTAGCTGAAAGTGACCTAAAGATGCCTCGAGTCTCTCTGTGCTCGGTTATTTATTCAAGTCTGCGACTCCTAGACACTGACATCATCTTCTAGGCCTTACCTGTGATCTTACTTGCCTTGATAAATGCCGGTGATGTTACATTAAATATTGGATTCTGAGATGAACGTACTTCTCTCCTCGTCTCATCGGTGGCAATATTCGTTTAGTGCACAGGACGCTCAGCGTCACTGCTAGGCATCTCAACGGTTTGCAGCAATAACAGAGCCATATCGACTCAGTGTCTCTTTTGACTGCGTCAAACGACCAAAAGCCACGATGTTACGGTCACAGACGAGAACTACCTATGGTTGCGGTCGTGCCTCAGCCGCGAAGACGGATCTCTCGACTGCCGAGCTACCAAGCCTCTCGACAACGCACCATGGGCAGTGTTAAATGTAGAAAACAGATTTACGGCGAAGCGCTGACTCGAGAAACTTGGCTGGGAAAATAAGGATGTCTGCCCCGGATCCTGGTTCCAGACCTTCCGCCAAGCTACCAAGGCACTCCTAGATAACAGTAGCTGTTGCAAAACCACCATCTGCAAGGCTGCTTTCAGTTTATACGAGGTATCCCGAGCTTTTACATTTCGTGATGGAAGCGGTTTTATGGTGGAGGTTGCCCCCCTCCGAACAACGGCCGGCAGTGGTATTTTCGCACCGAAGAAGATCCAGACCCCGGCGCGCGTGCCGCGCAGGCGAATAGAACAATCGGAAATCGCTAAAACAAAAGATTTCGCCAAGTGTGCCGTGTGATGGCTCAGCCGCACCGGCCAGCTGGATCTAACGTGGTGGTTGAATAAAACGAAGCTGGTCTGGCTGCGTTCAGTAAGCCTCGAGGAGACCAACCCAAGACAACGGCGCGTGCGAGATCCAATAGACTTCACCCAGTTGCACAACCAGCTATCGTTCGCAGCAGCAGCAGCCACAGCAGCATCTTCAGTAAATTGCTTCCTAACCGACTGGTTGGTAGTGCCGTTTGCCTGTATATCTGCGCCTTGAAGTGCGACGGCTGTATTTGCTTGAGATGCTGCAACAACCTGAGTGTTTATAAGACGTCTAAGAGCCAGCTTCCGTGCTCTTTGCTTTAACACTCCAACTACAGCTTTTCACGATCAAACACATAAGAACCAGCTCGCTCTCAGATATAAACCTTTCGAATCCTTATTCAATATGGGTGCCAATCTTTCAGTTTCGTCCGACTCGGACAAGGACCCTAGGTCCATCCACACTCTCACCAGCCAACTGGACAATCAACTGTACAGCCACATCGTCGATCGTCGCAGCCAAAAGGAGGATCTGCAGATCCCCCTGTTGGAGTGGGCAATTATTGGCTCGATCGCCTCTTCCTTTGGCCAAGGTGCTGTGGGTTTGCTCCCGCTCCTCCAGACACTTTCCGGCCTGACGGCCCACCGCGAGCTCGTCAAGCTGGGCGGCGAGATACAGAAGAGCGTGGAGCAGATGGCGCACAGCGCGGACTCGCTCAACAGCCAGCAGAATCAAAACAGCGACTTCTTCCCGCAGCACGTCCACGACTTCGTCAGCATGTGCATCGACGAGGCCCAGGCGACGGGGGGCTCGGACGGGTACTTCTTCGTCTACCACCCGGGGACGGACTGGCACGTCGCCTTCAAGAGGCACCTGAAGGCCTCCCCGCTGGACCGGTTCTGCGGCTGCTTCAGTAGCGTGGCCGCCATGGGGCTGTTCCTGGAGAGGTTCCGGGCGGCCGTGGGGCCCGGGCCGACCATCCACGTCCTGGTCCCCGCCGTCCACCTGTTCCTGGTGCCGGGGAAGTTCGAGATCCCGGAGGCCTTCTACCCGATGTGCGTCCGGGGGGAGCTGCACCAGAGCGGGCGCCCTTACGTCCACCTCAACATCGCCAACCTCCCGCCCAGCCAGGAGGCGTCCCTGCAGAACGTCGCGAACATCGGCCGGAGGAGCACCTGGCGGCGCAAGGTCTACTCAGTGTCCCGGGCCACCGCTGCCGGTGCTCCCGCGGCCGGCGGCGGACTCGTCGCGGGCATCATAGTCGGGGGCTTGCTCCCGGTGGCATTCCCGCCGCTCCTCCCATTCGCAGCAGCCGGCGTCAAGGTGCGGAAGAAGTCTGAGAAGACGTGGGACGAGCGCTTCGGAGAGAACAAGGGGACTTTGACGGGCATGGGCTTGTTCGGGCGGAAGGGGTGATCTGGATTCGGGATGGTATCGGGTATTCGTCTTTCGAACGTGGTCGCTCGTGTCACTCGCTTGGCTGTCTTCTCCTCCGCCTTCTCATTACACATGTTTGTGTTGGAATTGATAGCTTGTTGTTCTTCCACATAGTTAACGCAAATATAAATGAGGGAGCACTCTGACTTTAAGAACGATTGCTACCAGCAAAGCAACCTGTTTCTTGAAACAAAGTGACCAAGACTTGATTGGAGACGGAAGATTCATCAGGGGAGGCACCATTCCGAGATAAGTTGCCCCTGTTACATTGAGCAATGAGTTGGAGCTGACTTGGCCACGGCCCGTCTACCATCTGTTCTCATCTCTGTGTAGGCAAGAACCCATACACTGGACAACTCCGAGAGTTACATGTCAACACCGCCATTACCATTAACCCATCCGCATAAAAATCCTCCTCTAACGAGAACATCCCGTCTCTATATCTCAATCACCCAGCCCATCTTCGACTTGACCCACCGAATCTCACAAGCCCCAGCTCACTCCCGAACCTCCTTCCCTTCCGCGCCCTCGCCGCCCTCCCCCTCGGTATCAAGACAACATGCGATCGTCTGTCCGGTCCGACACGTCCCCTCGTCGGCCCCGCCGCGCCTTGCCTTCTCCTTGAACCCCTCGGGGCACTTGGCCTCGCAGCCCGCGGCGGGGCCGACGAACTGGCAGATCTCGGCCCTTGGCGTGTAGCGGCGGCTCGTTCCTGTGATTTCTGTACCCTTTTGTCAATTTTTTGTCTCCAATAGGTTTTAGTTGCTGACTTGGTTGTGGGAATATTTGTCTTGAAGAGTTGCTCTCGTGGGGTTTGGCGACTTACCGACAGCGACAGGGCTTGCAATCGCCATCGCCAGCATAACCACCGCGCAAAGAAAGAAGGATGCGTACTTCATATTCGCCATGAGAAAATTTGCTTGTGGATGGATTATTCCTCAGAGAGGTGAGATGACAGCTGGCCTAGAGAAGCATCGTGAGAGCGGGTGGTGGTTTAAATACAAACCCCGACGAGGCAACGACGATGCAACAGCGAGAAAAAGCAAAGTCCCCCCAGCGCCCCTTACACCGTTCCACGGGACTTCATGCAACCCCCCAAAATTAGTTCCTCAAACGTCTCATTGGGTATCAGTCCCAAGTTTGGGTCCCGGTGCAGGCCTCTTCCCTGCTCCTGGGGAAGCTTAACCCCCTCTCGTCGCATCTCTCTCTCTCTCCCTTTCCGCTGGTAAGCATCTTGGCTTTTTGAAAAGCTTTTGATTAGACTACTTAGGTTAGGCTTTGATGGGAGGAAGCCGACTTGCAAGATGACTGGAGCTTACCTGAGATTTGGGGGTTTGGGGCCCATTGACTTCTCACGTTGGCCACGCACAGGATGTCGGCTGCCCTGCTCTGAGAAACAGTCTAGACCCATAGATTCCAGCCCACACTCATGTCACTTCATCCAGTATGCAAGTGGCCCAGAGATGTTTTGAACAATAGAAAGATTGTTTGGTGATTACAAGTACCTCCTAAAAACCGACTTGCGTCCAGGCATCATCTCGTTTTCATCACTTCATGAACCCTTCATCCCAGTGTCCCATGTATATACAACAACAACAACCAACAAAAACCAAACTCCTCCCAAAAAGTGATTACCCTTTTTTTCTTTCATTAACCCAGATCATCATGAGGAATCATGGAACCAGCCATGTCCTCCTTTACAAAAACAAAACGCCCTCGATCATCAATAGGGCTACAAGATTCATGGACAAAAATAGAAAAAAAGAGGAGGAGAGAAGAAGTAGGATAGAAAAGAAAGAGAAGGAGGAGACAGCGCCTAGCAGGCGCCGTATCGAACGCCCCTCTTCCCAAGCTCCTTCCTGCCAACAGGGTCCTCGGGCATGACCCAGCCCCGGGCTCTCTTGGCCTCCCTCTTCTCAGCAAGCTGTGGCTTGGGCATCCACTCGTCCCTCGCCTTGGCCTTCCTCCTCGTCCCCTCCGCAGGAGCACCAATCTCAGCCCTCCAGTGCGCGACGTCCCGGCAGGGCGCATCGTCCCCAGCCATCATGCACAGACCCCAAAGCGCAAGACACGCCGTCAACGGGATCTCCTCGCTCTCTTCCGTGGCGACGGCAGCAAGCTGCACGGAGGAAACCTCCAAAAAGCCAAAATCGGGCACGGCCTCGGTGCCGTTGCGCACGACGACGAGCTCGATCTCGGTGAGGATGAAGCCGTACCGGCAGCCGTGCTCGCGCATGGCGTGGTGCAGCGCGGCCAGGCCGCGAAGGTACTCGACGCGCTTGATGTTGCCCTCGACGCGCATGCCCGTGTTGAAGCGGTCGAAGGAGCGGACCAGGCCGACGACGCGGGCGGTGGGCTTGCCGCCGAAGATGGCGGCCGCGGAGGCGGGTTCGCCCGCGGGTGAGGCGGTGAAGAGCAAAGGATCTGTTGCTGCGCTCTGTCTTGAAGAAGAAGAAGACGGGACGGAGAGCTGCATGGGCCGGGAGGAGGAGACGGCCAGCGCGGCGTTGAGCTTGGGGAGGTAGTGCGAGGCGTAGATTGCGTGCAGGGCTGTCTCGGTCTCCGGGTGGCGCGGGGTTTGCGCCAGAGAAGGGAGGAGCGGGGCGGGGACGGGGCAGTTGAGAAGGGCCTCGGCGCCGGGGAGGGAGAGGACGGCGGAGATGTTGAAGGAGGACCAGGGGCGGACCTGGCGGACGTCCCACCAGAAGTGCTTGGTGGAGGGGTCGCGGAGGGGGAAGGAGATGGTGTGGACGAGGGAGGGGGCGGGGTTGGGGCCGGTGAGGTAGGTCATGAGGGTGGTGCTGGGCATCGGCAGCGGAGTCGGGTCCGGGTCCGGGGTGGAGCAGACGGAGAGATTGAGCGGGGAAGGGGCGCGCGGGGTAGCGTACGAGGGGAACATGTACGGCGCCGCGGCGTCGTGGCGGGGCACCTGCGCCGGGGCCGGGGCGGGGCTGGCGGGGACGTAGGCGGGCATCTGGCGGTAGGTCGGGAAGCCGTACTTCTCGAGGACCGGGGCGTCGAGGCTGCAGGTGGAGGAGGCGCGGCGGGAGTGCATGTCGTCGGCGAAGATGACGGGGGAGCAGAGCAGCGACGAGGCGGCGGGCTCCTCGGGCTGGCTGACGAAGGAGGAGGGCATGTTCCAGGTCAGGGTCTCCGGGTTGGTGAAGCTCCGGGCGTGGGTGGGGCGGAACGCCGAGGCGGAAGTGGAGGCAGCGGCAGCGGCGGCGGCAACGCTGCGTCTCGGGGCCGGGGCGCGAGGCTTGGGGGAGGCCTTGAGGCGCTTGGGGGGCGACTCGATGGCCTGGTCCTGGGAGCGAATCTTGGGGAGCAGCAAGGGCCCATGCTGGCGGATGGGGGGGGAGGCGCGCGACGGGGTCGTCATGCGGGTGCTCACCGACTCGGGGGTGGACTCGGCGGCGGAGACGAAGGAGTAGACAGACGTGTTGGAGCGGGAGCGGGCGTGGCCGAAGCTCTGCTGGTGATGTCGCAAGGGCTGGTAGTGCTGCTGTTGATGTGTTGACGCGGGCTGGTGGTAGGAGAGGTCGAGGAGGGAGGCGTCAAAGGAGAAGCTCGGCGGGGTGGACGGCTCGCACGAGGGGAAGACGAAGTCGAAGGACATGGTGTCCGCTGCCAGACTGCGGGCGAGCGTGTTAGCACTGGTGTAAGTGACGGGCGGCGGGGGGTGGAGGGGCTCGTACGTGGACATTGTCGATGCGAAGTCGGTCTGTGTTTTGACACAGCACACGATTAGGGAATTATCGAGGTGGGTTTCTTCGTGAGAGTGAGAGGAGTCCAGCTCCAGAGTCTTTGGTGTTTGAGATGCCGATGATGGATTGCGCCGAATAAAGCAGATTGGTTTCTTGCCGCGAAGCAGGGGTGGGACGAGACAGAAGACGAGGCCGCGTTCAACGAGACCACAAGTTTTGCTGTTTGTTATGTCCGAGATCTAATTGTATAACTCTTCTTGATGTGTTTTGAATTCCAGGCTGTTCTTTTTCTTTTCCTTTCTTTGCATAAACAAACAACGAGACGTAGGAAACGCGCGGAGGAGTGGGAGGCAGAGGAGAGCGCCGAGGAGGGATAGGATGAGGAGAGAAGGGGGAAGCAAGTGAGAGAGATGGGTGAGGGTGAGGGCCATCTTTATCCTCGCAGGACGAGGCATCGCTCGCAGCCCAATGAATCTGGGAAATGCGATGCGGCGCGCGACTGATGGACCGACCCATGCGCGGCCAGCCATGGCCGGAGGGTCGACGACCTGCTGCGGGTTGGGACGTACACTACGTATGCGTAGTATGGAGCAGATGGATGGGGTCGTGGTACAACGCAGCATCATCTCCGTCAGGCTGCTTTATTCCCTCCCCCTGTATGTTCCCGGGGGGGGAGTCCCATGGACAGATCGTGGGTCGAGACCTCGCACACGCGCGTGTGTATCCGTCGACGACTTTGATAGAGATACGTATCACTTGAGGTGCCATCGGCGGATCAGAGAGATGGGCAGAGAGAAAGGACGACATGGGATGCGATCAGACCCCCCCGGCGTAGGCCACGAACGACACACAACACGATGAACATGGGGAGCTACACTAGCTACGCTGCACTACTGCAGCTCCAAGCTTGGAGGGAAGAGGAGTGGCCCACTAAGGCGTTGAGAGAGAAAAATCTGAAACACGACAAGGGGTGAGCAGAAAAGACGGAGAGAGAAAATCTTGATGGACAGCTGCAGCCGTGGTGAGGTGCATGGCGGTGGGAGTGGAAGAGGCCGAAAGGAGAAGAGAGTCTTTGGTGTTGGCCGCGTATCAAGAAGACTGAAAGAGTCGGCCGGCCGGGGCGGGGTGGTGGGCACCTGCCGCCAGGTCAGCGCGGCCAGCGAGCGGTCGGTCGGTGGACCCTTGATGGGGCGGAGCCTGCGGGTAGTCGCTTCGCTTAAAGCGCACTGTACAATCAGTACTGATCTGTATATGTGTGTACCGTGTTTGCGTCAGAATAATAACGGTATGGCATCAACCACTCACCGTCCACAGCAGCTCTTTCCCATCCCATCCCCCCTGCAGAGCGGCTATGACTCATTTTTAGACACATAGCAGCCGTCTTGCATTAGCTTCTTTGCAAAAGAGTTGCCCGTTTAGTCCACCTTCCTTGGCGCCTATTATTCTTCTTAGCTCCACAGGCAGGGGGTACGTACTGAGGTAGCGTTCACAAGTGCGGGGACGCTGGAACGAACCGGGGAGGAAACAAACATCAACAAATCGCAGAGTAACTGAACACTCGGACGCGGTCGTGGTCGTGTCTGCGCCGTCATTCGACGGACGCGATGTCATGCGTCGTCGCGGACGGCACGGTGCAGTACTCTCAGCAGGTAGTCGGGGTTGCTTCGCGTCGAACGTCCAGCGAACGACCGCGCCTCCTCGCGAGGGCATTCCCAACTCGTGTCCTTCGCCCGTTTGCCAGCGCACCTCGCATCGAATCTCTCACCTCTTACCTACCTACATCACAGCAGACATGTCCGCCTCACTTGCGCTCAAGGTAATATTCCGCCTACCTTTTCAACTCACTCGCATTTACGGCCGTTCGACTCTCGACCCTCGACCTCGTAATCTTGCGCCGTGGTACCAAGGCAATTTAACAAGCCGAGCGGTAACTGAGATTACCGGCGGCTGTCGCATCATGCTCTACCTACCTATACCGAAGTCCCCAGGTACAGTGTGAGGTACCCTCCGGCGTCAGCAGTGCTGGTGCCACTTCCCCCGCCGGGTCGGCTGTTCGCAATCTAAAACAGCCGCAAGGCTAACCGCCCGGGCGGCTACGGCTTCCGTACGACATCCATCCCCCGATCCTCGGACGGCGCTTACAACTTTTCTGCTTTACTATGAGGCAGCCTACGCGGCGAGTCTCACTCTGTAACACCGCCCGCCTGATGCCGTGGCCCCGAAGTCGGGCCTGAAGCGGACGATGATGCTGATGATCAGGTGCTGCCCTCGGTCATCATAGTCTTGTGTTCTGATGTGGGGCCATTTAGCCGCGCTCTCCTCCATCTTCCTCATCCACAGCTAAAGCCTCGCAGGGCCAAGGGACTAAACAACCGCCCTCTACACTACGACCCTGACCGCAGTAGTCTCTGTCTTGAATTAAATGCTCACGATACCCCATTTCTCCTCATAGCCTCGCAAGAGGCGGCAAGAGCCTCACCGTACAAGGGCCCTTCTGCCCCGTGATTCGCAAGTCCCCAGGCATACCTAAGCATCTCGGCTATCCAAAGCCGCTCCATTCACAAAGTCCACCTCGATCTCCGCGTAAATTTAAACGAAATACCCCGCCTTGCACAGCCGCACAGCAGCGCTTAACCCTTCCTTCTTCCTCCCACTCATCTTTCTTATCCTTCAGTCTTCAATCTCTCATAAGCGCCTACGCCACACGGTGCACGGTACACCCGCTCCCGTCTGGCCCGTGCTTCTCATCCCCCCAGCCTGGCGCGCTGATTCGCCAAACCAACACGCGCCCTCATTCGTCCACGCGCCGCAGATCTTCCGTCGTCCGTGCGCGCCGTCCAATCGGGAGGCACCTCTGAGAGACCGCGTCGGGACACCGCTTCATTGGCCCAGCCGTTCTTCTGGGATGTTTCACGACCGCCTTTTTGTTTCTTCCATCGATTGCACTTGCACCCCCCCCCCCCCCCTGGCAGCAGACTGCTGCTAGGATGCTATGCATGATGAGGTTTTTTCGACTAGCAAGAGTGACTCACACTTTTTTTGTTGGCATTCGTTATTCCCTAGTTTTTCCTTAGCTTTTTTCGCTTCTCGGTGGAGGTCTGTTAGTTCACCGCATGCTACCACACTAAAAAAACCCCGGCAGTTCGGGTTCGGTCTACCGGGACAGAAACCAAACCCACGCGGGAAAAAATCGGGGAGGCTGGGTCCCTAGACACGAACCCATGGCTCGCCCATCTGTCGGTAATGCCCTACAGGCCACGAGAACCCTCGTTCTTCCCACTTTGGGCCACTTTGGGTTCTTCTTAGGCTTCTTTAAAAGTGAAAATTTCTTCCAAATCTCTTCAAGAAAGGCCCATCGGACCAAGGATGTCATACACCGACAAATGGTCATCAACGACAACACAGCACTTGACAAGGGCCGGAAGGGCCGCAAAGCCACGTCTATCGTACCTAGGATGGAGGGGCGCAAAAAAGAGGAAAGAGTTGTCTATCCTCGTGTATCCATCGGTCTTGTCTGTCTGTTCTATCGTCCTCGACTCCGGGGGAAACTGCTCAAGAAAGACCCCCCAAAAAAGGAAAAGAAAGAAAAACCACCCGCCGTCTAAGGTTACCCCACGCCGAGGACGCCAAAAGGGTATCCGTCAATAGAAGAAACAAAAAAGACAAAAGAACCACAACAAATCTCTCTCTGTCTACCTGCTACACAAGAGGTGATGGCCAACAAAAGTACTACATCCGAGAGGTGAGGTAAGGTAGGCAGCTTGCCTCACCTTTCATGTAAGGTGAGGTGAGGTGGCCAAAACCATCCCAGCCCATCCCACCCCATCCCACCATGTCTGCAGCATGCTGCTCCCCCGTTGCATCGACGGTCTGGTCATCCATCCCACCCCGATCCGTCGCCCAGTCACAGCCACACCCGAACGTCTCCAAAACGCGTCGGATTTCCCATACAACGCGTCGTTCTTGGTGTTGAAGGCTCCAGCAAAAATCGTATGCACATCATCGCCCACACACGCCACACCCACCCACTTCCACACCCCCAGGAACCTAGGCAGACACCGGCCACACGACGCCAGCACCTAACTGCAGCCAACATGGAACCGGGGGGCTGGACTAGAATCCCACTCCATTCGCCACCTCGTCGTTCGCTCCGCTGCTGCCGGCCGCCCTGTTTGCTGCTGCTGCTGCTGTCGAGCCGGTACCACCACCGCTGCTGCTGGCTCCTTCACCTGCATCCATCCCCATGCCTTTTGGAGTCGATTGACTCATACTCGGCCATCCTGAAACGTCTGCTGCCGGCGCCGCGGGTCCAGTCTCGCGTTCCGCCTTGTCTTCCCTGAGCCGGCGCAGCGCCCTCATCATCCCGTCGAGCCGGAGTCGCTCCTGGATCACCATGCCCTTGGCGAATTCCTTGATCGCCCGTCGCCCCATCTTCTCGTGCATGTCCTGCCACCCCGCGAGCTCCCCGGCCACCACCTGCTGGTGGTATCGGAGCTCTCGGCCGAGGTCGTCCACCTGCTCCTGCGACTGGCGCGCCTTCTCCTCCTTCTCCTCGTTGAGTCGCTGCCGCGTGTCGTCCAGGAGCCCCAGGGGCCACCGCGTCGATCTCGTCAGCGAGTTGTAGTTCCTCTCCACTGCCTTGCGCGCAGCCGAGATCTGCGAGATGAGCGCCGGCGGCCGCGACAGGGCCGACAGGAGGCCCTGGATCGTCGATTGCGACGCCAGAAATGTGGAGTGGAAGGTCGCGTACGGGTTCGACTGCATCGGGACGATGGTGCGGACGTATGATTCCAGTGCTTTGATGTGCGCGGGTGGCAGGAATGGAAGTGTCGCGACGGCGCGGTGCAGGAGAGCTGCCGCATCGTGGAAGTCTAGGACAGTTAGCAGGGCGGACAGCATCTGGTCGGGGGGCAAAACAAACCTGACGCAACGGTTCCGACGGCGTTGACTCTCCTGGCCACGCTCTTCGTCGAGTAGTTGACGCTCCGAACCATGTCCCTAGCATGGTCGACGAACTGCTCGACCTCGCGAACATCCCTCACTGGCTCATACTCCTCCCGCACCTTCTCTGCCCGCGTTTCGGCCTTTAGGTTGCTCCTCTGCTCCATCATGCCGAGCTGGATGTCGGGTACCAGGAAGAACTCCCACAGCATTTCGTGTGTCGCAAAGGTCGGGTGCTGTAGCATGATCTTGAGGAACCAGTCCGTCCGGGTCTGGATGTCTCTCAAAACCGCCCTCGAGGGCTTCGATGGTATCTGGAACGGCGATCGCACGCCGGCGACGGCGGGAATCCACGATGCCGGATTCTCGAGCGCGAGGAGATTGCCGAGGTGCTCAAAGTCCGACAGGTTCCGGCGGCTCGTCGTCACGGTGTAGCTCATGTGGTCGGCCGGGGCGGCCGACTTTAGTACCAGGCGGATGGTTGCATCCTCCACAAAAAATGCCCTCACGACGCCGGTGATACGGGCATCCGCGGCAGGGGGCATGCTGAACAAGGCGAGGTCGTCGATCTTATTCCGGATGTCGTCGTCCTTGGCCAGCTCGACCGCCGTCAGGCTCCGGAGCTCGCGGGCTGCGACGTCCACGCGTGCATCCACGTAGAGCGTCCTGACCATATCAAGGCGGCCATATTTGCTTGCGACCATCAAAGGTGTGAACTTCTTGTTGTTGGTGGCATTGACGTCAACGTCGCACTGCTGCAGAATCCTGGCGGCGAGCGGCGGGTCGTTGACGATATGGAGCAGGGTGTTCCCCTTCCCGTCGACATGATCGTCAATGTGCAGCGGAAGCCCGTCACCCTGCGCTTCCGTGGCCGCGTCGAGGCCGGCATCCACCATTTCCCTGTAGTGCACATGGTCATACGAGCGACACAGCGCGAAAAGCGGCGTCTGGCCATTCTTGTCTTTTTGCCGCCAGGGAACTAATTTCCGGATCCGCGAGATTAGAAACGGCGCGTGGAACAGGTAATGCGCGCAGCTGCGCCCCCAAATGTCCTGCCGACCGAGGTATTCCCTCAAGTCCTCCTTGGGGGTCGAAGCGAGAATAAAGTCAAGGATGGTGGTAATTAGCTCCGTGTGACCCAGCTGCACCGCGGCGCTTAGCAGCGTAGTGTCTTCGTTGTTGATGTCGTCCAAGATCACAGAGGGCGGGTAATACTCGTCAAGCGACAACAAGTACTTAAGGACGTCGGGTCTTTCGTTCTGGACCGCCATCATGAGTATTGACTCTCCAAATGCGTTGTGCGTCTGCGACAAGCGGTCAATCGAGACGTCGCCTTCCAGCATGGTACCGATGGTTCCGTTACTGGTCGCTCTTGAGTGGTATGAGATTTCAGAGCCGCTGGACATGCTTCGGGTATCCATGGCCACCCGCTTGATCTTCCGCGGGATGGGCGGCAGGGGAAATTCGAGATCAGTGTCGCTGTCCTCGACCTGGAACGGAAACACGTGGCTGAGGCCCGACCCTGACGAGAAGCGGTCCGATAGTGTGACAGCAGTGGATGACCTTCTTGACGCGGTGCCGTTCGTATAGCTCCAAGTGCCAGATGGCCTTCGGCTTGATGCAGGGGAGTCGTAGACATCGTCGTCTATGATGGCGTTCGAGTCGGGTTCCATGATGCTCTTAAGCTCTTTCAGAGTTCCGCTGGAAGCCGCGTCCCAAAGAGCCTTGTTGCGTCGGCTCGCCCTCCTCAGTCCTGATGAGTCGAGGGCGAGATAGGCGAGGACCGCCTCGAACGTGCTCAGTGCATAGCCCATCTCGCCATTGTCGACGTCGTCGATGAAAATGAAATGGCGAATGTAGAGGAGACGCGCGTGCAAATGCCTGACCTGTGCCCGGATGACAACGAACAGTAGCAGGGAAACAAGAGTATCGGCGTTGACGGTGAGCATCGGCTTCTCCGACGACGAGGCCTGTGCCCGGGAGGTGTCTGTCAGGTGGGTGACTATTTTCGTCGTCGACAGCAGCAGATCCAGCATCTCTTGGGGGCTGAGAGCGCTTCCCATCTTCTTGAACTCCTCCACGGCCAGGCCGAGCTGTATCGTCAGCTCGTGCTTTCCCCGAGAACCTCCTTCGATGGCGATGCCCAGTTGAGACAGGTCGATAAACTCCATTTGCCTGATTTTGGCCTCGAGCTCGAGATCGTACGGGCGTTTCAACGCGCTCAAGCGCGGGAACAGCAGGTGATGCACGTTCTCGGTGACGTATCGCTCAATGAGCCGTTCGACGAGAGGCCCGGTAAGATCGGTCGTAGCGCCGAGCATCGATAGTTGCTGCTTGTCAACGCCCTGGAACAGGTCAATCGCGGCCGTCACGGCGGTCTCGAGGGAAGCCCTCATAACGTCCTCATCGTCCTCGGCGTAAAAGTTCTCGGTCACCGGCAGTCCATTGGGGATGCTGCTGGGCCGCTTCGCCGCAGACATGCTGCTGGAGCGCGCCTTCTTCATGGCGGTCGCAATCGGCCCCTCGGGCTCGGGATCGGGTATGCGCATCGCCGAGGGCGGCGGGGGCAGCGGCCGCTCGAAGACGGTGGTAAACTCGCGGAAAAGCTTTTCCAGCCCGGGCTGCATCTGTCGCGCGATGATGGGGAAGTGGTTGAGCAGGTCGTGGAAGCTCTTGATGTCTTTCTTGCGAGGCAGCATGGGGCCCTCGCCGTCGGCCGAGGATGATCGGCTCTCCTCGAGCGCTCGCCTCCGGGCCATGCCCTCGACCAGCACGGCTGGGACAATCTTGATCTCGTCCCATACGCCCACGAGCGGTCGGGAGATGTAGTAGATCAGCCATTGGCGGGGCTCGAGGAGGTCGGGGTACCACGTCGCGTCGTTGAGCAGCTGCGCTTGAGCGAGAGACTTGAAGCCTGCATTCCAAAAGTTAGCCGATTGTTTCCTCAACCTTCCTCGGTCTGCGGTATCGGCGCACCCTTATTACTGTAGACGTGAGTGTCCTTGATGACGACGGTCCGGCCATTGATGGTCTGATATTGCTTCGCCTTGCCCCTCAGCTCCCGCAGATTCTGGATGCCATCCTTGCCCCCGGCGGCACCGGCGGCAGCGGAGGCGGGCACGCGCAGGACGTGGCTAGCTAGGAACTCCTCGGAGGTGATGACCTCCTGGTTCGTCGAGCCGCTCTCGGTCTCGCGCGAGGTGAGGAGGACATCGGTGGCCGGTACCAGGAGGATGTGATGATGGACCGGCGTGCACTGGGACGGCAGGGAGCTTCGGAAGAAGGCAGCGAGGAATGGATTTAGGGGTTGCATTCATTCGACTGGCGCCGGACGTTCTCGGCCAGCTCACCCGGCCGGAAAGCCAGGATTGCAGGGAGAAGGGGGAGAGGGGAGAGGGATCGAGGGCGCCGGGCGACGGAGGGGCTCGGGAGCACGGAGACGGACGTGCCGGGGGTTGATTGAGGTCAACGGCGATCGATCAGGGCGACGGATAGCGGGTGAAGGTCGGAAGCGACAGTAGTGCGTCGGCGCTCGGAGGGAACAATTTCGATGGGACGGTAGGTATCTGGGAGCTTTGGCGTTCGGATGTCGTCGGGTTCGGAGGGCAGTAGCAGAAAGGGGTTGTCGTTGCGAATGGAATCGTGATGATGAGCTGAGCAAAGTACGGATAGGCAGGCAGGCTTGGGCTTGGGCTGATGGTCGCGATTCCCCTGGACAGATTGACAGCAAGCACCAGAAGCTGATGTGGGCCGGTCACTGACCTCATCCGCGTCCCGCTCCCACTGGCACTGCGCTGGACGGACGCCACGGCCCAGGGCCCAGGGGGGGAACCGTGGCCCGCCTGGGCGCTGAAGACGTTCGCTTAGGTACCTAGCCGTAGGCGTGTTACCTGAGGCAGGCCAGGTACCCCTACCCAGGTTTTCATTGATTCGCCAGCCCAGGCAATCCGCTCGCTGAAATTCGCCCTGAAAGCGGGAGCCTGAGCCCCGAGCCCGGGGTCTTGCGGGACGCGGAGAAAGCAGATCTCCGAGAACCTAGCTAACCTTATCTTATCTGCTCCATAGATGATCCCCCTCCAGCCTCCAGCTGGTGCCTGCCTGCGACGACACTGGACCATCCCAGCAACCCCTCCCCCTCACGCCCTCCCAATCAACGACGCATGAGGCCCCAACCAATGCCTCGCGAGACTGCACATCTTGCTGGTCTGGCTGCCTGCAGTATAGGTAGGCTGCCTGCTTGGTCTCCGCAGAGCCCGGTGCCTGGGTTGGACTGATGCAGGAGGCCGACCAGCGCGAACTGGGAACGCTTATGGCTGGAACTGATTCAGGTTGTCATAAATGCCGGTCGACATCGCAGCCGCAAAGTCAAAGTTCTCGACATCGACACACCATCTGAGCGGGACTCGTTGGCCTGTGGACTTCCTAGAGAATCAAGTTCTCCTGGTGCATACTTTCTCGGCCAGTGTCAATTGGCGCCTCTGGAGGCTGCTTTCAGCACGCCCTATTAAGCCACATTCGCCTGACCCCGCCGTCTCGGTTCCCGGATGCCCGCCATGGAGACGAGGAGCAAGACGTCTTCAACGACTACCAAAAGCAACACAGAAGTGGAACGTGGTGGCTGCCTGCCGTTCTCGCCATGCACGCACCAGCCACATGTCTCTCCGGCTCTGGACGAGATACCTCGCTACCTGTACCGCGTCCACGCCCCGTCCACCGCCGGCCGAACGACAGCGGACCAGGTCGCGTCGCGTGCAGCAGTCCTCGGACGGCCCGACGCAGAAGTTGACATACTGGCACGGCCGGCACGAGATGCCGCAGAGATGCTCAATTGCCACCTGAGGGGGTGGGCACGCGACAGCGATAACCTCATGTCGTGGTCGAGCTCGCTGCTCTTCGTCCTGCAGTACGCCCTGTGGCGCACCATCAAAATCGGGCCAGACGACCCGTCCGAGATCCGCCTCTACGTGCTGGACACGACGAGCCTGCCGCCACGGGCCTTCGTCCCGGACTCTGCCCTCCTGGACACCTTCGGCGGCGTGGATTCGTGGAAGTCGCGCAGCCTGGCCGGCGTCAGGCGCCTGCGTCGGCAGACGCCGTACAACTTTGGCGAGTATCTCTGCCAGGGGGCGCTGTCCATCGAGGGCAGCACGGCCTCGGCCACCCTGCAGCAGATCATCGACCACGGCCTCTTCAGGCTCTGCCCCGAAATGGGCGAGCCGAACGACAGGATGGAGCTGGCCAAGCGGGTCGTCAAGCTCCGGAACCATTGCTTCGACGTGCCCAGGACGACGACCAAGGCCGAGGTGCGGACGGCAATAGCTCTGGCCGAGGGTTGTTTTGGGGACGAGTGGGCGCTGCCGATGATGGCCTCGTTCCTCTCCCTATGCAAGAGGCTGCGGAACGACGCCGTTATCGCGGATGCCTTCAAGGCCAATTTCTCAGGCAAAAGCCATTACCCGGCGACGCTCGTTGGGAATGCCGCTGACACCCTATTGCAGAAAAGGAGATGCAGCAGCACGAACTCGGCGCGCTGAAAACCTTCCCGCACGACCGCCTCCCCGAAGTTGAGCAGTTTGCGAGGATCATCCAGGACATCAACAGCGACCGGTCCACGAGGGCCGTCGACTCGGTCATTGCGACCACGATGAAGCTGTCAAGCATGTCTCTGTTGGAAAAGGCGGTGGTGCACCCGTTAAAGGTGTAATTTGGGCCATTACCGCGCGTCTGCTTCCTCGAAGTTAGATGCACATCGTGGTCAAGGAAGAAGCAAGGTCGCCTCTATAAGTTTCACTTGAATGCCTGTCCTCGAGGTTTGGAAATCGTTCGGCGTGTTCTTTAGCTTCGGCGCAGGTTTCTTGACGTGCGTCATAGTCCACAATACCTCATAATCAGATCCGTGAAAGGAAACAGTTGGCCTGGTTGTCCCTTCGATGATTTCGGGAAGCGTTCGAATCAGTCTAAATGGCGTTATACCTTGGGCGACCCGGCAGCTTTGTTGTCTATATTTGGTCGGATCGCTTTAGGTACTCGATGAGTGGACGCGGGACCCAGCCCGGCTGTCGACTGCCGTCCTGGCATGGTGATTCGGTAAGAGCAGCTCGCGCCATCGAGTGGGCGGCACCGTCCTCTGGGAAGATTACAGCTAGCCGATACGCGGGCGAGAGAGATGCCGGACGACAGAGTAAAACTATGATCCAAAAGGCTAATACCTCCGGTTCTAGACTAACTATGAGAGTGAGATGTCTCTGCGTAGAACCGGGGCGCCCAGCAACTAATAGCTAACTGCTATTTCCCAATCAATCCTCGAGCTTAACAGAAAACAAGTACCTAGTTAGGGTGATCGGCCATCTGCTGTTATATCTACCAGCTACCTACCTGCCTCTATCTGGTTCGGTAGCGGTGAGAAAGAGAATCGCAAAAAAAGGTAACGACACGATAAAACTCAAAAATGCATACCCGTAGGATTAGACTATGTCAATCGCGGTGAGGATTTGAGCCTCACGCGGGGGTCGAACCCGCAACCTTGAGATTAAGAGTCTCACGCTCTACCGATTGAGCTAGCAAGGCGGGTAGTTGTTGACAGACAATGATCAGCTTTCTCTACAAGAAGCTTTCCGCGCTGAGAGGTTGGGGACGAACAGCGTCCATGCGTTGTAAGTGGCCGTCTTTTTTTGGTGGCCTGCGGAGAAGCTGTCCAGTAATCCAGTGCCGCCCGCCTGAAGTGACGCCGAAAAATCACGTGTTCCATCTCAGCTTTGTATCTTACAACCTGTCTGTTTCTGCTCTAGAACTGGTGAATCTGATCCTTCCGGTACCCGAGCTGCTGCAGTATGCCCGGCGCCCCCTTCCTCCCGACCAGCGACTCCTCCATTGCCGGCGGCCCGCACACGAACACCTTGGTATCCTCCCCCGCCGCCGTCTTCGGCACGGCGACCTCCTCGAGCAGCTTCCTCGTCACGTAGCCCTTCTGGTAAGGCGACCCGGGCCCGGGGTTGCTGACGGTGTAGACCGCCTTGAAGCGCCCCGGGAAGTCGCGCTCGAACTGCAGGAGCTCGTCGCGGAGGAGCACGTCGGCGTCCGAGTTGACGCCGAAGACGAGCGTGATGGCCGTCTTGTCCTCCGGGTTGCGCAGGATGCCCTGGGCGAGCTGGTAGACGGGCGTGATTCCCGCGCCGCCGGCGATGAGCGTGACGTGGCGGTAACTGTTGGGCTTCCACTGGTGGCCCTTCAGGGCGGCGGCGAAGAGGAGCTTGTCGCCGGGGGAGAGGGAGTGGAGGTGAGTGCTCTGCTTGCCGTCGGGGTACTTTTTCACCAGGAGCTCGAGGTAGCCCGGGTCGTCTGTTCGGGGAGTTAGTCAACATATCTTCCTGGGCATGAGAGTGAAAGGGAGGCAAAACGTACCTAGAGGCTGGACGGGGGTGTAGGGTCTTGCTACGGGGAACCATCTTCCTTTCGGCCAGGACATGGTCAAGACGGCAGCTGGTGCAATGTCAGTTCCAATCTTTCGACGGTGTAGTATCCCTGTTGCAAGGGAGAGGGCGTCTTACATGTTAACGACAGCCCGCTCACGGCGTCCCTCTGGGGCAGTTTGAAGCGCAGGCGCTTGGTGTTGTGGTTGACCTGCTCTGCACTCTCCAGCGGCAGCGACACGAAGGCCGGGCCACCGCCGAACACCTTCGGCGGCGCACCACCGTCGGCCGATGCGGTCGATATCATGAGCTTCGACAGGATGCCGATCCCAATGCCTCCGGCCGCGATGGTGGCCGCGATGGGAGCAGGCCGGAGGCGGCGCGTTGTTAATGACAACATCTTCTTTGCAGTGACTGTGCTCTCTCCGTATGTGTCTCGCTATCTGTCTGACACTCCGCGGTGATGATGACAGGTGAAGTTCCGATACGGGCCGAACTTTACTTCTAGAAGGGCTTCCTTGTTCTTTTAAACATGGAAGGAGAGCATTTTAATAAGGGGAAGGAGACGTCGAGACGTCACTCATGAGGAGCTTCCCGGAGCTGAGCTGAGCTGAGCTGACGCCCGGGTGGGTACGGTTCGGGTACCTCTCATAAGCCTTCGGGACCGAGACACACGCTAAAAACTACACTGTGCACTGCCTGTAGCGTGTAACAGTGGGGCACACGGTGGGTCTTGTAAGGCGGACTGATCTCGGTCATCCCCAAAATGTCCGGACCCGATCCGGCACTGGTAGGCGCCGGTCTTACGGCTCGCACAGAGGAGAAAGCAACATGTCGGTATTTATATTCTCGACTTGGGAACTTGATATGGCTCGGAAGTGCCTCCTGGTTCCCGTTTGAGGAAAGGAAAAGTCGTCCTCCAGCGAGTTCCATTCCCACCCATGTCTTGGATGATAGCAGACATGTCATACATGGATGCATCGTTTAGACAGAGCATTGCTGCTGCCTCTCATCTCAAAAGCTCAAAACGAAACATTACGACGGAGCAACGGCGCCATGCAACCCCGGGTGAAGCTTGCCGGTCGGTCTCCGGTGATCTGCGAAGCGATCCCTCCGTGGGATACCTTGTAAGATGGGTCATTTTGCCCCTCCACTGCGCCGCAAAGGAATGTGAGCTGCAAACGGCAACAATCGGCTCACACCCACATGCCGTATTACCAAATCCAGGTTGCCAGGACAGCATTCCACCCTTTCTACGCCTCCGGTAGGGCACTTGAGTCGAGGCTGTTACTGTTCTGTTGTTGTTTAGTACTACGGTAACTTTTGTTTGGCTTAGACGAGAAAGGACAGCGGACAACCAACAACACCAGGCCGGACTATTGTGGATGGAACCGTAAGATCATCGGACGACAACTCAAACCTGCCAACCATCCAGAGCTGCCCTTTTAGTCACCCCCTTTCTGCATAGAACGGATATCCGGCATTCCTTTCGCTTTCCCTTTCGCCAGCAGGAATCCACCGCGAGAACGCCATGCTCTGCGACGATGAACTCTCATATCGTTAGACGATTGCCAAGCCGGCTCGCTGGTGGTTGGCAGAGGACACCATCAACGCGGCCCAGCCGTTGTTAAAACTGCTGGGGGGGAACTCGTGGGGGAGCTCGACGTATGGAGGCTGCGTGACCCCTTGCACCATGTCTCCTTTCAACCTCCGACCAGACCTGCGGACCAGGTAATGGACCACCATGTTAATCTTGCCCCAGCATCTAGGTGCGCGTATGGCTGACTGACGTCTGGATTCGAAACAACAGCATGCCGACTCTGCCTTGCCCTCCCTGCTGTCGCACCAAAACTCCCAACGACGGCCCGTCGCTCGACATGCCTGCTCGCCGATCATAGTTTGGCTGAAGTCTCTTTAAGCTCTTTTCGTGCATGACTAGTCCGTTCCCCAACCGAGTCCGAGCAGAAGGTTTTACGGCTCTCCGTGGTTGCATCTTTTGAAAGACTTGGTAAACTTTCCTGTATTGCAGGAACAGCATATGTGTGTGTGAAGAAAAACTCTGCCGTATGTCCAAGAACAGCCCAAAGGGCCTCAAAGGGGAGTAAAAGACACGCGGCGAAGAGGTGGTGTTCGTGGGCCTCTCGTCAACCAGCGCTCGGAATCCCTTCAGTCGAAGTTTGCCGTTGCCTTTTAGCGGCTTTCGTTTTCCGAGCTAGAAAGGCTTTCGAGAAGGTGCGATGAGGACGAAAAAAGCTTTGTATTGGCGCCATCCTGCATATTTCCCGATGTTAGTTTCCCACTTCCCCGGAACCGTACTTGCGTCTGCGTTGCGTCTGCGGCCGTGCTGAGCTGCATCGCGGACTTTTTTCCCGCCCCCTCGGCAGAGCCTCTACACCATCACGGTATGTGGGTATCGATGATCGTCCTCACCCGAGACTGAAGATAATCCAAGTCCTTAACATCGAGGATAATACTGTAGACAGGGTCAGGGACTCGAGCTGGCCGTCAGTCGTTCCCCGGACCTCCGTTGGCACCTGCGACACTTCCGCAAGAGCCGCGTCGTGCGGAGCCCACTGCCCTTGCACCGTGACATCCATGAGAACCGATACAAGGGTAACCACTCATCTCGTAACCTAGACGAGAAAGAGCCGCTAAGGGCGCGTCCGTCCATCGCCTCGCCGCATGGAACACGCTTTCTTCCCGACTGAGCTTGGCTGAGCTTGGCTTTTCTCGGGACCAAAATCCCATGATCACCTAATCACCCGTTTCTCAAGCTTTCTACTGGTGTTCCTGGTGAAGCTTTGTGTTTGGCCTTCCAAGGCATAGCAGCTCACGTCATTGCTGCAGAGTGGCAAGCAGTTCGCAACGCGGCACGGAGCAGCCTCTCTCGTCATCCGAATAGGCATACCCCGCCCCCCATTACCACTCTTGACAAGGGGGAGCGTGCACATTGCCCCCTCCTATTCGAACGTCAGATGTCATCCGGACGTCGTAGGTGGCCTGGATCTCCTGGACGGACTAGCTGAATAGGAATTCGTTGCGGGTCATGCCCTGCTTGGTCGTGCGTGGTAATGCCGCTCGTGAAACCGGGGCTGCGATCAAAACGTAGGCTGTAGCTTCTTATTCGGGTGTCACTTTGCTAGAGTGACCATTAGCCTTCGCGCAGAGGGGAGTAAGGGACCCGAGAGCCGCAGGAACCATCCGAAACTCTGGGGAAGAACTGAGAAGACCGGTTCTCCATCGCGCTTGTTTAAAAGGCCTAGCGGGTTCCTCCAGGCTGTCTTTGACAACTTGCATTGCATTCTTGTTTTCATTCGAAATCAAACGAAACCCCGAATCTCCCATTGCATCGAAAGAAACACCGTCCATCAAAATGTCTGGACCTCCGAGCTTGGGCCCCACGCGAGTTATCCTGGACGTGACCGGAGACGTGCCGGACTGGAAGGAGCAGTACAAGGAGTTCTTGTTGGCCGTGAAGGACTCTGATGGATACTTCCGCTATCGATGGGGTCCCTGGAAGGAGGATCCCAGCAAATTGGAGATCTTGGCGAGTATGTCTTCCCCCTCTTTGCGCCAATCCCCCCCCCCCTTTACCCCCTTTCCAGCGTATCGTAACCATCGTAACTCACCCGCCTCGCAGCATGGGCTCCCCTCGAGCACCGCGAAGCCTTTGGCAAGTCGGAGCACCACCAGAAGGCCGTCGAGGCGCTGAAGCCGGTTCTCACCACCGTGCCGAACAAGTGCCCGCGCTTCGACCTCGACGTTAGCACCTTCGTCCCGCCCCCGCCGCAGCTCATCAACAGCCCCATCTGCGAGGTCATCACGATCCGCCACTGCACGGGGAACCGCGAGGCCATGGCCGAGACCCTGAAGAAGGCCGAGGCCCTGCCCGGCTGCCACGCCGCCCACTCGGGCATAGGCGCCACGGGCACCCCGGATCAGGGCACCGTCTGGCTCGGCTTCGTCGGCTGGCGCGACTACGAGTCGAGCAAGGAGGCGGACAAGTCCATCTACACGCCCGACGGCGTCGGCGAGGTCGAGCGCCACCACATCAACTTCAACTTCCCCATTAAGGGCTTCTCCGTCACGAACCCGGGGAGATAAAGGGTATTTTTTAGTAGTATGCAATACCAGTTTGATCACTGTCAGTTGCGAAGTTTTCGGAGTGACAAGAACGTAGCATTTTCCTCGCGTGAGGCTGTGATACTTTAGTCACGGCGACGATGGAAGTGAATGTTTCTCGACAAACTTATCCTAGAAACAGGTGCCCATATCTGCAATTCATCCTGTTGCCAGCCGTCAAGTTACCGAGTGAGACACGAACCCATGAGAACCAGGTAGCTTGCCTCTGCTGTGCCTCTGCTGTTGTTATGATGTGAGATTACGGAGGTCAAGATGGTTTTGCGGGAGCTGAGAATGGGGGCGAGTCCGCCTGTTTAGCGGTTTTCATTGTCAACCCGACCCATGTGATATTCCATCACGAACTGTGGGCTTGTTTTGGTGCATGCTATCGCATCCTCGGGCACGATCACTAATCGTCGTCATTTTCTCAGCCCTGCTTGCGAAATACACGAGCAATCTCGGCGTCCGGCGTGTCATCAGAACAAGACTCTGGGGGACGGTTTCGGTTTCGGTCTCGCAAGCGTCGGGTGGTCTGATGTGTTCCCCTAGCGTTCGATGTCATTTCGAGGAGAGCATAAGGCATGCCGAGCAACGTGTTCTGAAATGCTGTTTTCCGCACTGCTCCTGGCCTGCGGGGCCCGAAGCTCGCATTTTCAAACTATGCGGTGCTTAAAATTGGCAGCTGGGCCTCTTGTGGACTGGCATCCCACTGCCAGTGCGCATGAAACGACAACCTATCAAAGCCAACCACGCGCAGGTTCTCCTCCCGGTTCTGGTATCCGTGTGAAGACACGGGAGCGTCTGGCCACTCACAAACTTCGACCAACCTCTTCGCGGTAACTACTTCGTCCAAACTGTCAGGGAGGACCCCAGGCAGTGCGAACTTGGCGTGGCGTAAGTTATATGATATTCCGGGATCATTTGGAAGTATATCACGATGACCTGTCAAGAGTCACGACACATTGGCTTTGTATAAACTTCTGGCACCCCTACTAGTTGCTCCGTGTGTGAAAAAACGAGCGGAAGAAAACTCTATCTGGATGGCCACCTATTCTATGCATGTAATGAGACTTCTTCCGAAAGGGATTTCTCTTTTACACTCCACCAGGAACTCATCCCAGCTATTCGTCCTCCTGCTTCGTCTGAGCCATAAGCAACTACCTCAACCTGTAACTATAGTAGAGTGGGATGCCTTTTCAGCCCTACAGTAGTGCCGAAACTATTTAGTGTGATTTCGTACCGCGACACTCGAAAAGCATAACGTGATCTCATTTGATACCCGTCTAGCCTACTGTCAAACACGTACCATGTGCTGGCCTACGATGACAAAAGTGCGAGACCGAGAAGTCCCAAGATCCGCAAGACCCATCTCCTTGTTATGCAGTCATAATCACGCGAGACTTCGAAATACTTTGCCAAGAAGGAAACTAAGCCACAACCACCAATCAAGAATCGTCGCTATTGGAATCAATCCGGAAGCTGTACCCTCCCTCGGCGTCGGGCGTGATGTCGTACAGGCAGTAACGGGGCGTTTTCATGCTGTCGTAGACGGACTCGTCAGCTTCCATTCTCCACCCGTTGCGCACGGGGGCTAGTTCTGTCTAAGACGTACCTCCAAAGCCAGTTGGCCATGCACATGTTCTTGCAGTTCCTGGCCAGCAGGGAGACCTGGCTGGCGTAGGGCGTGTCGGCGAAGCGGCGCGCAGCGTCCTCGGCCGAGGTGTTGACGGCGGCGACCTCGCGCTCCAGCCGCGCCACGGCGGCGTCGAGCCCCCTCTGCGCGTCGCCGTCGGCCAGCAGCACGACGAGGTTCTCGACGAAGCCCTCCTTGACCTCCTTGCGCATGCTGACGATGTCGTTGACGACCCACACCACGGCCACGGCGGCGCGGTACAGCTCCCGCATCTCGGCCGAGGCCATGACCTCCTCGGGCAGGCTGACGCCGTTGGCGAACTCGAAGTTGACGGCCACCTGCATGATGCACGACGACGCCTCGCGGTAGCCGAGGTACTCGTCCAGGGGCGGCATGCGGCCCGCGTAGCGGTTGAGAGCCTCCTGGCGGTACCCGTCGAGCGTGGCCGTCGCCTCCCGGGCGATGCGGGCACGGTAGGCGCGGTTGTCGCCGTGGGAACAGACGACCGCCCTGGCGTACTCGTCGAAGGACACGATGGCGTCGTGGTCGCGGTACCGCGGGGCGGCGGCGGCCTCGGCCGGGTCGAGGACGCCGAGGCTGCGCTCGACGAAGTCGCGGCAGTCGGCGAGCATGACCTGCAGCGCCGCGAAGTCGAACCTCTGCACGAGGGAGTACTGGTCCAGCATGTCGTCGATGATAAACATCCACGCCTGGAACGAGGTCAGGGCCTCGATGCGGTCGCGCGAGGCGTACGGGTACCAGCCCGTCAGCTGCTTCGAGAGCATGGCCTTGGTCAGGCGCATGCGGACTGTGTCATTGACGGCGTGGCTTGGGTTTGGGCCTCGCGTGTTAGTGGAGTTTGTTATCAAGGTGTCGGAAGGTTTTGCAAACTCACGTCTCTATGATCTGGAGAATTTTGTTGTCTACTGCCTCCAAGTGGGCGTTTTGGTCTTTCGGCCAGTCTACCATCAGCCTCTCCAGGTCTGGGATGCGGACCTGCTGGCCATGAAGTGACCACAGAATCTGGTCCCGAGAGAGAGTCTGGCTCCTCGGTTTGGGCGAGGGCGAGTGGAGATCTCGGCGTCGAACTGCTGACGACAACGCTGGATGAACAGTGAATGCAGGGGCAACTGTAGATGACATCTTGATAATGAGGAGTTCTTCGAAAATACAAATATGGTGGCAACGGTAAAGGAGTCTGTATGTTGAGGCTAATATTTTGAGCTGGATGTTTAACTCTCAGCCGCGCCTTAGTGACGATGGGCGTCTACTCATCTAAATACTCAGAAAGACTGTTCCTGAGCGACGCGCTGGAGAAGGGGGTGATCAGGACACCCTCGTTTCTGTTTTCTCCCACCGGCGGCGAGTCTTACTCGGTAAAGAAAACTCAAGGTTTGTTCTTCCCCAAGTCTCCCGTCCTTGGTGCAGCATACGTCAACCGGTATGCTTCACTCCTGCGTGAGTACATCCAATGAGGGTGGGATGTATCGCGTGGTGGTCCTACTTGAGCATAGTTAGACTTACCGTGCCGACCAACTCTGGCTCCTCCGTCGGGGTCTGTTGGGTGGCGAGGGTGTCTCTTCGTGAAGATGAACTACCAAACTTGGCAATAAACACAACCAAACTATAGCTTCAAAGGCACTACTGCAGGAAATGTAAAATTCGAGTCCATCGCACGGGTCGGGAGGGGGGTAAGATGTCGGTCGTTAGTCCCGGGGACCAGGATTGCTTCACATGGTCTAGTATCAACCCTGCCTAATGACTGCGTGGTGGCTGCCTCGAGGTCCATGTCGATTCCCGGAGGAAAAAGAAGCTTCACTTTAATGTCTCGGAACAAATGAAGCAGACTCGCCAAGCCATAACGGGATAGCATGTCGGCCATGGGGGGTAGTAGCCGCACGTCGTACGGGTACCGAATGTCCCGCTACTACGACTAGAATACAAACAGAAGGGTCAATCAGTTAAGAGCCCTTTCTTGTTCATTTTCACACACAAGTCGTATTTTGTACCAGCGAATCAGCGTGGCATGCATATTTCACTGGAGCACCGAGCAAGCGGGAGCTTGAAGACGCGTCCGGCAGCTCCCCGAAGGATAGGGTCGTGGGGTAAGGCGGACTATTGCTCCGAGGTCAAAGCCATCAGGTAGGTCAGCACATCTGTAGAGAGGCCAATGGTGTTGCGTTCGCCTCCTTATGTCAGGGATGACCAGGCGGGCTTTCCCAACGGACATGCCCATGTATCTTTGGAGCAGACCCTCTCAGCGGGTTCGGCAACGTGTGGGCAGAATGGCGTCTTGAAGCAGCAAATATGTAGTGGGTAAAGTAATTTAGCTAGCTCTGTCAGATGGGTATGATTGAGATGCCGTACACCGAAGTGTGTGTTCAACGGTGGCCATACACTAGCGCTGGCCATACGGCGACAGTCCCGGCCGAAATAAGCATCGCGAAATGTTTATCGACACGGCAGGTTTTCTTTCGCCTACAGGGTTTGGTTCAAGGTTTCTTCTAGATTGGACACCTCCAACAGGCACTTACGATATATGGACAGGGTGATTTGGAAATACAACGAAGAAGCAGACCGGACAGGGTTGAAGTTGCACAACATTTCTTTCTGAGCAAGCGGACTCCGGAAGGCAGTCGAAGCTTGGCGGGAGGTATCCCGCCGGCCCGGATGAGGTGATAATACATAGGAAGAGTTTTCTTATTTGGGGTTGTGCTCGCGTGTGATTAACCAATGGGATGATATTGTTGCCGACAGTATTTCTTTGCCAGCGGCGTAACACCATCTCATCCCAGCGTGTTGAGTTACATCAGTCGCAACGCTTCCATCGCTCGCAGCGGCTCAATTACAATGCGCCGTGCGGTCATGTCGGCTTGAGCAATACGTCGGCCGCAGTGTAGAGGAACGATGAGACCAATCAGAAGACCGGTAAAAAGGTGGTAATGAAACAACGATCGGATACCGAAACTCTGTAGGAATATTGTAATCAATCAGTTTAAGGTTCGGCCCAGACCCCAGACCATCCGCAGCCGTGACGCTGGAAACGACACCCTCTTGAGGAGGACGGCAGGGGAAACAGCGTTGGCAGCACGATCTGCAAACCAATCTCATGTTGTTTAGTGCTGCTGGTTGACGCAAAAAAAAACAACGAGCATGAGATACCGAGCTGGGGAAAGGCCGGATCCCAAAACTCCAATGGAGTTCCGGTCGCAAGATCCGAACAAGTCGTAGGCAACTTGAACATATATATCGATGGTATTTTAGCTGTAAGAAGCCTGGCTTGATCGACATCTCCCACTTCCTGACCCTTTTGTTTACATTTAAATGCTCAGATCATCTGTTCCAGAAGCCAATTTCTCTCTTGACATAACATCTTAGACTTCCAGCCTCTATTCACAATGACTACAGCCCAGGCCCCACCCACCTTCGTGAGCGGTCATTACTGGCTGGGCGGCGACAAGCCGACCACCGCCGGCTCGTCCAACGGCTACGGCCTCGGCGAGCCCAAGTACCTCCCCCCGAACGTGTCGCAGGCCGTCTTCGACAAGTTCGCAAAGAAGGTCGTCTCGGCCGTCGGCGCCGACAACTTCGCCGTCATCACCCCGGACATCGAGCTGGAGGGCTACGAGGACGACGACTTCGGCCGCAACTGCCGTACCCACGACTACTACCGGTCTTTCGACGACGAGGTCGAGCTCGTCGGCTCCGCCATCTGCCACCCGCGGCACGTCCAGGACGTCCAGGCGGTCCTGGCCGCCTGCAACGAGCACAAGGTGCCCGTTTGGCCCATCAGCACGGGCAGGAACCTGGCCTACGGAGGTTCCGCGCCGAGAGTGAGTCAGAACACGGTTCTTCTTTGTTCTCGTTCGTTTCCATACCCCGCACCTCTCTGCCGTCAAGGTGGGTATCTTTGCTCCATGGGTTGGAGGCGTCCCTGTCTTCTTGGCATCTGAAGACCACCACGCGACATCCATGCCACTTTAGCATCACACGCCCCTGGGGTAACACCCTCCCGCTGCGCAGAAACTGACTAGTTTCTTCCCTCAGGTCCCCGGCTCCCTGATCATGGTGCTGAGCACGCACATGAACCGCATCATCCACGTGGACACCACGGCGTGCGTGTGCGTCGTCGAGCCCGGCGTCACCTTCATGCAGATGAGCGAGTACCTGCGCGAGCACGGCCTGCTGGACAGGATCCGCGTGGACTCGTCCGGCCTCGGCTGGGGATCCATGATCGGCAACGCCCTCGACCGCGGCGGCGGTGCGTCTCTATACGGCGACCGATGGGGGAAGCATAGCGGTATGGAGGTGGTGTTGCCCAACGGTGAGGTGGTGAGGATGGGCATGGGCGCCATCCAAGATCCGGAGGGCCGGAAGCAAGCCGCGGTGGGGGTCCACCCGGCCGATCAAAAGCTGAACGAGTGCTTCGCCTTATTCCCGTACGGATGGGGCCCGATGAACGATGGCCTGTTTTCTCAGGGAAACAGTGGTATTGTGACTAAGATGGGCTTCTGGGTATGTCCATGCTCCAGGGTTCGACGCAAGGGTTCCGGCTGACAATCGCATAGTTGATGCCGGCGCCTCAGGGAATGACGCCCTTCTCCGTCACCTTTGAGAAGGAGTCTGACCTTGCTGCCCTCGTCGATGCTATTCAACCTCTCGACTTGGTATGTCTCGCCACTCCAGGCACGATGGACGGGCTAACTCTTATTCCCAGAACGGCACGCTCCAGAGCTCCGTGAGCCTGCGCAACCTGACCCTCGAGGCAGCACACTACGGCCCCCGCTCCAGCTATACCAAGGCCTCCCACAAGGAGCTCATCCCGGAGGAGGACTTCGAGAAGATGGCCAAGAAGCTCAACACCGGCCGGTGGCGCTACATCGGCGCCGTCTTCGGCTCGGACAAGGTCCGCGAGGCCCTCATCGAGGACATCAGGAAGGAGATGACCAAGATCCCCGGCAGCAAGTGGGCCACGCTCGAGGAGAACCCGGACGAGAGCAACCTCGTCCGCGTGCGCGCGACGTACCTGCAGGGCATCTCGTCCATGGGCGAGTTCGCGTGGATGAAGCAGTGGCTGCCCAACTGCTCCGTCATCATGGTCGCCGCCATCTCCCGGCTCGAGGGCAAGGCCGTGTGGGACCAGTACTCGCGCGCCAAGGAGCTTTTCGCGAAGGCCGGGATCGACTACATCAGCCACTACGTCGCGTACTTCCGCACCATGCGTAGGTCCCCCTAACTTTTGCCTATACCCCACGAGGCTTGATGGAATGAACTGACATACCGCCGCAGATAACGTGTGTATCATCCCCTACGATCGCAAGGACAAGGACATGCGCGGCCGGGCCCAGTGGCTGGCCCGTACCCTTATCAAGGAGTGGAAGGAGAACGGCTGGAGCGTCTTCCGGACGCACGTGGGGCTCATGGACCAGGTCGCGGACGCGTACGACTTCAACAAGGGCGCGTTGTGGAAGATGCACGAGGAGATACACGACACCATAGACCCCAACGGCATCCTGGCACCCGGGAGGGGCGGCGTCTGGCCCAAGTCGTACGACAAAGACGAGTGGATCATGGGAAAGAAGTACATTGGTTGAAGAGTAGTTTACGGACGCAGCAAGCAACGAAGGCTTTGGTTTTCATCAATGCTTATACACGTGAGAGCAAATGAGTTGCGACGTGAAAGCCTGTCGAGGTTGAGCTCGAGCTCATCCAAGCCAATGGACGGTACTTTCGTCCCATTCTTTCACCGTCTTTCGCGCCCAAACAACGCTCTGATTCCCGTTACGGCCACCCAGCCGATGACGACAACGGTGACGGCCAGTCTCACCTCCCTGACGAGGTTGGCGGTGCTCGGCGCAAACTCGATCGTGTGGAGGTGCTTGATGGCGCCTGAGTGCACGGAGGACAGCGCGAATTGCTCCATCTGTGACATTTCAGTCAGTCTTGAGTCCTGAAGAGTGGTTGTGGTATGATATACCTTTTTTGCGGATGGTTTTGATGAAGAAGGGGGAAGAGAGTCGTAGAGAGCTGGGTGAAGGCTGTGTTGAGGGAGAACTTTCATGTGGGGCTTTGGATTACGTCAACGAATCATAGCGTCAGCAACCGTGACGGCTGGATGAGGATAAGACGAACCTCAGGCGACGACCTCGGTTCGTTAGGAATTGGGACAAACAATTCGTAACTTCCAGGCATTTATGTGAGTATAAACTTTGATATATCGAGGAGAACTCCGGATTTGAGTGACGAGAACAGATGCCAAGGTTGACTGTTCGGCAAAGGAGGAGTTGAATTTGATAACTTCAGCGTCTAATTAGCATCAAAGTTGCGGCGCAGAGGAACTTAAAATTGTCGGAAACTGATTACAGGCCCAAACTTAGAACGTAATGGAGGGGACAATAGTTGTGGACAAACACAATAATAAGTAAAAGTAAAAGGGAGGTTCACAAGTAACTGCTTCAAAAGATACACGTACATACATATCTAGAGCCTCGGAATCAAGAATTGAATGATTTGCGATTAACAACTCATGGACCAAGTCTCGTTTGTTCTGACATTCAAAAATAACGGTCCACTAGTAATGCAAGAGTAGGTTGCCTTTCAAGAGGTTCTGAGAACTGCAACACTCGCGTCAGGAAGGGTAAATCGGTACGAACCCCCAGAGCCTGCAGTCAAGCTCGAAATGTTGTGCTTCACAACATCAGGACCGCCCAATACGTTCTCAGCACTGAAGTCGTCAGCAGTGAGGATGGTCAGCTCAGCCACGGTACCTTCGCCGACGCCGTCGAAGGGAACCTCCATGGGGATGGCCGCGGTGCTGTTGTAGACGGCCGCCTTGAAAACGGACGCATCCATGGCGTTGTCGCAACCCGAAACCCAGTAAAGAGGACCGAAGCCCGCGTCGGCCGTGCTAGGAAGAACCTCCGTCAGAACATGAGATGCCAGCAGCTTGTACACGTGGAAGATCTTCGGCAGATATGGGACCGTCGACATAGTTCAGTCCGGAATAGACGACGAGAACTGCCAGAGCTTTAGTAGAATCTCCACCACTTCCTGGGGTGCTGCGTGCTTACTAGGTTCCATCCCAAGATCGTCACACCAGTGGAGGTACTCAATGAGGCCAAGACCCTGAGTCTCGTAGTAACCCCACACCGCAGTCCTGCCAAGGCGTGTCTCGAGAGGCCCGATCGTCTCGTTCCACTTGTGCTGCGTGCCCTTGAGAATTCCGTTGACGTTGCCGCCACCTGGAAAACGCAGGAATTTCTACGGCAGCGTCCGTCAGTTCACGGTTGCTGTAGTCAGAAGAATCGAAGCATGAAACGTACCGGCTTCAACTCAGCAATAGCTTCCATAAGTTCGACTCGGAAGCCATTGGTCCGGTTGTTGTAAGTTGGCGGGAAGAGACTGATGAGGCTGAAGTCCAAATACTTGGTCGCGTTCTGGGATCTGTCAGTCAAAAGCTGCAGAAGCCTGCATGTTCATCTCTCAAAACTCACCGAGGCGTCAAAGGTGATCTCCAACGAGTTGTTGACAGTAGTGGCTGCCTTACTCGGGGCCAGGGAGAACTCATGCTTGGTCCACCCACTTCCAACGCTCTTCGAAGGAACATCAACGCTAGCCAATGTCTCGTTCGTCGCACTGGATCGAAGAGCTACACTGAACGATCCATTGAAACTGCCCTTGACGAAGAAGGATCCCGTGTACGGCTGGACTTGCACGTCCAGGCCCCACCAGCCGGAATTGGCGATGCCGATGCGTAGAGTGTCTTGCGTATTATCTATGGCAGCTGCGGAAACGCGCACGTAGTTATGAAGAGCTGGGGACAGCGAGTCGGTGCCGTTTTGAAGGGAGAGGATTGCGTGGTTGACCGGGCTCCATGCGTCGAGGCTGGCGGGAACCGTGTCGCTCCCCTGGAAAGCCCTGTTCCGAATCAACTCCGCATAAAGCCCTCCGTCGCCACTGTGATTGATCTCCTGTCTTCTTGTGAGCTCTCATCTCAGCGTTGCAAAGAGTTGGTGCTGAGAGACCTCAAACATTAGTCTGTACGGCATGGGACTTGTAGCGTTGCCTCCTTGCGACGAAACAGAGATTTTGATCGCATTGGTAACAACAAAAGAGACCAAACTGGCCAAAATAGATGCCCTCATTTTGACCGATGGCTGATAGTCGTCGAATCTGGAGAAATGCTGTCTAGTCTGTTGCATTCATGGTTTCACTCGCTCTATTTGAGTGATTCGGAATCGCGGCATTCAGCAGGGATATGTAAGAATCGGACTCTTGGCACACAGCCACTAAGCTGTTAAGACTGGCCTCCTAAGAGGGAGGGTATGTCAGTAAGAAACGAGGTTGAAAAACATACACAGCGCTGTATTGTGCTAAAGAGATCTTGAGGCCAAGGTGCTTAGGAGAGATACGTAGTAAGAACAGTAGTTATGACTGCAGAAAGAAATCTCGAGGAAACAGATTTCCAAATGCAAAACCTTTCGGCCCAGATCGAGACTGACTCCAAGGTGAGGCTGGGTAACTAGACAGAGGTCTTTTTGCTCCGAGGCCAAAATTTCTCGCATTGTTTGGAGCCGGATCACGGTTTGTGGTGGACTAACCGTCGCAACTCGGTCTGTGAACTCAACCCCGTCTGTCTCAGAGCAGATTATCCCTCGTACTACAAGCAAATTTCCCTGTTAGATTGATTTGAGATTTCTTCCATGTTATTTCTGTCACTGTGAATGATGGTTCCACAATTGCAGCGGCAACCTTCGCTTGCACCTAGGGCTCTAGATGTCCCACAATCGCAGCCGTTGCCCACCGCGCCATAAGCAACTTGCCATCGCTATGTCTTCAACAAGTCAAGTAGCATTTCCCCGATGGCACAATTGGCTAGCGCGTCAGACTGTTAATCTGGAGGTTGGTGGTTCGAGCCCACCTCGGGGAGATCGTCTCTTTTTGCTTGCTCCTAGGTAACGCGGGCGAAATAAAGAGCGTTGCTTTTGATCGATGAGATGTCATTTCTTGCTCAGAAAGGTAAGAGAACAGAAAGAAGATGGGATGATCTGAGCAATTGTTCTCACAGGTGCTTCGTTTAGTGGCGGAGACGCGAGTTGAGCCGTTCGACTTAATGCCACGAGATGCTCGCCAGGTAAAGAACACTAACTAACTCTCCAGGACTCCAACGTTTGATGGAAGTTGTGCGCAATGGACAGGAAGAAACGGAGACGTCTCATGGTTAAAGTCTGCAGTATGATCACCACCTGCATAGTTGTCGTGGCTCTTGATTGATGCAGACACATTTCGGGGAGGGACATGGTGCAGGGATGGGCAACCACGCGCGACATGGCATTGATGATGAGGACCTTGCTGGCTACCGTGCTATTGAAGAGTTTTAGTGGAGATGAGAGTGCAGTTCTCAGCCATAATCTCAACCTCTTCTCTGAACTTTCTCTCCGAGACTCGAAGTAAATGCCCTGTCGGTCTTTGAAACTCGAGTTGTATGGATAGAGTAGAGTCGTGTATTAACCACCATATTCCACCCTGCATCGCAGCTTCAGCACAGTCAAGTACTGGGCTTCAGGCCGAGCCGTCAGGGACGGTGCCTGGATCTCGCCGACACGGGTGAGCCATTATGCGCTATTTCGCCCCGTTTCCAACTTGGCACAGCCGGGATGCAGGGGTAGCGAAATGAACCCCATGCACCGTCCGCGGCCGAGTGGGCTCGTTCTGGCAGCCGTTGCAACCCTGGCCTTCGAGGGCAACGCCCAATGCGGCAGGCCGATTTGAAGACTTGCCAGAACATCATCGTAAACTGCATGTGCTGCTGGTTTGCGCAGCTTCGGGGGTGGGATTGCGGCCCACCCAATCTCGACCGACAGGGGAGGATTCCCAATTCCCAGCTTCCAAAAGCGTGTGAAAATGGGGAATCACGCTGTCGATGCTATCCGGGTCCTCGCGGAACTTACCCTTAATATGAAGGTCATCGGACTCTTCTGCTGGAGCGTTTGGAGCCTCTAAGTGCTTTTCCCGAGTCCAGCTCCGCCCGCCAGCATGCGTTTCGCCCCTTTCCTTTGGGCGATTGCCCTCGGCCTCGCAGAGGCGCACTCATCTCCCAGCGGACGCCGACGACGCGACGATGCCCAGAACGGCACCCTCGCAGAGACGAAGAAGTTCATCGTCGAGGCAGAGCCGGTAAGCTTTTTCGTCCCTTCGAAGATGGATCCGCAACTCAGATATCTTCTCCCAGGGCGTTGCAGTCGCGGAGCTGTCCCGCAAGATCGAGGCCACCGGCGCCAAGGTCCTCAAGTCGTTCGACAGCGAGATCTTCTCCGGGCTGAGCGTCGAGTCGGAGAGCGACAACCTGGACTCCCTGCAGAATGTCGGGGAGGTGGCGAAGGCGTGGCCCGTCAAGACGTACAGGCTCGCGCCTGTCGAGCCGTTGGCGTCTTTCAGCGACGACGCGACGGCGCAGAATTGGTCGGTTCATTACTCGACTGGAGTTGACAAGCTCCACGAGACGGGCATCTTCGGAAAGGGGGTCAAGGTCGCGGTCATTGACTCTGGCGTTGACTACCGGCACTCTGCTGTAAGTTTGTCTCTTCTAATGATTCTCTTGGCTCGACTTCAGGCTGAACATTATTGCTAGCTGGGCGGGGGGTTCGGTCCCGGCTTCAAAGTTTCGGGGGGATATGACCTCGTTGGTGAAGGTGAGTGAACTTAAGAGAACTCGAGGAAGGCGGGAAAGTTCAGCTAATGTTCACTCAGAATACGATGGATCCAACGACAAGGCCCCCGATGACGACCCTATTGACTCTCTGGGGCATGGAACTCATGTTGCGGGTATCATTGCTGGGAAGAGCGAATTGTGAGACTTGGTGGTCCAAATCAACTGTCCCCGACAGATCCAACTAACACTTCGCGTCGATAGCTATGCCGGAGTTGCCCCTGAGGCAGAGATTCTCGCATTCAAGGTGTTTGGTGCCGTAAGTAGACAACAGTCAACCCGGCCGCTCCTCGACCACGCTAAGAACATGCTTGCAGTTTGAAGGCACCGATGAAGATACGCTGATGGATGCAACCATTATGGCGTACGAGTCTGGAGTAAGTTTGCTTCCCGACATCAGAAAATAAGCCGGCTTACATTAATTGCCTTAGGCGGATATTATCACAGCAAGCATTGGCCGGGCCGCAGGATTCTCAGACGGGCCGTGGGCGACAGTAGCCTCGAGGATCGTCGAACAGGGTGTCCTCGTCACAATCGCCGCCGGAAACGATGGAGACGAAGGTCCCTTCTGCGCCAGCAGCGGCTCGTCCGGCAAGGAGGTCCTCGCCGTAGCCTCGGTCGACTCGAGCCGCGTCCCCGCGAAGCCGTGGCACGCAACCTTCAACCTCGACGGCGCGCCCAATACAACACAGCTCGCTTACATCCCGCCTGTCAACAGGCCCGTCTGGAACGTAACCGGCCTGCCCATCATCCCGCTGCAGTTCAACACCCGCATCGCGGCAGAGGCCTGCAGCCCCCTCCCAGACACAACCCCAGACCTCTCTAACGTCATCGTACTCGTCCGCCGGGGCGGTTGCACGCAGTACGTCAAACAGACCAACGTCGAGAAGTTCGGCGCGCGGTACATGCTCATGTACAACGACGACTACCGCCCCTTCGAGCTCGTCGCCAACTCGGCCTACGCCTCCCAAATGGCCCTCATCGACGCCAAAGCCGGCGCCGCCATCATCGAGACGGTCAAGGCCGGCGGCAACGTCACGGCGGACTTCACCCCGCCCGCGGACGCCGACCAGGCCGTCGGCTTCTTCGACGCCGCCGGCGGCATCCCCTCGCAGTACTCGAGCTGGGGCGGCACGTACGAGCTCGAGATCAAGCCGGACGTCGCGGCGCCCGGCGCGAACATCTACAGCACGTATCTCGACGGGACGTGGAAGGTGCTCAGCGGCACGTCGATGGCGACGCCGTACCTCGCCGGCGTGGCGGCGCTCTACATCGGTCAGCACGGCGGTCGCAGTGTCCATGGGAAGGGGTTCGCGAAGGGGCTCGCGCGGCGCATCATCTCGAGCGGCGAGTCGCTGCCATGGCAGGTCATTGAGCCGCAGGCCCTGCCGACGGACTTTGGATTCTTTGCTCCTGTTGCGCAAGTCGGTGGTGGGCTGATTAACGCCACGAAGTTGCTTGGGTCCAGCACGAAGCTCTCGTTTGATAAGATGGAGCTCAACGATACGGCGTCGTTTGTGGGTTCGCACACGGTTGGCATTACGAACAACGGGGTTGAGCCGGTGAGGTACAGCTTCTCTGCGGAGGCGGCGGGCGGGTTCAACGCGCAGGGCCGGACGCCGCAGCTTCTTGCCGACGTGCTCGACGTGAAGCCCATCAGCTTAGTCCCCGAAGTCGCTCTCTCCTCGGATGCGGTCACCGTGAACCCCGGGGAGACGAAGCAGGTCGAGTGAGTACACGCAGTAGCGTATCCGATGACCAGCTGAACACTAACTCGGCCTCCTAGGATCACCTTTGCATACCCCAAGGTCCAGGATGAGTCGAAGTTGCCCATCTACAGCGGCAAGATCTGGGTGTCGGGAAGCAACGGCGAGAGGCTTTCTGTCCCGTATCTTGGTAAGCTTGTAGAACCTTCCCCGACGGATGCGAAGTACTCTTACTGATGCTGGCTTTTGCAGGCGCTGCATTCGATCTCAAGGAGCAAATGAAGGGGAAGATGTTCCCCGACGGTTATCCGGTGCAGAGATCCGGTCCCAGCGGGCAGGGTATCGACGTTTACAACGCGTAAGGAGACACATATTCTTGATTTGAACTACTTCGGGTGCTAACAGAACGACAGCTACGCCTTCAACACGAGCCGAGCCGCTCAGGACTTCCCCAAGGTTCACGCGCAGTTCAAGTGGGGTACGAAAGAGCTGCGCTGGGATGTGAGTGTTCTGCTCTTCTCTTGGGTCTTTCCCGTGATGTGTCACAATACTAACGAGAGACTCAAGATCTTCGACACCACTTTCGAAGAAGTCCAATGGAAGTACCCTCCCGTAGCGGGAGAGAACGGTTACATTGGTGCGGCCACGTACTCGACCTACTCGGCCGGGGCGAGCACCTTCGACCCGGCGACCATGAACAAGGAAAAGGTGCTGCCGTTCCCGATCAGGGGCATCGAGCGCACCACCTCGTGGAGCGAGCTGACGGACCGTTTTTGGTGGTTTGGGAAGTTGGCCAACGGGAGCTACATTGCCCCGGGCAACTACTCGTGGGTTACTCTCAATCCTCCCCTTACGATCTCTCCTCTGCGAGAAATGTGTCTAACACCCACTGCAGCATACGCTTCGCCGCCCTGACCCCGTTCAGCGACCCCGCGGAGTCGGACAACTGGGATATCTGGCAGACACCGCAGATCACGATACTGCCTTACACGCCATAGTACCTATAATTCACTTTATTAACTTCTTGTATAATACTTTTCGTAGAGTTAATCTCAAGTCATCGCCGGTTCAAATCAGCGTGAAGCTCGTGAACAGGATAAACCCCTGCGGAGCACGGATGGCGTATTCACGCCCCTCGCCATCCCGACTGAAGAACTCCGGGCCCAATTTCTCCTCGACGTCTTCGGCCTGCCGCAAGAGCTCACCATCCATGATACCATGAACGTAGCAGTCCCCAATCACCTCATACTCCTCAGCCGAGCCGTTCTTGGCCTTCCGCACCACAAACGGCGTCCTGAACCCCTCGAACACGACGACATAGTCCTCGATCTCCGCGTCCCACGGCACCGTCGCCATGAAGTGGTGATCCAAAGCCTTCGTATCCCTCTTCTTCCTCTGCGGTTTCTCTTCATCTTCCGCGGTCGTGGGGCCGCGCGTACCCAACGTCGAGAAGCGCCGACCGCGCTGCGCCTCCTGGAAGGACACCGTGAACGGCACCATCCGCCTCTGCAGGTCCGCCTCGACGTCCTCGTCGAAATCGAGAAGCCACTTGAAGACCATGGTTTGGTGGACCCGGATCCCGGGCGCGGTCAAGTCCTCCTCCGATTCGGGGCCGCGGGCGTAGAAGCGCCCGAAGGCGTCCAGACCATCAAAGAACTCAGCGGACGCAGAAACCGGCACCTCCTCATCGCCGTCGGGTTTCGGCCCCTCCTTTGCGTCTCGCCGACCGATCCTCGCGCCCTCCCAGGAGCTGTCTACCGCAAGGGTGCGAGCAAGGGCGTCCCTGAAGCCCTCGTCCTTGTATCTCTCCCCGACGTCTTCCTTGCTGTTGGTCGCGAAGCTGAGAATAAAGTTTCTCGCGTCCTCGTCGTTGAAAGGGGGAATCTCGATTTCGGGCGCCGCCTCGAAGCTACCGAACGGCTCCTGAGAGCTGTCGTGAGAGTAGTACTTCCACGCCGGCCCGACGTCGTTGACCCGGGAGATGACTGCACCCCGGACGGCCAGCTTCGGCTTGCCGTCGGCGTATTTCAACACGCTGGCCGTTGGGGAGGACTTGCCCATGCACTGGTAGAGGTGAGCCGGGAGGGTGGATCGGGATTGCATCGTCCAGTCCGGGACCCACGAGGGCATCCCGGGAATCTGCTGGTCGATGCCGGCGTGATGAAGGAGATCCGCCGCGCCGCCTTGCTCGACTATCGCTACGGCGACTTCGGTGAACACGTCGGCCGCGCTGTTCTCGGGGGAGTAGTCCGGGATGATGGCCTTGGAAACGGCGTCGTCCGTCAGACCCAGGAGGCCGTAGACTTTGTCTCGCGGATCGGTTGCGAGGTTATTCCTAGACAGGCACAAGAGCTCAAAGAGACTCGGCATCGAATCATCATCATTCTCCGGACCGTCCTCGTCATCGTCCTTGTTTGACTCGCCGCTCCTGTGACGCCGGTCCCGGAGCACCTTGAAGGAGCTGCAGGGGCTGAGGTGCATGACCTGATTGAAGATGTCAGCGTACGGCCCGATCCGCAGCACGCGGGGCAGACCGTTCCGCCTGGCCTCGTGCCAAAAGTCCGTCACGGCTCCGAGACTAATGGCCGTCTCTTCGTACAGGATGACGACCTTGGCCGGCAGGACGACCTCCTGCAGCACCCAGGTCCGGAAGAACCAGTCCTGCATCCAGAAGCCGACCAGGTTGCCCCAGATCTCCCTCCCCTCCTCCGTCGCGGGGTCGGGCAGACCCGTTTTGTCCCAGTCCCTGTCGGACCGGATCCTGTCGCGGCTCTGGCCCCACCAGCTCCTCGTCAGGAAGGTCATGATGCTGACGGCCGTCTGGGCATTGTGGGAGCTGTAAGCATCGCCAACGGCTGCTGGTTGGCTCTTTTCACCACGGGAGGCCTTGTCATCTTGCTCCATTGCAACGTCCTCAACGCCGAAACTCATCATGTCCTGCATCCCCAGCCCGCCCATGCGCTCCTCCAGAGCCGTCTTCTGCACTTCCGGCTCGGGTTCGGGCTCGCGGCGGGCGTACCGGTAGTGCCCCGGGTGCGCGAGAACCATGCGCGCCCTTTCGTAGATGCTCCCCATAAGCAGTACCTGCGAGCTCCTCTCGGCGACGTCGTCCTGGTTGATGCAGATGCCGTCCGCCCAGAGCCAGCAGTCCGGGTGCCGGTGGAAGCAGGTCTGCAGCGCGTGATACAAGTTCTGGGTGCAGAGGATTGTTTTGCCGTCGCAGCTGATGTCAAGGAAGCGGTTAGGATCGCCCCAGACGTATGATAGGCAGAAGTACGGCGGCGCGTCTTCGAGGCTAAAGGTTTCGAGATGTAGACGGCGGACGACGCCGTCTTCGTTTGTCGGACCGAGTCTGAGTAGCCGGAATTGACGGTGCTCGGGTTTCAGAGGCTCGTAGTCGTAGGCAGCATTTGTGTCTTCGAAGACGACGGGGGGCGGAGCCAGCCGCGGGGCGTTGTTTCCGTATGCGGCCGCCTCCCCCGGCGGGCCGGTGTCGTCCATGGGGCCGAGTGCGGAGTACTGAGCGCCCTCCTTCGCCGTCCACGGTCCTGTCCTCAGAGATACCGTGTTTGGATCTAGGCCATGCTTGCGGGCAAGGAAGATTTTGAGAGCGTCGGTCGAGCCGCTGGCTAGCTGGTCAAGGGCTACCTGGAGTTCGTAGCCCTTCCAGGAGTCATCATCTGTGATACTTTCTTTGGGCGGGGTATTCGAGTTTGCCATTCTTTCTGCTGTGTAGACTTAGTCGTGTGGACTGAGCTGTATTCGCAACTGAGGATAGTTCAGTCCTCGTGGGGGAGTTGAGCTGGTGTTTAGGCAACAACCCAATGCATCAAAGCGGAGAGTTTGACAGTTGTCATATTCACGCTAGTCTTCTCACGTAAGCACACAACCGAAGAAATGTACGGCTGTTGATTTATTGCTGAAGCTCTCTCAAAAGACAGGTATTCAGAAGCGTCGGTAGGATCGCAGGCCCGGACTCCTGGCCGAATTCAGAGGACGATTCAAGTGGCGCCGGCCCGAGTGGGGCCGATCCGCTGCCGGGCGCAATACCGAGACACGGGTTTCTGGGAAAGTTAATTCCACGGTTCATGCTCCGGAAAACCCGGAGGCTCAATCGAAGTTAAAGCTGAAACCGATGTTCAATTGGGCCCTGGATTACGGAAGCGAATGAAACTTCGGCCTGCCTGGGGTGTTTAGATTTCTGGGACAGAGAGGCCGATGACCCATAGTTGATTCCCAGGAACCACGCCGACATGCGTTCGTCCTCGACGTCGATGATCCAGGTGGCAATCAATAGACGCATTTACCGTCGCAATGCCGAAAGACCCAAGAACTGATAACCGTCAGGACCCGCCAATGGGGCAGTTGACAAGACTCTACCGCATGCTCGGCATACACCCAGATCCAGGTCCATCGCAATCCGCCCCTCCGGTGCCCGTAATCGCCGGGAACGAGCCATGACTAAAGCAGGTGAGCAAAACAACTCCAGACCGCATCTCATCTGCGGTGTAGAGACACGGTTGACGACATTGGCGGGGGGATCACGGACCACGACCGCTGGAACAGCTGCCCTTTATATTGCTTGGCTCTTGGCGGTGCCCGTCTTTTCCCCTCCCGTGGCACAGCGACCTTCCCGATCGGACCATCGGTTCGTGAGGCTTCTCCAACAGCCGGCGGCCGATTGGATGCGGCCACCCTCGGCGACCCAGGATGAGGCATGTAACATATCGCGTTATTGCGTTTTTCCTGTTGTTTTTTGTTCTCTCTTCCCCTCTCCAATTGCGATTGAGTTGCGTTCGATTCCCGGCAAGCTCCGCCCAAAAACAATGATGGTTTAAATCTTCCGTTTATCCCGTAGAGTTCGGACGGTGCAGAATGCTCCGCAGATAAAGTGTGCCTCTCCGCCTGCGTTTTCGAATTTGCTCCCCCTCGCTTCGTTCTTCCGAGCAGCTCTTCATCGGCTTCGTACGATCGATCTCACTCTCTCCTCTTCAATCGCGGCGAGACTCGACCCCCGTACACCCACACAGCCATGAGGTTCTCCAAGACCGCCGCGGCTTTGCTGTCGCTGGCCTCCTCCGCCTCCGCCGCGGACAACACGACCTGCCGGCCCAAGATCGACTCGGAGAAGCTGCAGGCGGACCTCAAGACCGAAAAGTATGTTTCCCATCTGGTGAAGCTCTGCGGGGCGGGTGTTCGATCTCGTTCTGACCCCAGCTTCCTCGCAGCTTGATGGCCAACCTGAAAGCCCTCAACGACATCGCCTTCGCCCACGGCGGGAACCGCGCCTTCGGCCTCCCCGGCTACGCCGCCTCCGTCGACTACGTCTGGGACCGCGTCTCCAACATCCCCGCCACGCGCGCCTGGAAGCAAGACTTCTCCGCGACCTTCGGGCAGGTCGTCTCCATCGACCTCCGCGTCGGCGACGAGCCCGTCTACGTCTTCGGCCTGACCTACTCCCCCTCCACCAGCGCGGAGGGCATCACGGCCGAGGTCGCGCTCGGCCCGGCCGGCGCCGCGGGCTGCGACGCCAAGGGCTACGAGGGCCTCGACGTCAAGGGCAAGATCGTGCTCGTCCAGCGCTTCCGGTGCCCGACGGGCGGCACCCTCGCCGGCCGTGTGCGCCCCGCTGCTGCCGCGGGTGCGGCGGCCGTTCTTGTGTACCACGACATCACGACCAACGCGACTGCTGGATCGCTGAGCGCTCCGGATCCGCAGGGCTTCGTTCCCGCTGGGTTCATCAACCTCGTCGACGGCGAGAAGATCAAGGCCCGTATTGATGCGGGACAGACCGTCCGCGCGCACTTCCAGCAGACGCAGATCGTCGAGGAGCGCGTTACACAGAACGTGTTCGTTGAGACCGAGGAGGGCGACCCCCACAACGTTGTCATGGTGTGTAGCATTTGTGTACCATCTATCGCGTGAGCGTGCTAACGTGCTAACGTGCCACCAGCTTGGTGCTCACCTCGACAGCGTACAAGCCGGCCCCGGTATCAACGACGACGGTACGACACCAGCACCCCGTGACATGCCCCAGCAACAATGCTAACGTCTCAACAGGCTCCGGCACTAGCCTCCTCCTGGAGCTCTTCCTCGCCCAGACCAAGTACCGCACCAAGAACAAGGTGCGCTTCGCGTGGTGGGGCGCTGAGGAGAACGGCCTCCTGGGCTCCAAGCACTACTGCTCAAACCTGTCCCCCTCGGACGTCGACGACCTGCTCGTGTACCTCAACTTCGACATGGTGGCCAAGGGCTTTTTTGGTGTTGCGGACACGGACGGCAGCACGCACGGCAGCGTCGCGCCCCCCGGGTCGGACGTCGTCGAGCACATCTACGAGGACTTCTTCGCCGGCCGCGGGCTCGAGGTGACGCCCGCGGTGCTCACCAACGGCAGCGACTACGCGTCGTTCTGGCAGATCCTGGGTAAGCCGTTCGGGTTCCTGCACACGGGCACCGCTGTCGCGCAGGACCCGTGCTACCACCAGGCGTGCGACACCATTGATAACCCGGACCCGGAGACGATTACCGTCAACGCCAAGGTGAGTTTCAGTAGTTTCGGCGGAAGGAGTGATGAAAAGATGTAGTACTGACGCTGTGTTTGCAGGCCGCCGCTCACATGCTGACTGTCCTCTCGCTCAACGGCACGTCGCTCATCCCCAAGGCGAGCGTCAACGCGACGATGCTCAACCACCTGCAGGCGCGCAGCCTCGAGCCCGACGTGATCAGGATCGAGGAGCTGGAGGCGCTCGGCGAGCGACACCTCGGATGCGGACACGACATCTAGATGGTTCGGGGGCCGATGTGTTTCTGTGTGTGTATCGCCGAGCGAGGGACGGTGGCATCGCCGGCGGAGATCCGTGTGATGAGAAGCTGGGAATGCAGGTGCGCCGAGAGTGCTGCGCCGCGTCGGGGTCCAACTCCGTAATGAATGTTTAATGATCAATTGCCTCGGACTTTGCTTGACAAGGCTGTGACGAAGCCGTTGGGGGCCTAGAAACCCCCCAAAAATGTTGGCTCGCTTATATGGGAGACCGTTTGACCACGTGTGATGGTGGGAATCAAGCGAGATGGCCCGCCCAGGGGCTACGAAATTGCGGTGACGGGTGGTGCTGCATTATTATGTGCTCGCCGTCAAAAGTCTCATGTTGATGACGATGATTACGAAGCTGTAAAATCGATGCTGATCTCAAGCCCGTCGGGATTGAAGATGAGATCAGCCCTCCGACGGGAGGGAAAGGGGGGATGAAAAGATGGGGGCGGTGAGCTCCTATCCCCCGGCTGCCCTGGGCCGTCTCCCCGGGCGCCTCCGTGCCTCCGGGGCATCCGGACAGGGCTGAGAGGATGAGGGACGGGGTGCTGCGTGGGTGATGCGTGCGTGCTAGTATCGCCCGATGCAGCACCGCCACCCGGTCGCGCGGGTTCCAAGCTGGGTTGTTAGTTGGGTGACGAGGATCAGGATCGCGAGATACATCATCGCGCGCGGGTGTGAGTTACCGGATGGGATCTGCGCGCGGTTATGTCCTACCGGTGAGATCTGAAATTGCTGTGATGCCTCGACCAGAGTTGAGTTAGCGGTCCCAAGTAACCGGTGAGTGGTGAGATGAGTGGTGAGATTGGTGATAAGATGGAGGGTGAGATATCTTGGTAAGTGATGAGACCGGGGATGAGATGTGGGATGGGACGGGGGATGAGATACGTAGTGGATGTGAGTGTGAGTGTGAGAGCGCTAATACCTGCCGGGCCGGTCCCCTTTGTACGGTCGAGTCCGCCAATTTCTACACTTCAAAAGTTCAACTACGCCGCAAAAAGCCGTGAAAGTGGGCAGATACGGTCGAAATGAGACCAATGAGAGATAGGTCAGCCGTTTGCAGTCCAATCAAGGGACGTTCGTGTTTCTCGAAGGATTCGACGTCGTACAAGCCCCGTAAGTACTGCCTCATCCCCCTCCCCCTCCCCGGCCGCCGGAAGCGATGTGCATGGCCAAGACGCCCAGCCGTTATGCACTCAGCAGAGAAAGTGTGCCTACAGGACAGCCTGACGGGGGAAATGGGCGAGAGAGAGGAGTCCGAGAGAGAGGCACAGCAATAGACGAAGGGGGGCCAGACAGGGGGACATGGGGCCGTTCCGTCACATTCCATCGTCTCTGTCTCTCTCCCTTGTTTCCTCACCTCACAGGCTCACCCAATTCACCCACTCGTCCTCATCCGCCCACTTACCACTCACTCACAACCCACACACCACGCAGCACCCACGTAGATGCCCGTACGTGCCCTCTACACAATCACGCACGTCACCCAGGCAGGCAGCATCGAACAGGAGGTCCGGACTGAATCGAATTCCGCTGGCTCAGCCCTTCGCTTATGCTTAAACACCCACTGGGTACCTAACTCGCACGCAGCGCGCCTCTCTTTCTCTTTTCGCCTCCCTACTACACAGGAAGAAAGGCTGCAGAGAGCACCGACGGGGCAAACGGCCGCAGTCACAATCACAGTCACAGTCACGCGCCCGCATCTCATCTGTCCTGTCGGCCTGACGTCCTTCCTTCCTTTTTCCCACCTACCTGGTATGAGGACCCAGCAGATCAGAGAGAGATTCAGCCCTGAGACCGTAAATCGCCACTCGTAGCTGCGCGCTGCGAGTGATCTGCCCTACCCTACGTACCTAACTTGCCTTCGCCCTACGGACTGCGGACCTACCAGAGAACCATGTCCAACACCACGCTGGTCCAAGTCAAACCCCGCACAGATGGCCAAGCCCGCGGCGGTGGCGGCGGTCGAGGTGGTGCGGGTGCCGACGTGATCGCGTCGGGCTTCATCACAGCCTCTCACCAAGTCTCATCAGTACCATACTCTCTCGCCTCACCGCCCATGGAGCAGCAACAGCAACAACAACAACAACAACACCGCCAGTCGTCCTATCGTCAACAGCAGCAGCAGCAGACCGCCGGCTCGAGGAGAGGCAACACTGTTCCTCTCATCTCGCCTCCACACACCCCAGCCGCCCCGCTGATCGATCACCGTATCGATCTCGACGTCAAGGTCAACACCAAAGTCCCCTCGGAGGCGCCAACGCAGACGAAGAAGAAGCGGGCCAGCAGGCCCAAGGCCCGGTCGGGCTGCATCACCTGCAAGATCCGCCGCGTCAAGTGCGACGAGCGCAAGCCGACCTGCTTCCGCTGCGAGAAGGCCGACATCAAGTGCGACGGCTACGTCAAGGAGGTCGCCGAGGCGAGGAGGACCGCCGAGCGGAGGGCCTTGATAGCCGCCGGCCAGTCGGCCAAGAGACAGATCCTCCCTAGGCCCGAGGCTTCGACGGCGGCGGCGGGACAGCAGTCAACGGCGACGGGGGCCGTAGGCGTCGTCCGCTCCTCCAGATCCGCGACGCCGACGCTCCGCATCAACCCAACCTCCCTCCGCCTCGACCCCTCGGACATCTCCTACTACGACCTCTTCCGCCGCCAGCTCGTCAAGGACCTCTCGGGCTCGTGCCACTCCGACTTCTGGTCGCGCATCGTGCTGTGCGAGGCCGCCCGCGACCCCTGCGTGCGCGAGTCCGTCCTGGCCATCGGCGCCCTCGCGCGCACCCTCTTCTTCGCGACGGCCACGAGCAACCGGCTCGGCAGCATGCCGCCGCGGCTGCGCAAGTGGGAGGAGATCGTCTCGTGCGAGGGCTACATCGACCACCACCACCACGCCGCGCTGCGGCACCACGTCAGCGCCGTCTCCGAGTACCGCCGCCGCATCCAGCAGGCGGGTTTGTCGTCCCGGTCCGTCGTGATCATGACGCTGCTGCTCATCGCGTTCGAGTTCATCCAGGGCAACATGAAGTCTGTGGACTCGCTCATGATGAACGGCATGCGCCTCATCCAGGACTCTGTTTCCATTATGAAGGGGCCTATGAAGAAGTCTATCTACGACATCCGCTCCTCGCCGGAATCGACACCGTCGCCAGCGTCGACGACCTCGGGAACGCTCACACTCTCGTCGTCATCGTCCTTCACGGCATCGCCCTCACCATCCCCGCCACAGCGCGAGGAAGAGATTGACGACATCGGACACCTCATCCCCTGCCTGTCCCTCATGTCCGGCTTCACGCACTTCTTCAACTCGCACCGCGCCACGATCCACCTGATGAACAGCACCCCGACCCCGGAGCTCCCGGAGCCCGGCGTCACGCCCGTGGCCAAGCTCCAGACGCTCTGGGGCCAGTACTTCACCCGCGCCGTCGTCTTCATCATGCGCGCCATGCAGCTCCAGCTCGCCAGCCTGCCGCAACCGGACCCGGACGCCGCGCTCCGCGAGCAGCCCACGCACCTCGCCTGCATCCGCATGTGGGGCTCCGTGCTGGACCAGTACCTCGCCGACGACGGGCGCGCGGCGTCCCCGACAGGCGAGCCGCTCGACGAGGCCACCCGCCGCGCGCTGAAGATGATCCAGATACACCGCCTCGTGGTCCGCATCGTCGTCGCGTGCTGCCTGGACCGGAGCGACATGGCCTACGACGCGTACGAGCCGCAGTTTAGGGAGCTGCTGGGCATGACGGTGGACTTCATGCGCTCCGACCCGGAGCCGCTGTCGCGCATCGCGTTTACTTTTGCCGAGGGCCTGACGACGCCGCTGACGGTCATCGTGAGCAAGTGCCGCAACCACGATCTGCGGATGCGGGCGGCGCGGCTGATGGCCAGCCTGTCATGGCGGGATGGCGCGTGGGACGGGAAGGCGCTGGTCGTGGGCAAGATGGGCGTCGTGATGCTCGAGGAGAACGCGCGGGACGCCGACGGGAGGGTGCCGGCGGGGAGCCGGTGGGGGTGGATGGACGCCAAGTGGGATCTGGAGAGGAGGCAGGTCGTCTCGACGTACCTGCGGCTGAACGCCGCCGGCGCCGAGGAGGGCGCGCCGACGCACGCGCAGCTTGTGCTGGATATCGACAGCCCTCTCGACGCGTGCGGGCGGTTTGGGTGTCATGGGCGTCACGATCCTTACGAGCCTTTCTCTCACTGACCCCCCTTGAGGGCGGACGAGAATAGGATCGAGGGTTTCTGAGCATCTATGAAGTGGCGTGTTGTTTTCCAGAACCAGGCGGGTTGTATTCGGGCATGAAAGGTCGAATTCGGCAGGTGTTTTGGCTTAGCTTTTGTTGTCGAGCGAGTGATTATTGCTTTACGTCGAAAGGGGGAGTTGAATCACCGAATCCATGCATGAAGGATCGCGACAACCCAACCCCCCTCCTTCTATCCTGTAGAGAAACATGTAATATAATACTGCATCATCAATGTTCTGAGAATCGTAGTCCAGACCGGTGTACTGCCTTCCTGTCTCGGCATGGCGTGGGTCGTTCAATGCATGTGCATGTGCGCCCATCGCCAGCTGTCACTTTCGCCTTGGCAACTTGGCAAATGCTTAGCTGTGGTGGTTTGGTACAGCCAAGACTGAGCCGCGCTGGGGAAGGGCGACTGCATATCGTAGGGTTGTGGAGGGGTATACAGGACGTCGTGATTTGTTGACGTGATGTTGTCATCGCTGCGTATTAGAGTAGTGACAATGAAAGTCGACAGTAAGACAAACTCCAGCTCGCGAAGAAGACTCAGACCTTCGCAACACAACGGGGCAATAGACAACACGCATGCTGTGACTAAACCTTACCTTCATGTGTGCCGGATGCGGGAGCGGAAATGCTGGCTCCGTTGGCGATATCGGTCGACTTCTTCAGACCTCTGTCTCGGATACATATTCAACTTAGGAAGGTCTTAATGATCTGCCTTGTTAGCTCGTATGACCTCGGTAAAATGGTTTTGGGGTACGCGTACAATTCCAACGACATTGTCAGCTTCAAGACAGAGATGAGAATCTTGCCAATCAGACATTGCTGGGTAATACACGATAAGCAAGCGAGAAGCGTCACTTCGTAGCTATCCACCAATCTCCCCGTCCGTCTCCGCACCGATCGTCGGCATTCGCAAAGTCCAGCCAGAGAGGATGCTCAAATCAATGTTGGATCAATCCATGTCGGATGTTACTCGTGCCAGCTATTGTCCAGTGCGCGGTTATATGCCGCAGGGTATTAGAGTATCGCGTGTCGTTAGGGCCGGCACATGGGATCGGAATAGGAAGGTCGCGCCCTACGGCCGGCCATCGGCGCGTGCCCAGCCGCCAAATGTGCCGTGTGCCGTTGCGATGGGAGAGAAGCCGACTTTCGGAATTTCGTTTCTTGGTGGGGACGAGTTTGTTCCGACGAGTCTTTAGTCAACGTTTGTCTGATCATTGGGCGACATCGATAATAATCCAATCCACCTAATGTTGAGCATAGACAACAGCAGTAAAGACACTTGAACATCGCAACGATGCTTATTCGAGCGGGAAAAGAAACTAACAGCGAGACCCGGTCTGGGCCCTCACTACCCCGCAGTTATTGCGACGGCACGGGAACATCGATCGACGAATACAAGCTTCTTGTTTCGGACCCCTGGCAGCAATCTTTCTTGATCCAGGCACATATCCGTCTCGCGCACCTCGGACACCTCCATGCCCCCTAGGAGTCCGAGCCCAACGAGCGATATCCGGTTCCCCCAGCACCATGCAATGAGATTGGAGGACTAAGCTCCTGCCCGAGCCGGCAAGAGGCTCGTCCCTTCCCGCTCGACGATGTTTGTTTTCTGGGGTGGTTCTCTATTCAGATGCCTATCTGACTCTAGCCTCGACGTTGAGGATCAGCGTCGACATGACGGCGTTCGCCGCGTTCCTGATCCCCCGGCCAGCACCTCCCAATACTGGTAAGCGCGGTTGACCTTATTGTCGTTTACCTTTTTGACTTGGTTCAAGGTTCGATGAAAAGACGTTGGCGATACGGGTGTGAACTGCGGGGGCAGGTCCGGCATGCGGCGTAGTGCCAAGAGCTTTAACGCAACGTCCTTTCCCAGATTGCAGCTCGTTCAGACTCTTCCTTCCTCATTCATCTTGATTTCCGTCTTGGCAGACGTTGATCAGACCTTGTTGCTCGTGTACGGTATCTCTCTGGGGATGTAGGGGGTGGCTGGCACTGGCAAGAGAGTAGGTACCGGTGGAGATGAGGACGATATCTCTGTCGATGGACCAAAAACACCAAGGAGCAGCATCATGGAACGTGTATTTATATGTCGAATGCATCCCGAGGACCTTGATGGCTAAAACACTCTCCAGACCTCATCACTCCTCGTCTCTCATCCTTCACATCTCATCCTTATCCCCTCGGCATCACCGCGGAAAGCCACTCCGGACCAGGCTAGACCAATCAGCAGCCCGCATATCCGGAACCCGGCGTCTTAGTTAATCCTCTCATCCTCCTCCTTCCCTCCTTCCACGTCGAGTATCTTTTGTTACTCCTTCTCCCTCTTCTTCCTCGGGCTGTTCGGATTTTCTTCTCCTCCAACAACAATGAAGTTCTTCACCGGCCTCTCCTGCGTCGCCGCCCTCGCGAGCGCCGCGGTCGTCGACCTCGCCAAGCGCGACAGCCCCCTCGACGTCAAGATCGAGTCCGTCGGCAACTCGGGCGTCAAGGCCAGCATCACTAACACGGGTGCTACGGACCTCAAGGTCTTCAGGACTGGATCCATCCTCGACAAGCTTGCCGTCGAGAAGGCCGAGGTCTACGCCGCCGGCGCCGAGCAGGTTGCCTTCGACGGCATCCGCCTGCGCCTCCAAACCGCCGGCATCGCCGAGGACGCCTTCGAGACCATCCCCGCCGGCCAGACCGTCGAGGTCGAGTGGGACGTCGCCCAGGTCCACGACCTCAGTGCCGGCGGCCGCTTCGACGTCGCCGCCAAGGGCGCTCTCTCCTTCGCCGAGCCGGGGTCCACCGACATCGCCGGCACCGCGAGCTTCGCCTCCAACGTCCTCTCCGTCGACGTCGACGGCGCCGCCGCCGCCAAGGTCCGCCGCGACTTCCACGAGCACGTCAAGCGCACCGTCGTCCAGAGCGACTGCACCGGCACCCGCCGCACCGCGACCACCAACGCCCTGAGCAACTGCCGCGCCCTCGCCGCCGCCGCCTCCTCGGCCGCCGCCTCCGGCCCCGCCGCCAAGATGACCGAGTACTTCAAGTCCTCGTCCACCTCGACCCGCAGCACCGTCGCCGCCGTCTTCGCCCGCGTCGCCTCCGAGTGCGGCTCCACCACCTCGGGCGTCTCCCGCCAGTACTGCACCGACATCTACCCTGCCTGCTCCGCCGGTGTCATCGCCTACACCCTGCCCAGCCAGAGCTACATGGTCAACTGCCCGACCTTCTTCACCATGACCGCCCTGACCCGCTCCTGCCACGCCCAGGACCAGGCCACCACTGCGTCAGTGACCCTTTGAATGATGGACTGATGTGAATTACTTACTGACCTGTCGCAGCCTCCACGAGGTCACCCACCTGAGCCAGATCAAGGGCACCACCGACCAGTCCAGCTGCTACGGCTACAGCTGCGTCCAGAGCCTGACCGCTGCCCAGAACCTGAACCACGCCGACACCTACTCGTGAGTACTCTTTTTTCACGCAGTCTGGAGCTTGTCGCTAATCTTTCGGTAGTCTGTTCGCCAACGCCATCTACGCTGGCTGCTAAGCGCGTTGTCTCGAGAGCGAGCTGCCCATTTAGGCTCTATTCGAAGGCCGGGAATAAATCGACGAGAGCTGGAAGACCCTTCTTTGAGGAATCGTTCGACAGCACGTGTCGGAGATGTTGATGTTATGGCTGGATGGTGATGATGAAAGTTGAGGACAGCGAGCGGTCCGGAGATCTACTTCTTTTGTATATGTTGGAGAGCAGCGGCACTTGTCTCGATGCTCAGGTTGTGAATATGAAAATGAAGAGGAATAACCTCTGTTGAACATCATAAGGCCCCGTCGTCGTTAGTGCCCTCGGTGAGCTGATAGTTACCGAGATTAAATCGACAAATCTGCGGGTCCCGGACCGTTTGATGTTGAACAAATAACAAGGGTTGGGGTTGCTTTGCGGGGGTTCTGCGCGCAAACCCCTCCTCCGAGATTAGTCATGCTTGTTTGAGAAACGAGAATCCCGAACGAACTGCGAGTTGCACTCACTCACAACTCACTTCTCCCGTTCATCCTTTCTCGTCAAAGTAAGCTCCCGAGGACGTGCTACCAAACACGCGCTCACCTGCATTAGTTTAACCTTTTAACCTCGACCCTTTCCTCTGGACTCCTTTTCCCCTGGACCCTGCATCTTCCACCGGAGACGCCATCGAACGCCTCCTCGGACCATGGCGTCCTTCGAAGAGTCTATCGACGCCGCCGTGCGAAATGGCGACATCCCAGGCGTCATGCTGTACGCCCGGGACAAGTCCGGTGAATACTCCCGACTCATGCGCACCGCTCCTCGAACTGACCGAGAGTCCGCAGGCGACTTCCAATACTCCCACATCTCAGGCCTCAACCCATCTACCAACGCTCTTCTTAAGCCTTCGGACGTGCTCACGCTGGCTTCCGTGACGAAGCTGCTCACGACCGTCGTGGCGCTGCAGCTCGTCGAGCGCGGCGTGCTGGGTTTCCACGAGGACGTATCCGCCCACGTCCCCGCGCTCGCCGCAAAGCCAATCCTAACAGGCTTCGACGACGCGGGAAAGCCCATCGAAGTCCCGCGCAAGAATACCCTGACGCTGCGGAGTTTGTTGACGCACAGCGCGGGCGCGAGCTACGACTTCCTCGACGCCCCGACGCGCGAGTGGCAGGCCTTCCACGGTATCAAGCCCACGCGCGGCGCCACCGTGGAAGAGCGCTTCGGCCATCCGCTGGTGTACGAGCCCGGGGAGGGCTGGGCGTATAGTTCCGCTTCGGACTGGGCTGGGCGGGTCATCGAGGCCGTTACGGGAAAGAGCCTGGAGGCGTACTTTCGGGAGAATATCTGGGATGCGCTGGGCTGCGGGGGGGATTTCACGTTTGATGTGGAGGCTGTGCGGCCGAGGCTTTGGGGGATGAGTACGCGCGACAACGAGACGGGGAAGGTTAGGATGCACAAGGGGCGGGAGCTGAATCATGGGGTTACGGGGTGTCTTGGCGGGCAGGGTGTGTACGGGACCGCGCCGGACGTGATGCGAGTTCTCGAGTCGCTGCTCCGGGATGATGGGAGGTTACTTCGACCCGGGACCGCGGCGGAGATTTTCAAGCCGCACCTGTCGCCTGCTTCGAAGAGGTGTCTTCTGGAGGCCATGGAGCACCCCGAGTGGGCCGTGGGACACTTCCCCGTGACGGGGGAGTATGACTGGGGGCTTGGGGGGTTGTTGGTCGACGGGCATGCGCATCCGAATCGGCGGTATGGGACGCTTATGTGGAGCGGCGCGTCGAATGTGTTTTGGGTGAGTTTTTGATGAGTTATCTGGAGATCGAGTTGATGTGTTTTGCTGACTTTGCGCGGAAGTGGATTGACCGGCAGACGGGGCTTTGCGGGTTCTTCGCCACGCAGATGCTCCCCGCGGCGGAGGAGGGCGTCCGGCCGTTTATCAAGGCGTTTGAGGACGAGATGTACGCGCGGCTGAGGAAGTCGAAGCCTCGGGCGGCGCTGTGAGTAGCGCCCTGGTTGGCAACGCCATGAGATGAGATGGAGAAGAAGCGAAGCAGAGTTGGACTTACACGGGGACTGCAAGTTGATACTTGCTAGACGTAGACTCGGTAGAAAGACCTCGTCTGGTTCGGGAGTTGGGCTGTTTCCTTTCACCCATGTGAAATGTCGTTGTAAGGTGACAACACCTCAGACTCCTAGGTTGGTAGGGGTACTGTGAAGGCCGAACCTGAAGAGGCGGTCTGAAGCGATTTTGCTGCGGGAAGGAGATGTATAAGCATGACCAATTGGCAAGGCGTCTAGGAAGGGTTGCCATAGGTGCGTTGGGCCGTTGGCTGGGTTTGTGAAAAACCCGCAAAAATCGATGTGTTATTAGTGAGCGAGTCATGAGTGAAAATTCGAGATGACGCGGCATCGAGGAACCCGAGAAGAGAACGACGAAGGGCAACCTGTGCCGCACTTGAGAGAAAACGTGCCAGATGCTTATGAGGGCCAATGAACCATTATCTGGCAGCTACGTCTCGAAGCGTCCAACCTAGGTATCGTGGGGGACTTATGAGACTCATAGAGTGCTTGGTGTGGGCTGAGATGAACGGCTCGGGCCGGCGTGTGCCTCCCGCGCAGGCCACCCTCATGACAGTGCACTTCCCCTCTCGCCTATTTGAGCCCCGGCTTGGTGTTCGTGAGGGTCCTTGACGGCTGCCTGCTACACTATCCATGATGTCGCTTGCCGCTCTTGGCCGTTGTAGAGAAGACTCATATGAGGTGAACGATGACTCTAACAGACAGAGGCCACGCGGCCAGGTCCCCCCGCCGATTGCGGGTAATCCACGGACGTCAACTGTAACTCTTTTGGTTTCAACCCCGGGGAACGTCGGGGGGGTGCCATGTTACCCTGGGCGGCCATTGGCCACGAGCCAGGATGGCCCGACAACTCTACGTTGTTTCCTCATCATCATTTCGTTCATATTCCATCCCCTCCCGCCTGAGGCCAGGGGTTGGTTATCCTTCATCGATGATTAGCGAGAGTCCGAACACTCCGGATACCTCCGGAAACCTCCCAATAAGGACAGTGATTTTCACCATCCCGCGCATTTATAGCTGCGATAATTGGCGCAAAGCCTACTTGAGCCTACATACATGCACACACGTGCCTCGTTCGTGGGTTCCGGGTCCGGATACCTGGGACCCCCGTCACTTCTTCTCCGCTGCTAGCGATAATAAGTAGCAAATGGCACCGTTACACTTGCGGTGAAGAAAAAAACTGCCCATCGGCACAGACCTAAAAAATGATCGGACGAATGCCCCCTGGTGGATGAATAAAAACACTCGGGCTCCCCTGGTCCGCGCGAACTCTACCCGCCGACCTCTCGCGACGTTTTCCGTTGGACTCCTTCCGACGCTTCCCATTCTTTTTCCTCCAAAAGCCTAAACGGGAATCCCGCGTGGCGAACCCCACGAGTCGCAAAAAACATGGCCGACGAGACGCCATCTTCGCCGCCGGCGGGCCCCGGAGCTCCGGGTGCCGCCGCCGCCACCACCGCCCAGGCGGCGCAGAATAACCCCGCCACCGGCGTCATTGTACGGGTCCGCCGTCGTCCTCATCCTTCAGTAGGGCGTTTTGAAATTAGTCCCAAACGCTGACCCGAGGCCGTCTTGTGAACAGGCCCCAGACGACGACCACGCTGAAGTCGACTCGGCCATCAACGTCGTATGTCAAATCCCTGGTCTTTCATTACTACCGTCGAAGCTAGAGATACTGATATGGGGTCTCTCTACCCCGCAGTCCATCCGCGACTCTCTCACCTCGATCCGCTCCTCCATTCTGAATTTCGAAGATGAGAACGGGCGGTTATATCACTCCCACTCTCGTAATAGTGAGTCTAGCCCTCACACTAAAATGCCGTCGTCTCCGTGCGATGAATGCTGACATTTGAGAAGAATACTACTTTCCGCACGACAATGTACGTTCACCACCGTTACGCCTCGAGTCCCTTTCTCAGGGACCACACAGCTTCTTCGTGCCTAACCGATGACAGGTCGAGCAAGACCGACTGGACTTGCAACACGAGCTCTTCTTGCGGACTTTCCGAGGTGCTCTCTGCACGTGTGTCAAAGTAGACGGGGCCAAGAGGGTGCTCGACCTCGGAACGGGCACCGGCATCTGGGCATTAGAATATGGTGAGTTCATGACCGTCCCTATCACGCTTCACTCATTATGCAGTGTGGTGCTGACTTGTTCAACAGCGGAGGAGCATCCGGAGGCTGAGGTTAGTTCTACTTGTTCAGCAGCAAGACATACCGTGAGGATAACATTCCGAACAGGTCATCGGAGTCGACATCAGCCCTGTACAGCCCGAATTGTACGTCTCCTAACAGACCTTCCGAAACTCACAGATTTTGCTCACTACACCCCCAGCATGCCCCCAAACTGCTCCTTCGAGATCGACGACATCGAGAAGCCCTGGACGTGGTCCAAGAAATTCGACTTCATCTTCTCCCGCACACTCGCTGGCAGCATCCTCGACCCCGCCACCCTAGTCGACAGCATCTACAAGTGCGTATCCCCCACCCTTCCTCATCCACCCAAACCAACAAAGCCATCCCAGACAGCTCGAGCCCGGCGGCTGGTTCGAGGCCCAGGACATCTCGATGCAGCCCCACACCGACGACGACACGATCCCCCAGGACAGCTCCCTCGCGCGCTGGGCAGCCGAGGTCGTCGACGCCATGGAGCAGATCGGCCGCACGCTCCGTCTCTCGGCCATGTGGCGCCAGCTCCTCATCGACCGCGGCTTCGAGGACGTCCGCGAGACCATATACAAGTGGCCCACCAACACGTGGCCGCGCGACCGCATGATGAAGGACATTGGCGGCTGGGGGCTCGCCAACCTCGATTCCTTCCTGGAGACGGCCGCGCTCGGCACGCTGACCAACATCAAGGGATGGTCGCGCGCGGAGGTGCTGGTGCTGTGCTCCCAGGCCCGGAAGGAGATGCGCGACCCGGGGATACACGTCTGGTGGCCTGTGTGAGTCTTCTGAGTCTTCTGGAGTGAACAACGAAAGGCCGGGATACTGATGACGATTCTAGATATGTTGTGAGTGGTCGTAAGCCTGGAGGTGCGCCACAGGCTCCGGTTGCGTGATTGCTGTTCCGTCGTTGAATTTGAAGCAAGTTGGTGTATGGATATTCTCGAATGCTGCTCGTGATACCTATGACTTATATACAGTAGCTGGAAAGGGTCTTTCTTGAACGCGCAGGATCTCATAATGCACATCGCGTGCCAACCTCGTGAACACCCCTCAGTCCTCGAGCGTCAACACCCCAGAATGGCCAATTCTCAGACTCGTCGTCGGCTTACTCGCCCACACAACTTCGGGATGCGCTACATACAACCACGGTGGGTTCTCCTGCAACCTCTTCAAACAGCCTGCGTACGCCTCCGCCCGCTCCTCAATCTCTACCTTCCCCCTCGCTTCCCGGAACAGCTCCTGGACCTTATCGTCGTGATACCCCAGCCACCAGGTCGCGTGCGACGAGCTCGAGATCTTGTCGTCCAGGACCCTGAACGTGCTGTTGGGCGTGGAATCGAACAGCGCCAGGTCGCCGATCTGCTTCTTCAGCCCGATCTGACGCGCGTACCCGGGCCGGTCCGTCTCGACCCTGACGTCGACTTCGAGGCCAACGGCCCGCAGGGAGTCGGCCACGAAGCGGGAGATCCTTTGAGCGTGCTCCGGCATATACGTCGGCGTCCGCAGGACCAGCGGCGTCTTTGTGTCCAGTCCCTTCAGAAGCTCCCTCGCCCGGTCTGGGTTGTAGCGGATGGGACTCAGCCCCGCTTCCAGAGATCCGAGGTGGAAGGGGCTGACGACCGTGGCGGACGGCAGCGCGAAGCCGTGGTAGACCTCTCTTACCAGGGCCTCGTTATCAAGGGCGAGGTTCGCGGCTAGGCGGCCCTCGGGTGTGCTGAAGATGCCCTCGGTGCAGTTGAGGTAGTAGATTGCCGACAGCGTGCTCGTGGTCCGGCCCCATCGGAGCGAGGCATCATCGAGATCGAGTAGGCTGAGGTCCTCGACGCGTTCCAAGTTCAGTGCCGTATCGACCTCACCACTGCGAAGCAGTTGTAGCCTCTTCCCAGCATCCCGCTCCTGTCTCGCGACGACTTCGTGCGGCGTAGTATGCCTACCAGGGCTCACGCGGCGCAGCGTCGCCCTTCCAACGCCGTCCTCGCGCTCAAACTCAACCACGCGAAATGGACCGGTCCCAAGTACCGGCTTGCCCTGCTCATCAAGTCTCACCGGCCAGAACTCGCAAAAGATGTCCAGGACATGCGCAAACGGTTTCGGACTCTCGACGGACACGGTCCGCTCGTCGACGGCCGACACGGTGACGCCGGCGAAGTAGCGGCTATAGCTCCAGCGCATGCCAAAGTAGTCGCGCGAGTCGAGCAGGCCGAGGATGTACTCAACGATGTCGGCGGCGATGCAGGCCTTGCCGTCGTGGAAGGCGGCGCCGTCGCGGATGCGGAATTGCCAGGACCGGCCGTCGTCGGAGCGGTCCCAGCTTTCGAAGAGGCCTGGCTCGACGCGGCCGTGGGGCCGCCAGCGCAGGAGCGGTTCGAAGACGAGGCTCTTGAGGGCTGTTACGCTGTTGTCGTCCGTGACCTGCGTCGGGAGGCGGAAGTCGACATTCTCGAGAGCCAGGCGGAGGACCTCGGGCGTCATGATGGCGGTGCTGTGGTCGGCCTTAGTCAGGATGAGTGGAATGATTGGTCTTGATAAATTCAAGGGCGAGTCTTCAAAGATGTCAATGAAAGATCAGGGGCCTGGGTGCTTATCTCCAAGAGACTCGCGGCCGGTACGGGTTAAGTACAAGGAGGGGGTTACGGAGCCGAACTGCGGAGACGGCCGATACGCATATGCATGTCCGGGATGCGCTTCCCAGTGCAATGGAACTCATGACGAAACTCCCAGAGTGGACTAAAGGGGGTTAAGTCTGGGATAGCAACGGTAATGATGTTGAACAGCTGTTCCTTAGGCTTCGGTTGCGCAACACATAGTCTTCGTGTATAATCCAGTCGAGTCCGCGAATTCACAGAGATATCTTCAAAAGTAGAAAAACGCCGTTATTCCAAAAGTACTTCAAGAGGGCAAGTGGTTGTGTCGCCAGACTGTGCCGGGGTCGGACAAGACGAAAGAGCGGAGCGAGATAACGACATTGCGGGGCCGCCGGTCACGACATCTGATGCGTCGGAGTCGAGCCGCTCACGCAGGCCTGCTGTCCGACAGCGGCACAGCCAAAATGCCTGCCGGATTTCTGTATGCTGGACGCAATCTCGAGCCATTCCCCTGCAATCGCCACGAGTCCTTGCCGGTTATCCACCTGTAGCGTCGACAGCGCCGTTGATAACGGAGCCGAAGGCGATCGATTTTCCTCTTGCACCAGGAACGTGATGACACCATCCAAGGCTAACAAATCAGGAACCCTGAGACTACGGAATCCATGTCGATTCAAGCTTCGACAGGTCTGAAATGGGCTAGTGGCATCGGGAAAAATCGTTGCGCTCCAGCAGCTCGGGGTATATAGCGATCCGGGGCGACGGAGATCTCGAATCGTGCTGTAGACCTGAGACTGACATACTATTATTGGCTGTTTCTGATTCCTTTCAGCGGCTAAGATGTCGGATTCAAAGGCCATTGCCCCTATGGCTGTGTCGGATACGACCTCCGACCTCGACAAGAAAACAGATGTCAGCCCAGTCGTCACCGAGACGAGCCCTGATCAGACGCAGAAGTCTGCCTGGTGGCGGAGGATCCTTGGGCTGGTCTGGGACTCTGCCGAAGGAGACCCAGAGTACCGAGCATATGTCCAGAGACTGGACCTCTTCTTCTTGTAAGGTCTCTCGCCCTGTTCGTGACTAAAGCTGACCCCACGTCTCAGCCCTACGGTCTGTCTCGGATACTTCATCAAGTACTTGGACCAGACGAACTACAGTAAGGCATTCACCCCAGTCACCCCTGATGACTTCAATTAACTAGAAGCCCAGGCAATGCCTTTGTCAGCGGCATGCAGACAGACCTCAGCCTCTACGGCAACGAGCGGAACTGGCTGAACACCTGGTTCAGCCTGGGCATCATGGTCGGCAGCGTCCCCGCCCAGATGTCCCAGCTCAGCTACGTCCGGCCCTCAGTCCTCATCCCCACCTGCGAGGTGATCTGGTCCGCGTTGGTCATCGGCATGGGGTTCGCGAAGAACATCAAGACGGTAAGTGGACCGGGCATGCAGACCTCCCCATACATGCACACGGGGCGTCCCGACTGACCCTTGGAGCAGATGTACGTCCTGCGCTTCTTCATCGGCCTCTTCGAGGCCTGCGCCTTCCCGGGCTACATCTCCATGCTCGGAGGCTGGTACGGCCCCAAGGAGCTGACCAAGCGCCTGGCGATCCTGCTGCAGGTCGAGTCCATCGCCAGCATGTTCAGCGGGTACCTCCAGGCGGGCCTCTACACCAGCATGAACGGGCGTCACGGCCTCGCGGGCTGGAGGTGGCTGTTCATCATGGACGCCGTCATATCGCTGCCCATCGCGTTCTGGGGTTACTTTGGCCTGCCCGACCTGCCTCACAACACCAAGGCGTTCTACTGGTCTCCTGAGGTGAGTTTTCAGCTGGTCTAACTCTCTATGCGGAACTGACAAATACAAGCACGTTAAATACGGCGTCGAGAGAATCGAAAAGTTCGGCCAGAAGGCGCAGGAGAAGCTAACCTGGAAGGAGGCCAAGCGCATCTACCTCGGCTGGGAGATCTGGGTCTTTGTTGTTCCCTACACGTAAGTCCACCCGTCAATCTCTGCAGCCGTATCCGGGGAGCTGACGAAACCAACCTCAGGATGGTCGCTGCCTGCCACTCGGCGACGAGCTACTTCAACCTCTGGCTCAAATCGACGGGCTACAGCGTCGTGCAGACCAACATCCTGCCGACGGCCGGCAGCGCGCTCAACATCGTGGCCACGGTGATCTGGGGCATCGTCGCCGACCACACCGGGCGCAACTACGTCATGATCGTCGTCGTCCAGGCGCTGATGATGCTTTCGAATGTGCTGCTGTCCGTCTGGACCATCCCCAAGGGCGCGCTCATGTTTGCGTACTACCTGTCGTACGCGGGATCCGCGGCGACACCGGTGCTCATCGTGAGTGTGCTGCCTAGTTTCGGTCAAGGAAATATGTACTGATATCTGTCGCAGAGCTGGGCCAACAGGCTGAACGCGGGAGACCCGAGCTTGCGCCAACTGCTTGTGGCCACCGCCAATGTCGTTTCCTATGCTTTTGTGCTCTGGGTGCCGCGTAAGTTTGGATGCCCCTTCGAGTTTCAGGGGTGATGCTAACCGGACGCCAGTTGTTCTGTTCCCGACGTACGACGCACCGAAGTACAAGTACGGGTACCAGATTCTCATCCTGTTCGGCGGCCTCGCCATCATCAGCGTCACTGTGATGTGGTACATGTACAGGAGAAGAGAGTAAGTTACACTTTGGCGGTGTTGTTGAGGTTGCCTGAGCAGCTGCTAACACGAGGAACAGTCAGAAGCGAGCTCAGCAGGAGGACCAAGGACCCGAAGGAGGTGAGAATGCGGCGAGCAAGTAGATTGACCATCTGCACCCGTCAAGGAGAAGGGCTCCTACGCCTGAGGTGATTTGACAAGCTAGATTTCACTCTCTTCGAGTTGGCGTCAATGCGGAGGAACGGAGGCACGTTGTATTTTGTGAAATGACATAGACCGATCGCCCCTAATCTGAAGAACGAAGATCTTGTCATCTCCCATCATGAAGACCTTGTGCAACATTGGGCCGGAGAAAAAGTCGCGAAACTCTTTTCACAGACGATGCCACCCAGTGACAGCGTGAAGGTCAACGGCAACATTACGGGAGAGATCGGGTGAAGCATCGATATGAGTCCTGATCCAGCGTGAGCAAGTCGGCCGGAGCGGTGTCGGAGGACTCAATTCAGAGCCCACACTCCCCTACGCCAGAGTCGTATTAGACCCGAACGAGAGTACCCACAACCGATCACGCCTTTCGGTATATATTGAAGGCCCGTCACGCCATCACAGCTCTCATGAATGTCTCCGGCCCGGATCCGCAGCCAACGACCACCATGACAACCCCCATGGAGACGATCAAGAGCCTGACCGCCAGCGCAAAAGCCTTCGGCAGCGAACCCCTCCTCGCCCTCCCCGACGGCGCGATCCTCGACCTCGCGCGTGGCTACATCCCGCTCCTAGCCCGGTTCACGCTCGAAGACAAAGCAGCCAAGGGCCTGCGCAAGCGTAAAGCCGGCGAGAAGCCCGAGACGCCTGTTTATTTCACGGCGCTCGAGATCGTGCGCGACAACAAGGTGCTGGTGTTGACGGGCGGCGGCAAGACGAAGTTTGCGAAGCATCTCAGCTACCGCCTGGCGACTTCTGGGTTTCGTGATGGTGAGCTGGTGATTCGGAATGAGTTTGGGGATGCTCGTGAGGAGCGCTGGGATGTTGATGGTGTGCACCCTTGTTACTTTCTCATTGATGGGTTTGAGAGTTTGAGGAGCGCGGTGAGGGATGTTGTTCCTGGGGTGCTGGAGACCGAGGCCACCGGGGGTTTTCTCGTGATTGTGGATGGCATTGAGAACGCAGGAGACGACGGAGTGAGTCTCTTGCTGAAACTCATCGAGATTGTCGGAAACCGGGAGGGTGTTCGACTCTTGTTGCTTGGCGAAACTAACTACTGCGAGCGCTTATTCCTGCCCTCGGGCGTGGCACGCCATAGTCTGCTGCCACTCCTCCAAGCTCAAAGAAGAGCAACAGTCTCCAAACATATGGGTCTCAAACCGTCACTCGCAAACGTAGGCACCGGCCAAGCAGCCGCGAATCCAGCCCTCTTCGCCCTCGCCCTCCAGGCGAAACACCCCGGCCACCAGGAGGAAGAGCTCGTGGACGCATGGCTTTCGTCCGTCGCACCGGAGCAGACATTACAAGCCACGCTCGCGGAAGAAGCATACGAGCACATTGTCGGCGCAGGAGACTTCGACTCCGCCACACGGAAACAAGCACAAAAGTTCGGCCCGGTGCTTCTCTGCTCCGCCGTCCAACGACTCCTCGCCGCCCGCCACCTCGCCAGCCTGCCCCCAAAGACAGCGATCGACCTCTTCCGAAGCGATCCCGTCACATCCCAGCCCGTCATACGAAGCTGCCTCACCCGCCTGACAGCCGTCGGAAAGTCAGACGACCTCGTCGAAGGACTCATCACAGGCCCAGCGTCCCAGCGCGGCGCCTTGTTAGTTGCAGACACCCTCCCGCCAACCAGCCCCTTCCACCCCCAAATCTCAAACATCATTCTAGAAGTCGTCGTCGGGGGTAGTCTCTCCGCAAGCGAGCGCGCCCGCGCAGGCCGCGTGCTCTCCCGGCTAGACGACCCGCGCGACCTCACGGCCCTAGCACCTGTCCCAGCAGGTGTCTTCGCAATGGGCTCCGACGACCATCCCAACTCCAAGCCCGTTGCAGACGTCCCTGTCGACGCGTTCCGGATCGGCGTATATCCGGTGGTGAACAGGGATTACCTAACTTTCGTCCGAGACACGGGACGCGATTGGCTGAGCCCCGACCAGGACGATGCGGAGAGGCGGAACGCGCCGGCCACGGACGTCACGTGGTTCGACGCGAGGGCGTACTGCGCGTGGCTTACGTCCCGATGGCGCTCCAGCGGTAGGATTTCCAAGAAAGAAGAGGTGCGGCTGCCGACGGAGGCGGAGTGGGAGCGCGCTGCGAGGGGCGATGAGGGGCTGGTGTTTCCCCGGGGCGTCGGCTGGCGGGACGACGCTGCTAACTCGGACGAGATCTCACTTAACGACAAGTGTACTGTTGGAATGTTCCCCGCGGGCCGGTCTTCTTATGGGTGCTTCGACATAGCCGGGAACGTGTGGGAGTGGTGCTCGACGCTCTGGGGCGCGGACATGGCGGAACCAGCGTTTAGATACCCGTGGCAAGGCGACGACGGCCGCGAGGACCCGGACGCGCCGGGGGATGTGCGGAGGGTGCTCCGCGGGGGGTGTTTCTCCAGCCCCGCGGCCAAGGCGAACTGCACGTACCGGGGGAGCCTCGAGCCGGGCGGGTTCTGGCGGGGGAACGGGTTCCGGGTTGTAGTAGCGTCGGTGCCGGCATGAGGTTGTCCTCGGGTATAATTGGATGAAGAAGAAAAGAGATCTGCTTGCGCGGAGCTGGGTAGAACAAAGAACATATCTTCACGAGTCCCGAAGTCGTCGTGGCGTCGGCGCTTGGCGCCCGGCATCCACCGGTGTAATCCGTCTAAGCAGGAACGGCGTTGTGGATCCCTGGTCCCGGAGGAGACGCCGGTGTCGGAGGTCTCGAAACGGAGAAGCGTCGCCGTCACCATAGTGGATCTCAAGCACGCAATCGCGGCCTCGGTCCCATGACGCCGGTACCAGTAGATCTGATGGGACAAAAATTCGCGCCTCCAATCTCTTGAAACTTTTAAGTATTTAACGCAACGTCCTTCGATTCCTGGTTTCCAGTACCTGTCTAAGCAAGTGTCAACCTCACTTCAACTCTTTCAGTCCAATATACACATTGAAGTAAGCGAACCCCCGAAATGCCCATCATCGCCGACTTCGCACTCCCTGACTCGGCCGCCGGGCTGCCGCTGCCCTCGGCCCGCGACGCCGCCCTCTTCGTCACCTTCACGACGTCGAACCTTCCCGAGACGGGCGAGTCGTGGTGCCCGGACGTCAGGGCGGCCCTCCCTCACCTCAATGCCGCCTTCTCGGCGGAGGGGGCGCCGGCGATGGCGTACGTCGAGGTCGGACAGAGGCCAGAGTATGTGGAAAACGATTTCCCGTTTTCTCCACCCCCACTCTTCTCTCGCCTGGCTTCTTACTCTGACCGCATGACTTAGGTGGAAGGTTCTCACCAACGTCTACCGCACCACGTGGGGCATCAGCAACGTCCCGACGCTCGTGCGCTACAAGCGCGTGGACGGCGAGGTCAAGGAGACGGGCCGCCTCGTCGAGGGAGAGATCCTCGACGGGGAGCGGCTGAAGGGGTTGTTAGGTTGTCGGCAATAGCTTCCTGATAGAGACGAGACTCGAGAAAAACAAGCCTTTTCTTCTTCAACGGGAACCGGGATCGGGAGCAACTCCCGGCCGGACGAGGGGCGAAAGTTGGGAATTGCGTCCGTTGTTGCTGACACCTTCATGCTCTTCGTATAGCCTCCACGTTGTCGTCCTGACTCTTGGGATGACTTTTGTGTTGTGCAGGAAAAAAGAGACGCGAGAAGTGACTGTCCGGGTAGTTTCATGCTTGTCAGAATAGTCTACGCGCGGTAGCCGCCGATGGCCCCAGCCGTTCGGCACCGGTCAGACGTCGACCGGCCGGCTCAGTTTCAGGACGAACTACCTCGGAGATGTCAAAGTCAACAACGGGATAATCGGCCGGTGTTTCCTCACCCCTCTTCCATTTCACTGAACTCTCAACCGCACTTCATGCTCTCAACAACTCCGTCCTGTTTCCAATCTGAAATCGACGCCGATAGGGCTCTGCGCTAGCAGCCCTGTGCCACGTAGTCTTCATCTTGCTGTGACGCAAAGTCCGAGAGTGTCAGCAGGCTGCAGACTCGGCGATGAGCCACGAGCAACGTTACTAGCGGCGGGGCCCCGTGTTTCCCTATCTCGCCCTCGTCGGTCTTAATCTCTTGGCCTGGAGGCGATCCACGCGCTTCGCGGTGGGGCCGGAGAGGTAGTGTAGAAAGAGTCCACTGCCCCAGCGACACATCTTCGGCGAACCCCCTTCACGCTTGGCACCAAAAGGGATTCGCGACTTAGACGAGTTTTCTCATGGAGTTTCTTCCATACTCCATCAACGTAGTCATGCCCAAATCCTCCCAACAGCCTTCGAGATGGTGTCCCCGGCGTCGCCGTTCGCAACTCTGCAAGCGCCCGTGACCGCCGTTTCCACGTCGCCAAGCTAACGGAGGCCTTTCCCGAAGCCTTTCCCGAGTACGATCTGCTGATGGCGTCGTGTGTTTCCTCCTTGACCGGCAGCCCGGGAAGTGGGCTGTGTCTTGTTGCTGAAGGGCCAAGGTCCCCTTCTTCCCCTCAGTCGAAAACTTCATGTCCGCATGGGCGGAAGACGTCTAGATGCCGGCGAAGTGCGAAGAGGTGGAGAGGTTGGTCCTTCCCTTGCTGCCCGACAATCCCGAGCGAAATTGGATCTCAGTCGATGATTTGCGCGCGTTTCCCGACAAGTGTCTCGAGGTGGGTTTTGGACCTTCCGCCGTGGTTGAGAGAAGTCGGGTGTGCTGTGTTGGAGGGTCGGATGACCGGCCTGGACGTGACAACGTTTTGCCTGTTCCCGAAACCATCAGATCGGATGTGGCGCTCACAAAGCGAACGTCGCCTCGCCGAACTCGTAACCTCCTCCTCGATCCGTCATTTAGTTCGTTCCTCTTGGCTTCTCGCGTCTCGCTGGATGCCAATCGGCCATGTCGTAGCGAGGGATCCTTCGGGGCCAACGGGTTAATGACGCCTGCTCGCTAGAATTATCGCCGACCTTCTGCTAGGTTTGGACGGTATAGAGTCTCTTACACAGTCTTGGCGTGGTCATCTCGACGGTCTGTGCACAAGCAAATAGTCCATAACGTATACACGCCGCAGGACGTCAAAGTCGGAAAACAAAAGCTTACAAAGAGCGAAGAGAACTAAAAGTCGACTACGGAAATAAATAGAGTTTTCGTCTGCAGCGTGGGGCGGTTTGCCTTCCTAATGGGGCTCTGGTTACGTCGTGGGCTCGTCTAGCATTTCCGTTCCGATGAGGCGGAAACATATCTCAGAATGTCTAGACGAGACGTGCATTGTAGTATGTCTAGACGAGACATGCATACGGCACACCACGGTCCACGCGGGGAGGCCCCCGATTCGACTGAAGGTCCTGGCGGTTGGTGGAGTGGATTGGATGTAAGTCAAGATGCGAGCCGATAAAGAAGCATTTGCTCCCCCCACCCGTTCTACAGTCGTCCCAGAGATTTGCCAACACGTACGTGAAGGAGGACCCAGGGCGTACCGGCTTTGCGGAAGTAATACCGAGGAATGGTTATGCCGCGAAAAGTCCTGTCCAACCGGACACGAAAGTTCGCTTGGGAGGATGCTGTCTACCGGGTTGGCCGAGCTTTTGTGCAGCGCACTAGGGATCTAGTCCCGGGTGCCACGTGTTGGAAAACCTGAACTGTCTTTACGACGACTTCTTTTGGGACGATATCCGTAACTTTGGACTCTCTGTTCTTGGCGGCCCGGCATTCGTTGGGCCTCCGGTAGATGATGATTTGGAATACCCACAGAAGAGAATTGAAGTCGAAGCATCAGGCCCACCCGGCGCATAGCCGTGTGGCCGAGACTCGGGGGGTAGCGGCAAGTTTCTTAACAAAGTGAACGGCGAGTCCTTATCCGTCGTGGTCGACGTGAGTTTAGGCGTACACGCACAACTCCAACGGAGAAACCTGACATGCCACTCTTCAGTGGCTCCCACCGGCACGTGGAAGAAAGTCAGTTCAACGGGCACGGGCGTCCGGTCTACCGGGAATGCTACAACGGATAGCGCACCAGACCATCGGTATCGTGGACGGTGTGGTGGATTTCCGCGACGGAAGGCTGTCGTACATCGGTTGACGTATAATGAGGAGCGTGGAAAAGTTATGCCTCGCACGGGGCTGCTTCTGTGAGTCAGCTGGTGGTGTTGATGAACCGGTGGTCATGCCAAAGCCGGAGGGCATCTCCTACACAGTACCTATGTAATGCCGGGGAGAGACGAGCCCACCTACCTGCCCACCCACACTGCATAGGTAGCTCAGTGACGTCTCGTAGTCGCGACGACAAGGACCTGAGCCTCATATGCCAACTGGAGCACGCGTCCCGCGGGAGGGGCCGAGCACTTCGCCAACTCCGCTAGCGTCATTTTGCCCCTGGTTCTTGCAGATCGAAGGGCAAAAACAAGTCAGTTTTGGCTGTTACCCGGTTGGCCGGTCCAGCTCGCTTGCGTTTAAATGTGAATTACAAAGAAGAAGAGGAAATCCTAAGTCAGACCCGATTATAATTCGAATCGCGGGTCCAAAAATTCGATGTGTCAACCACCACACACAACCGTATTGGATGCTGTTGTAGCGTCGGGACTGTTGGCCATTTGCGATTGTCGTCACGACTGGAGTACCCAAGGTACCTAGGTAGTGTAGCACAGACAGAGGCAATGCCGATGGGTTACATAAGCCACAGGAAATTAGAGTTTAGGACGGCGACCTCGGGCTGTATTTCCGACCCCGACGGGGGTCCTATTGGACGCTTGATTCTTTACAGCCAAAAGAGCCTGAAACCAAATTACAGACGCACGCTAAGGTAGGTAGGTAGAGACGGCGGGTGCGGTACGGCGCACGTTGATGGATCATGGAGCGGTTTTAATTGCCAAGTTCCAGTTTTTTTTTTTTCCCCATCATCGACATCATCCCCGCCAATGTCGTGTATACCTTCTCAAGGTACTCACAAGGCTCACCGTAATTGTCCAACTCTTTCCCTCTTGTGGACTTGCTACTTCACGCAGTTCAAACATGCGGTAAGTCGAGACGATTACCGGCCGCCCACTGTCGTCCATCCCCCCTCCCTGTCCGCCCAGCCCGATGATTGATTCAGGGTTTCTATTCTTTACCCTCGTCTTGGCTCTTGTTTCCCTCGCCTTACCTTGCCTTACATATAGATATAGGTAGGGACGCCGCAAGTCTTGTATTGTATTCGGCGAGCAGAATTCCGTACGCTCGGCGAATGTTTACCAGACCAGGATCTGCGCCCAATAAGATCACGGCAATTCCACTGACAAATCGGTTCCCAGGGTCATCTCGGATTCGCTCCCCTACTAGGTAGCCCGCCCTCTCTACACTAATCTTTGGCCGATACTCCCCGCAACCCACGGGCATCATTAGGTGGCCGTACTTTGGTCTTCCCGAGTCTAGGTAAGGTACCAATCACCGCGCTACTACTCCTAGAAGGTACTTGCTAAATACACACAAAGAACCCCTGTCTCGGAGGCATGTCCGTGCTCCCCGCGCCTGCCACGGAGCCCACGGCTGCGAGAAACAAAAAGCCCAAGAGTGCCACGGCCACGGGCAGGAGCCGGAACAACAGACGCGGTCCTACCTGTACGCAGACCCAGACGCATAGGTACGCGTAGCAGGAGCCGTACGGATACCTGCTGCCTACAGTACAGTGCAAGGGAGGACTTACAGTCCGTCCACCGTCCCTGTCCTACCTCCATACGCTGCACCACTACACTACACATTACACTATCCGCTACAGCTACAGCTACAGCTCCAGCTACACACCCACCTACTACAGACGATGGAGCCGGAGCAGCAGCACACGCCTAAAACCAGCGTTATTCCCAGAGCGGTAAGTCTCGCCTAACCGGATCACCACCCGAAAACTGCCTGCCCCCTGATATCGAAATACCACCACCCCCTACCTTCCTCTGCTGGGCTCTTGCTAACGTGCTGGATGTTTGTTTTTCCCCGTGAATAGTGCCATAACTGTCGAATACGCAAGGTATTTACAGCCTCTATTTTTTTCGTCCTATTGTCTCATTCCCCTACGTCACGTCGGTCGTGATTTCCGACTCTGAGTCCGCGGACGGGTCCGCCTTCCGCGGGGCGTGATGACGCCCGCCAACCACGCTCCTGCCAGTTCAAGGGGGGGGGGGGGACACAAAGCTGACACCGACTCTACCTAGACACGATGCAATCGAGAGGTTCCATGTTCCAACTGCATCACCTCCAAGATTCCGTGCAGGCCAGCAGGGCGTCAACCCGTCCAGCGCGTGAGCACGGAACGGCTAGAAGGGTACCGCAAGAATGCTCGGCCGAATTTCGATGACGGAACGAGACTAACGATGGAACTGACACAGTGGCGGGAGCAGTAGCAGCGGTAATCCGAACCTCCAGCAACTCCACGAGAGGCTGAGGGCCGTCGAGGAGGCCCTCCGAGGCCAAGCAGATCAGCAGCAGGGCAGCAGAATCACCCCGATATCGACGCCGAACACGACGCCCAATGTCGAAGACGACTCGGCCACCCACCACTGCCTCTGGGAGGACCACCATCCCTCCTTCGAGGGAGACTCGTCCTTTCGGCAGCAGACCTATCTCGCCAGCCAGATCGAGGAGCTCAAGGTCGAAGCTGCCCAGTCACCTGTTGTTGTTGATGAGCTTGCCACCCTGAGGGGCATCTGTCAAAGCCACGACGCAGCCCCAGATAGCAGGTTGCCACGAAAACTGCGTCAGCACCACGTCGGGAAGCGGGCCAATCTGGAGCTGCCGCCCTCCGAGTTTGTTATCCGTCTTCTCCGGACTGTGACAGGCTAGTCTTTCCCCGGGAGCTTCTCTCTCCTTGCATCCCTTTTATCGACACTGGACCCTTCAGCTGATGTTTGAGACGAGGCAGACCAGTCCATACTTTTTCTCTTCTATGCGGTTGAGAACCGAGTTCAGGTCGAAGAACTATGCCGGAGGGTCTACTTCTCCGTCGACCCCGTATCGGTTGGCGAGGTGACTCTTCTGAACGGCTATCTGTCTGTGCTGCTGCGCGATATCGACTTCGACGTCCACCCGGACATCACCCCGGCGGAGGCAAGCCGGCTGTACAATGTTTGCCACGCAAACTTCAAGTCGGGAATCGAGACGTACCAGGTCATGGCGGTGCCCACCTTTGAGCATACTCTTATCCTCTCCATTGCTGTAAGTTGCGGCTCTGAGGCGCTGAAAGTATATTTGTGCAAGACAAGGCAGCTGACGGGATATCTTCACGCAGTGTTTACGGGCGCAACAAGACGGCAACTTGCCAGTACAATGGAGTCTAATGTCGGCGGCGGCAAGACACTGCCTAGCGCTGGGCTACCACCGGAAAGCGAGGTTGGCGGCCATGCCTCCTGACGAGGCGCGGAGGGTTCGCCGGCTGTTCTGGCACGTCTACTTCGCGGACCGTGGCTTGACGCTCTCGCAGGGCAAGGCCCCGGTCATACCGGACCTTGACGTCGACGTGGAGCCCTTCGAGATCTCGCAGCGGCCCGAGCGGCGGCCGTGGGACACCTCCTTCTCCGCCTTCATCGAGTTCGGCCGCATACAGGCTCGCATCTACGAGACGCTCTACTCGCCTGCAGCGACGCGGTCCAGCGATGAGGAACGTCGGGCGGCCGTCACACATCTCTCCAAGAGGCTGTCACAGTGGTATGATTCGTGGCGCAGCGTCGACTACACACACGCGTACCGAAGGGACCTCTTCCAGTTCACGTTCGACGGGCTCGACGTTGTCTACTACTCTATTCTGACGCTGCTCCATCGCGGCGCGAGCTCTTCTAACTCGGCCACCGCGATATCCGGGGAGTGCTTCGAGGCCGCGAGGAAAGGGCTGACAGCACATGCGACTGCATATCCTCGGTCTGCCTCCGGAGGCTACGCGGCGTTATTCAGTTACGCCGTATGGTAAGTAGTGCCTACTCTGTCAGATATTTTCCAGAGGTCTAGCTCTGAACAAAAGCTAACAAGAACATTACAACCGCAGGACGCACCTCTACTCCTCCTTCACACCGTACATAATCACCTTCCTGCACTGCATCGGCAACTCAGATGTTGACGACCTTCATCTCCTAAAGTCCGCCCTGGACATCACCGAGCGGCTAAGCGGGCTGGTTGAGTCGTGCAAACGCCAATACGAGCTCTGCCGGTCGCTCTATCGCATCGCAGAGGCCTACATCCGGTCTAAGAAGGGCGTCCCGGCGAGCTTGGAGGGAACAGGGACGGGGACGGCGCTCGAGGGCGGCGCGATACATCTGCCGCTACAGCAGCCGGCGGCGTCAGAGAGCTGGCCGTGCTTCGAGGCGCAGATGGAGCAGAACCCCTTCCCGGACCTGCACGTCGATGACTGGGGCAACTCGTATATGGGGCAGATGTCGTTTACGATAGACAACCACTTGGGGAAGAGCAGTAGTTAGGACGGCTGCCTGAATCGAACACTTTCCTGGTGCCAAGTCATACAAAAGTTCGATTTAGCGGGTGGGAGAGGTCTATTCTTTGTTTGTACCCTGGCTCGAAGGCTTTTAACGAATTGCCGAATGACCATTGAGCAGAGGAGTGTGGGCATATATTTCGCTACGTTGTACCTACTTAGGGGATATTGCCCGGCCACATGTTGTAGAGAAACTGCGAATAATACGGCGATGAAGTGCTACGCTGCAACTTAAAACATGTTAGTCTCGATAAACATCTTTCCCCGTGGTGGTGTTGAGCCGCTTGGGATACATCCCTGCACCCCGTCAACCTCCGCGGATCCCGCGGCGGTCGATACGTCGATATTGGTCGGACTCAAAGTCCGATAATACTTCACTTGTTAGCGAGACCGCTAAATCTAGCAACGAGAGAGAAAATTCATATAAACCCTCCCCGGCTCCTTTTTTTTTCTCTCAATCGTGATACTTTTGGCCTTCTTTTGAACATTTGAAGAGGAAAACAAACAAAAAGACCCTGGTCGCCGATCCCAATGCCCGCCAACACGACCTCGATACACCGGCCCCCGTATCCATCCCCGACAACATGATGACTCCGTTCCGGGACCGCGCGTACGTCCTGACGGGGGCGAGCTCCGGAATCGGCTTTGCCACGGCCGTGAGGTTGTTGGAAGGCGGCGCGACGGTGCACGTCGTCGACATACCGGACGCGGAACCCGACTTTCGCAAGGGTGATCAGGAGAAAGGGGAGGTGTATTACTACGGCGGCGTGGACGTCAGCTCGAGAGCGCAGGTCACCGAGACGTTCTCCCGGATCAGAGAGCGAAGTCCCCGGCTTTCGGGATTGGTCAACTGCGCGGGCGTGTTTGGCGAGTCGCCGCTCGCTACGAACGGGGAGGCTGACGACGCTGCGAGGCGGATTATGGATGTTAATTTTTGGGGGGCTTGGAACTGTGGAACGGAGTTTTTGAAGGGCGTTCTTGCGCGGGGCACCGATGACGAGGATGCTGAGGTGACCGGGAAGAAGAGGAAGAGGAGGAAGAATGAGAGGATGGTTTGTGTGGTGAATGTTGCGTCTATGGCTGCTTTGCGAGGGATGGCTGGCGCCGCGGCGTATGTGGCTAGTAAGCACGCCGTGCTGGGGCTGACGAGGTCTTGGGCTCAGGAGTTTGGGGGACGGGGGGTGAGGGTCAATGCTGTTGCGCCTGGGGTTATTCGTCCGCTGGCAGAGGAGGGTAGGGAGAGAGGAGGGGAAAGAGGAGAAGGAGGAGGAGAGGGGATGGGGCCGTTTGTTGCTGCTGTTAATCGTGCTGGCGAGGCTGATGATGTTGCTGGGGCGATTTTGTTCTTGCTTGGTGGGGATTCGGGGTATGTTTCTGGGCAGGTTATTGAGGTCAATGGGGGGTGGGCTTGAGATGTAAAGGGGGGGGTTGGGCTGGGATAGAGGTTGGCGCAGGTTTTGTGAGGGCATTCCCGGCGTCAGATCTGGATTTGAGGAATTGCCCAGGGCTTACTGGGTTGCTAACACATTCTTCAAAGTACAGAAGGTCTGCAAAGAGGCTTGTTATGATATTGGAGGGAGTTAGATAAACTGCGGTGGCTTCGCCTTCGGCAGACGCTGAGGTGAGGAAATCAAGAGGACCAGGGCAACATATAGAGCAGAGCAGTATTTCTGGCAATCTCACGACTAAAGATATCAACAATGCGCGAAGGTAGCTTGAAATGGGTTGGATTCATGTGGTGTTCGTCCATCCCCCATAACCTTGTGACGAGCTACAAGAACAGCAGGATCTCAAACATATCCAAACCTTGATCACGACCCGTCTCATGCCGAGCTTCCAGCCTTACTGAAACGAACAAGCTCCTCGATGGCGTTCTTGACGTCGTTACGCCTGTACCCACCAAGCAGCTTCACATCCTCAACATCCGGCTCGTACCTCACCAGCCCGTCCCCGGCATACCGCGTCGCCCGCGGCATCAGCGGGTGATCCTGCTCCAGCACAGGCAACTTCTGCGCATTACCGACGGCCACGAAGAAGGCCTCGACGTACTCCGCATACGTCAAGTTCTCATCGCCAACCAGCACCGCCCTCCCACTCAGCGCCGCCGCGTTCTCCAGCGCTCCCGAAATAGCTTCGGACAGCGACCGCGTCGAGATGAAGTTCATGCCCCCCGGCGGCGCGAACGCCGGGATCGGGAGCTTGCCCTCGGCGTACTGGACGGACGCCTGAAAGAAGGGCGCCACGGGTATGTCGGGCACGCCGCCTACCACGATTGGCGCGTCAAGGCTTACGGCGAAGAATTCGGGACCTGCGAGCTGTGTTATGCCGTCCGCGGCTAGCTTCCGCGAGCGCACGTACGCGCTCTCGGCGACCTTTTCGGGTACGACGTGCGGGTACGCGCTGCCGATGTGTACGAAGACTTTAACGCCGGCGTCCCTGGCGAGACGGGCGAAGGCCGGGACCGCGGAGCCGTTTGCTGAGAGGTAGTGCTCGTCGGCGGCGGAGCCCTGGGGCACGTGCCGGACGTCGCTGCCGGCGGCGAAGACGATTGCTTCGAACTGCGAGAGGGACGAGGGGGGGAAGTCGTCTTTTTCGAGGTAGTCTCCGGCGAGGAACGGGAGCTCTGCGAGGGAGGGAGTGGTGGTTGGGGGCCGACGGCCGGAGATGGTTATGGAGTGGCCGAGGGAGCGGAGGTGCAGGGCCGCGTGGGCGCCGATCATGCCGGTGCCGCCGATGATGAGGACTTTCATGGTGTTTGTTTCTGTCGGAGGATGAGGAGAGTAGTTGTGACTGTGATACGAGCTGCAAACCGGCTTGTCTTGAATCCTCCTTTCCACCGCGAAATCGCTGGGCCAGTCCGGCGATCCGGACAGACAAATAAGTAGCGCCAGATAAAAACGAGGAACATCACCATGCCGTTGTCCAACCACCAAGGAACCCAAATCCCGATTCTACAGCCACGCATGATTAGATTAATCAGCCACGACGGACTTTGGGGCTGAATTGTCAGCAAGGCGCGGGTTCCACGGGACACGCGGGGCGGTCTAGGTTGCGGTAAAGAGAGTGGCCCCAATCCTTCAGCATCGAGATCATTCCGATTGAAAACGTGGCGCTTGATCATGTCATCTATCATGTTATCCCAGCTGAGAGTGGATGCTAGCATCAGAGCACTTAACGTCGAGTCCATATTCACTCGCAGTTCCGGGCACCCATCTGACAGGCAATGATCCGGACGCAAAGGTTGAAGCCACTGCTTTTCAGACTCGCTGGGCTCATTGCCAGTACTTTCAAAGAGGAATTCATCCAATCTTCTTTGAAGATGAGCACGTATCAGAATAAAAAAAAAAAAAGCAGTCGATGATGTGTTGCGGCACTCGGCAGCATGGGATATAGTGGGGGACGGGCGGGTAAAAGATACACACCCCGGCCCCACCGGGAACGCCGACCCGCGCTAATAGCCGCCAGCAATTTTGGGGTGTGCATGACTGACCGCAGCTGAGGATATTCTGGCATTACAGTTGTTCGGAGCAAGCTATCTCAGTTAACATATTCAGCTGCAACGAGCGACATGCGTACAAGAAGCATATGGGTAATCGACAGTAATTGATTCTAAAAGGCTTGTCTGTAACGGGGCAAGCCACCTGTCATGGATAGCCATTGGGCGAGAGGCGGCGTAACTCGCTAGCCGTAAGCTGTAACGGCCTCGCCTCACGACATCAGCCATGTACACCGTACTTCACCAAGAACAACCCTTCCTTGCACGCTAATGTGCGCCCTCCCTAGTACTGGTTGTAGGCAGCAACGTCGAGAATGTCCCGGCCAACAGGGTCAGGCAGGCAGCAGGGCTTCGATCCGCCGGACCAGTAAGTAGTGCCGATGTCCTGGTTCTTGCTGTTGATGCCAATCCGGTCCAATCCATGGGCAAAGTTGACATATCCCGTGGGGGAGACGTAAAGACCATCCTTGTCCGAAGAGTACCAGTAACCGTCGTTACGGTCATAGACAAAGCCGGTGCTTGACGAGTAGGTGCTGAGAGGGACTCCAGGAAAAATGAAAATGCCGCCGGGGGCGACGGCTCCACTGACTTTGAAACCGCCAGTGCTGACGGCTTCGCGGCTTTGGCATCTCGGGGCGTTGGTGCATCGTGTCCAGGTGAAAGCGGGAAGCGCAGCACTGGCGGTGCTGGCCGAAGCAGCAACGAGAAGGGCGGAGAAGTTAACCATTTTGTCCGGTCTGTAATCTGTTAGAACAGAGGGCAACGGAATGGAGGGCCTAGGCTTTGACTTACTGAAGGTAGTACGTAGGACGTTGTTTAGAAGGTAGATTAGGGTCGAACTGACTTGTCTGGATGAGGTCTGACTGGTGATAGAGAGACAGCTTGATTTTGGCCCGTAGGAGCGATATATGGCCTTGTTGGAGGTGAAATTTCTGCTGCTCCGGAATCGCTGGAAAGAACCCGAGTCGAGTTGACAATAACCCCTCAACACAAACCTCATCACAGCTGGGTCAGAAACTCAGGTTGCTAACGGACAATGGTGCGATACATGACTAAGTGTTCGCTTTGGCCTCTATAGAAGTCCGACAATTAAAGTTGACTAAGATAAGCATTCAGGTATTAAAAATGTGGCAAGGCAGGGCTACCTAGCGAGTCGTACATGCTCTCGGACTTGTTTTCGGACATCTGAAAGTTTCCGTCGCCAACAGCAACTGTTTTCCGATATCTGAATGTTTCCGTCGCCAACAGCAACTGTTTTTGGACATCTAAGTGTTTCCGCCGGCAACAGGGACACTACGTAATTACCGCTCAGGTCCACAATGTCAAAGCAATTCAGGACAGTTCAGGAGGAAAGCCCACATCTAATTAAATTCCATGAGCAATAGCAGAGCACGCGGCTTACAAGGAGTACGTATACAACAGCAGCCTACATATCAACGCGGCCATTACAACAAAGCTTTGAGTAATAGTATTGAATTACGTTTATCCCTGTAGGTTCAGCTTGTATCTAAACGATTGGTACAAGTACAAAGTGACCGCATTCACTCCCTTACTAACTAGCTCCTTACCAGCCTAACATTTCAGATCCTCGACTGTCTTCGCCTTGTTCTGTTTATCTAATCTTGAGCACTCTTCTGGTAAGTGACACCTTTGACATTCGAAAAGGCCTATGATGCGCAGTATACTAATTGAGCTCCTGGTTTAGTCTCTGTCCGCTTTCATCATGAAGCTCGTCCTCGCTCTTGCTGCCACTGCTGCCGTCCCGGCGGTAGCCGAATCGTGCACGACATACTTTGCGAAAAACGTCGCTACTGTCAGCGGCGGTATTACCTGGACCTTTAACAACGAGAACGCGGGCCATTGGAGCTGGAACGCCGATATTGGTGACGGCGTCATCCAGGATGACGCCTGGCTCTACTTCGACGGCAAGAAGAACCACAACAGCGCTGTCATCCGCATCTCGTACAAGGACGGAACTAGCGGCCTCATTCAGCCCCCTAACGGCCGGGACGGCTGGTGTACAATCCCCGCTGGAAAGCAGAACAACATCGCCAGCGTTGTGTCTTGGGCCACCTAGAGAGATAAGGTGCTAGCCAGGGGCCGTAGCAAAGCCCAAGCCGTCAATATCATGGATACTTCACGAATGGATCCCAGCAGCCTGTTCCCCCATCCCATTCCAGACCCAGATAGGAAAGGAAATGCCAATCCCAGAGTTGCGAACCCCATCTGACCTTGCTGTTGTTCGAAGCGGCCACGTCGAGAAGTACATGTATTTGCATCAGGGCGCCAGACTTCTTGACGCTAGTCCAGGCGTCGAAATGAATTGCGTCGAGCACAGCCAGCTCTGCCGATACCTCCGTGAGGAGGTTGCAACAGACCCGCATCCACGCCAGCCGGCATTTTTGATGCCCAAGTACCAAGTGATTGGCCAAGATGCCCACATGCAGTCTCGGCTGCCCGAAAGCATGTATTCAATACCCGGGCTGGAGTGTTCATCTCGGACGTGCCTTCTCGTTGGCAACGTGGATCCGGAGAAGCAGGAACGCTGGCGCAGGGCCTTGGAAAAACTCCTGTCGTCAAGACTGGCCGGATTCTGACAAGCCTCTGCAATGCGGCTTCATTTCTCTTACTTCTCTACCCTCCATTATGGGGCGACCGAACACGTACGTAATTGGGCTCACGGGCGACGGTAAATACTACAAAGTGGCGGACTTTTCGCTTTTCGCTGCCAAGAAAACTTGACAGTAACATAGTTGAACATAACCTCACGTCAACGGACGGGCCTATGCGCCGCAGGCCGTTGCGGTTCGCTGTCGGATCAAACCTCGTAAACAGAACAAGGAGTGTGCCTTGGGACGGTCTCCGAGCAAACCCGTGTAGGTACCGCACGTCGCCGGAGCTAACGTATCCAGTTGATCCGGGACAACCTCGTGGGAAATACAAAGAGAAGGTCGGGAGTCGTGTGGATTCTTGCCGGGATGGGCTGTTGCCGGTCGAGTTCCATGAACTTCCGGGGGAAGATCCCCGGACTGCCGGCTGCTTGCGGCGTACCGGCACGGCAAAGGTGGGAATGGCCTACGGAGGAGTACGGTCATAGCAGGCCAAAAACCAGAGGGGCGTGAGAGGTGAGAGACTCTCGTCTCTCTCGGGTATTGTTGCAGAATGTGCATCAGACGCATTCGCAACCGGAGCGACTAACAAATCATTCTTCCCCGAATCCCTGGGTTCGACACCTACCCGGTGACGAGTCGTTCACCGAGGGAACGTCGTACTTAACTGAGGCTTCAGCTAGGATGCAGGGTGCTCATGAAATGGCCACGATATACCCGCGGAAGGAGAAAACATCAGAAGATTGAGTTCATAGCGCGTATACTTTGGCAATCCAAGCCTACATAGTGTTTTCTCGGCTCTTCTGACTCTCCCCGGCTCAGCGCCTCGCAATCGCCGCCTTCCACTTCTTCAGGTCGACGCTTTCAGGGTAAAAAACACCGCCCTCGGCCCGAATACGCCTCTTCAACTCTTCAGGCACGCAAACAGTATGTTCCCACGACGCAGCGTTTATCCACGTGTCCCTTGGATAGACCCCCCCCTCGTGAAAGTTAACCACGGCCTCCATACATGCGCGGATCTCGGGCTCGAGTACCAGTGAACTTGGCTCCTTGTCCGGAGTGGTCAGGCAGTCCAGCCTCCGCAAGTCTGTATCAAGCTTGACGCCGCTTTCAGCAGCGCGCCGCTCGATGTGCTGCACATAGTGAGGGTTGTGGCTCTGGCGCGCCTGCTGGTACAAGATCCAGTGCGGCTCCGGGTCCAGGACGTCGTATGTGTCTTGGTAGTTGGCGGCGATGCAGGCCTGGGCCACGCGGAAGCTGGTCCGGGGCCGGCGGCGAACGAGCTCGCGCAGGGTTGTCTCGCGGGGGAACTGGGGATACCAGAACATGTCCGGAACGTCCCGGCAGTACTCATCTGGGTTGTCCGGGCTGATGCGCGACAGGTCGTTGTTCATGATAAAGCGCGCGGTTATGGCTAGTTCGATGGTCCAGCATCCGTTAAGAGGGGTGTGGAGCGACCACCATTTCGCAAAGGTGGTGTTGTGGTATATCCCCCGTATCACCGCGTACTCCTCCCCTGCGACCATGACCGGACGTCGAAGGCGAAGGTAGCGGTCCAGGTTTCCCTCATAAGCTGCCATGACGATCAGGGGGTCCTTGCGCGTTTCGGGAGGTCTCTGGGCAGCGGGGACCACAGGAGATACTCGAACTCCGGCGGCAGGACTTGGTGATCCATGTTCGGAGGGCCGGCATGAAAGCCACTAGGTCCGAGATCCTCGTCGATGTCAAAGTAGTGAGAATCGCTCATATCTTCGGTCTGTTCGCCTTCATAGTCAGGCAACAGAGACGCGCGAATGGCGGTGTCGCCGTTCAGGCAGGCCCCGGGCTGAGGGTCGGAGACGTTGATCGTGCGGGTGTAGTTGTTCATGACGGCAAAACGCACCGGCTGGCTCATGATGTTGTCGAAGATTCGTTTGCTACCGGGATTGTTCGCCTCTCTAGCCTCTTCGGCGATCGAGACGTCGGGTAGAAGGTCGAGTTCCAAGTAGAGAGTGCCGTAGCCTGCTGCAGCACAGGCACGCCCGACTTGGTACCTCATGTCCGGGTAGCGACGAAACACCTTTCTATACGTCTCTTCGCTTGCGAGCTCAACGTAGATGCAGTAGGGCTTGGATTCCTCGGTCGGCATGTCGGGTATGATCTCGTCCCACATGATGAGACTGGCGTTTGCCCTGCGGATGGTTCTCGGGTCGAGATCCTCATCATCTTCGAACTCCATTGGGAAAGGCAAAGATGACGATAGTCGAGGTGGTGATTGTTGAGGCGGTGGGTGATTGTCTCAGAGTGGATAGATGGTGAAAAGAAAGAGATGGAAAAGAAGGAAGCAAAAGAAGCTTTAAATTATAACGCAGAGTACCATGGGCTTCGCCAACTACAGTGGATATGGACGAATTGGCCTCAGTTGCAGGGGCTAGCACATACCAAGAACCAACAACGCCCTGCATTTTCACAAACTATACCCTACGTATCCACCAACAAGATGCCATGACAGGGAACTGGAGAAAGCAAAAGGTCATAGCCATCCCGGTGACTCAGACCCCTTGACTTCAAGACCAAACAAGACCTTGTTTCCGACAGCTGACGGGTCATAAGTTGTTGGTCTGAGGTTGTTCTTCTGGGTCATCGATAACTAACACGGAATTGTCGTACCACCGGCTCACCTGAAATCAAGTTCCCTGGAGGACTTCCACGTATGTATTATGTCTATCCACAGCAGAAAGGGCATTTTCACCCGCGTCCAACTCTTTTCGGATGCAGAGCACCATTGTTTTGTCGTGGCGTAGGCGTATCAGCACTACGACTCCGAGCACTACGACTCCGAGCACTGGTTCTTGAACCTCGCCTATGGATACAGCTGATATGTCCGAAATTAGATGGGGAATACGGAACATTGCACAGCAGGACACCAAAGGCAGGACACGAGCCTTGCTAGTTAGGCGAACATTGGCGGTCTTGTGCTCAACGTGGCCAACAAAGACACTGTAGTCGAGCTATCAGTAGAGTTGGCATTCGAAACAGCTGCTGCGAAAAGGGTTCAGCCCCTGTTTTCACTCGACTACCCCGGCAATGGGTGATAGCTGAAAACCTTCATCATCAAGTAAAATAGTAAACACGGTTTCCGGCCCAATACCTTAAGCAAATCGGTTGTATCAACCTTGAAAAGCGTTGTCCAGACCGAAGATTAGCATAAGACCAAGGTTGTATTCATGTATTTCTTGATGCCAGACTAGTCCCCCCTCGGTGCTAAAGAGGCCGCCATCAAGTTACACAGTGTTACTCAAGGCGTATTCAGTCAGGCAACGTGACTTGCGGTAAGATGTCTAAGGACCTGACTATAACAAGCATTAGCCCGAGGATAGATGCGATGTTCGGTCTAGGCAACGGCTTGAAGATGAGTTGTGGCTGTCCATTTCATGTGCTGGAACGGATATGGCGAAATTCACCACCCTGGGCCGAGCCGTGGCCAGTGTCTTTGAAATTGAGCAAGCCCTCGTTCGACCATGCCCTCAGCGGATAACGCGAAGCCCTGCCATCTTCAATTAACCGGTTCAAGGGTTTGACGCCCACTGTTGATACCCGGAATCGTCTGGTGACGTCTTAATCTGCAGAGTATCTCTGCAGCATCGGCAGAGCTGTCTCACTCGGGGGCCAGCCCGGCGGTTTCGATGTCGCAATTATCAAAAAGCAAAGCTCAACCCTAGTCGCTCCTCATGAGTTGGTTGCCGTACACGGGATCGCTCGGGGCGTCAGCGGGCGGCACGGATCGGCAACCGGGTTAATTAACGGCGCTCGTGTGCGGATTCGGCCGGTAAATATGTACGACTTTTCGAAGAGACAGCAATCCTGCAGGAAGAATCAATCCGGCCCAATCTCAACGCCGAGCTTGGCGGGCAGTAGGCTACACAGATGAAATGAGATGGACGTCCGGGCCTAGAGGGTAAGCACTTGTCTCCCTCCCCCGCGTTTGGCAGAAGGCACGGATATGCAACGGTGCTGCAGGATTTTAGGCTAAATACTGTTGCCGGAGGGTGGTGGTTGATCGTGCTTCTCAAGCAGGGGTGGTGGTGAGCCTTTCCCCGACGCGGGGTCATCTCCTGGGGTAGGTAGCTCTTCACCGACGAGACGAGCAAGTTCCTCCTACACGCGTATACTGACTTCGAGGGTTCCCTTCTCCAAGTTGAGTTTCGCGCAGGTTTGACTCCAATAGTGCCGAGAGACTTGGTATCTGTTACTGGCCATGTTGGGGTAACAGGTTGATCCCATCGGTTGATGACAGGGTCCCAAATGTCCCTTGAACGGAAATGTACATACATAGCCTATGGACGAGATACGATCTGCAGTTGCTCACCCCATGTCACCCACCGTACCGTACCATGGTCCTGTATCGCGCATGAGAATAAAAACAGCCGACGTCCCCTCCAAGAAGAAGGTCATGCTAAGCTCAAGCAATCTCCACTTCCCCAGCTCTTGACAACCACCTCCCCTCCAGACCTGAGACTCGGTGCCCAGTTGTTGTCCTTGATTGAAGGCTCGACTAGAACAACAACCGCGACCTACCGAGGCCATTCGCAGACATGGGTGGTCACGCAGGAGGCAGTGCGGTCTACGACACCGCGCTGCAACGGCGCCAGGCACTGATGGGTGCCAGTGGTGCGAGAGCTCTCCTAAAGAACTGGAAAGTCGCACGTATCGCGGCGTTCTGCTGTATAGGTGGAATTTTGTATGGTTATAACCAGGGTGATGCTTCTGCTCTTCTGAGTTCTTTTCTAGAGGTATGTGTACTGACCGGTGACCAGGAATGTTCTCTGGTATCCTAGCAATGCCATCGTTCGAAAAGCGTAAGTTGCCTGTCTCCGTCCCCGACCAGCCCGACGAACGCGGCTGACGAGATCGTTCCTCACAGATATGGACGGCTACACCAAGAACAATACGCAAAAGGGCTGGCTCACCGCGATCCTCGAGCTCGGAGCCTGGCTCGGTGCGGTCTTGTCGGGCTTCATAGCCGAGGTCTGCTCCAGAAAGTACGGCGTCCTCATCGCGACGGGCGTCTTCATCATCGGCGTTATCGTGCAGATTACATCCATCTCCGGAGGCCACGAGTCCATCCTTGCAGGAAGATTCATAACGTACGTCGCCTTTAACACAGCGAAGCTCGCTGCTGACCCGAGAAAAGCGGAATGGGCGTCGGAAGCTTGTCAATGATTGTCCCCCTGTACAACTCAGAGTGCGCTCCCCCCGAGGTCCGAGGCGCACTGGTGGCTCTGCAGCAGCTCGCAATTACCTTTGGCATTATGATATCCTTCTGGATTGACTGTAAGTCTTCGATTCCACACTTCCAGTCAAATCCCCATTATTAACAAGTCGCACCCAACAGACGGGTGCAACTACATCGGCGGCACCACAGAAGAAACCCAGTCCGATGCGGCCTGGCTCGTCCCCATCTGCCTGCAGCTCGGCCCGGCCGTCGTCCTCCTTGTAGGAATGATCTGGATGCCATTCTCGCCGCGCTGGCTCGTCCACCACGGCCGCGAAGAGGAGGCCCGCCGGATCCTCGCCAACCTGCGCGACCTGCCCGAGGATCACGAGTTGATCCAGCTCGAGTTCCTCGAGATCAAGGCACAGTCCTTGTTCGAGAAGCGCAGCGTCGCCGAGATGCTCCCGCACCTGCAGGAGCAGACGGCCTGGAACACGTTCAAGCTGCAGTTCGTCGCTATGAAGGCTCTCTTCACGACGAAGGCCATGTTTAAGCGGGTTATTGTTGCCACGGTTACTATGTTCTTCCAGCAGTGGAGGTGAGTAAAGGCAACTTCTGCATGATCTTGAGAACCTCTGCTTACACTCGAGAAGCGGTATCAACGCGGTATTGAAAACCCAGCCAATGACAACATTGGAACTCCCTTACTGACGTTTCAACCTTTGACAGGTGCTCTACTACGCGCCCCAAATCTTTGGGCAGCTCGGTCTCAGCTCAACCACGACAAGTCTCCTGGCGACCGGAGTCGTCGGCGTCGTCATGTTTATCGCCACCATCCCAGCCGTTCTGTGGATCGACCGTGTCGGCCGGAAGCCGGTCCTCACGATCGGAGCCATCGGCATGGCCACCTGCCACATCATCATCGCCGTGATTCTCGCCAAGAACATTGACCGGTTCCATGACGAGCCTGCTGCTGGCTGGGCCGCCGTCTGCATGGTCTGGCTGTTCGTCGTTCACTTTGGATGTAAGTCGTTGCACGTCATTTTGCGAAATGGAGTAATCCGAACAGGGGCTGACACAGGAAAAACCAGACTCCTGGGGACCATGCGCGTGGATTATCATTGCCGAGGTTTGGCCTCTGAGCACCCGCCCGTATGGCGTGTCTCTCGGTGCTTCGAGCAACTGGATGTAAGTCAAGAGTCGAGCTCACTTAGGACGTTGAATGACGCTAAACGAAACGCCCAAGGAATAACTTCATCGTCGGCCAAGTCACCCCAGACATGCTCGAAAAGATCACCTACGGAACCTACATCCTGTTCGGGCTTCTGACGTACCTTGGCGCCGTCTTCATCTGGTTCTTCGTCCCCGAAACCAAGCGCCTGTCTTTGGAAGAAATGGTAAGTTCCCCGCGACGAAGCATTGAGTTGAGTCCCTTTGTACTGAGCCCCCGTCTCAGGATCTTGTTTTTGGCTCTGAAGGCACGGCCCAAGCCGACTTTGAGCGCATCGAAGAAATCAACAACGAGATCGGCCTGACCGCCATTTTGAACCGGGGATCTCCCAACGCGGGCTTCGAAACGACCGGATTGGAGAATGAGAAGCTTGACAACGCAGCTGTCGAGAGCCGCTGATCAATTGAGGCTGGGGTTTACTGTTGCTCAAACGAGATACCACGCGATGCGTTGTTTTCCGGCTTGTGTGACGGAGTACCGATTTTACCTAGCTTTGAAGAATGTTTTAGCAACTATTGAGCCCACCACGAGAGCCAACGAGAAGTTCTTGTCATGTTGAAGCATCGCTGCCTGCGATCGATCCATACTGGGAATCCACTCGAGTTGCATTGACTCCGCCTGCAACACCACCTCTTTCATGTTGTCTCTGCGAGGGCATGTCAGCCCCACCGCCCGCGTATCCTCACTGTCTCAGCTCTAACCATGCGAGTGTGGTTTGTCGGCTTTGAGCCTGTAGGTTTGCTCGGACTCTGTCCTCGGATAAACGCGCCGTCTGACGCTGGTTGGCTGCTCCGGTCCGAACCCATGCAAATGCTGCCTGTTTACTGTATCATAGCCCTATGGCACCAATTGCACTAGTTCTGTTCGAGTCTAAGCTGACAGGCAGCACAGCCCCCTGGTGCGGAGGTGGGACGAGGGCATCTAGGGTCATTGGTTCCATAACGAAGTCGAAGTTATCTCTTAAATGATTCTGAGCCCGCTCCCCTCCGCGAGTCTTTGACTCTGTTCCTTGATTCTGTTTGCAAACGACATCGACAAGACTGATCGCTCAACATGGCTCCTAGATACAGACATTTTGAGTCCAGGCTTGAGGACGACTTCTCCCTCATCGAGCGCCTGGCCGACGAGATCCGCACCGAGGAGGACGTCACACTCACCGCCGAGGACCGCAGCGCCGTCGTCCAGGACCTCTACGAGGGCCCCAAGAAGTGCAAGTGCTGCATCAACTGGCTCACCGAGTGCCCGCACGACGTCGACCTCGCCACGCTCGAGAAGGAGGCCGAGGACGAGGAGGAGGGCAGCCCGGTCGTCGTGCGACGTCGCGTTACGCCGGGCCCGGCCGGCAGCGTCCTCTCCATCCACTCCCTCGAGATCCGCCACGCCGCGACGCGCAAGGTCCTCATCGACGTCTTTCAACCCTACGACGGCATCGTCCAGGACATCAAATACCTCGCCTTCCTCGCCCCCTTCCACCAGTTCTTCTGGCGCTGGGAGAAGTTCGAGGAGGCCGTCGCCGCCGAGAAGGATGAAGCCGTAAGGAAGATTCTCGGCACGCTGCGGTGGATCGTCCGCCGCGAGCTCGCCGAGGCCTTCGCCGTGAGCAAGGAGCTCAGCAGGAACGGCGTCATCACCTCCCAGTACCTCTGGACGCTGTTCCCCCCCGGCGAGCTCGTTTACACCGTCGAGGACGGTGACGAGCAGTTCTTCGTCCTGCGGTCCATCGTCCCGGGGTCGTTGAACGATTACACTCTCACTGGCACCTACGTCGACTGGGACGGCAAGCAGTTCGGCACCGCCACCCGAAACATAACCCTGCGCTGGTTCCCCGGCACGCGCAGAATCGACTGCCTCAAGGCCTTCCCCGCCAAGTACCACAGGAGGTTCGAAGAGCTCAGGGAGAGGCTCACCGAGCGCGGCCGCAAGTTCATGAGCCTCGCGGGGAAGCACTACAAGGCGTACCGCGACCCGGACGCCGCGGACCCGGAGGCCGAGCAGCGCGTCATGATCGACGCGCTCCAGAGGCGCAACGAATTCCTGAACCGCGTCTGGGCTGAGGGATACGTCTTTGACCAGTCGACGGACTCGATCACCCAGGCGCCGGTCGACGAGCCACCTGCCCGGGGCCACGTGCCCCTGACCCGTCGGAAGCGTGACCGGGACGACGATCGGAGCGAGTACGAGTACGAGCGTCGCCGTGCCCGGCGTCTCGAATCGCCCGAGTTCCGGCCTCAAACTCCTCCGACGCCCTTTTACAAGCCTACATCGCCCGTGTATGAGCCTGCAATTCCTACGCGCCGCCACCCTCGGCCGTGGCGCAGCTCGCGGACACCTCGAGGATCCATGTCCCCGCCGACGCCTGGCCGCCTGTCGCCCACCGGTTCCGATGCTGGCACAGACGAAGAGCGGCAAAGAGTCGAGATCGAGGAGTTGCGCGCGGCGAGGGCACGCAAGCCGTTGTCCGATCTGCAACTCTCGGTGTGCGTCCCGCGCGTTGTTGGCTACGACTTGAAGGCCAAGCGCTGGAGTAAGTAAATGACGAGAGAGCACACTCATCAATGAGGTATTTCTTGGCTCAAAAGCTGACGGGAATGATTCACAGAGAGCTTCAAGGTCGACCGCATCAGCGACATCGAGTGGAACACCAGTCCTTTCGAGAGCCTCGTGCTCCCGGACGGCTACAAGGACCTCATCCTGGCGTTCGTTGAGAGCCAGGTCAAGGACAAGAACAGGTTCGACGACGTCATCAACGGAAAAGGTGAGGAACCAGACGTAATCAGACCCCTTACGCTCTGGCTCTGCTGCTGACACTTGGTACTCAGGCGGTGGTCTCGTCGCGCTGCTGGCCGGCGACCCTGGCGTAGGGAAGACTTTGACGGCCGAGTCAGGTATGTCGCTTTTCTTGACAAAGTGTCGCCCAATATGTGATTTAACTTGGCTGATCGTTCCGCAACAGTCGCCGAGAAGATCAAGGCCCCCCTGTTCAAGATGGAACTCAGCGACTACACCGGCGACGACGACGACAGAAGTTCTTGCGCTGCCAGCCCCATGTACCACCCCTACCCCGACCGTTACGTCGCGCAGACAAACGATCGGAGGGGCGACTTCACGGTAGCTTTCGAGCTCGCCGCGCGCTGGGGCGCCGTGCTGCTCATCGACGAGTGCGACATCTACCTCGAGCAGCGCAGCGACGCGTCGTCCGGCCGCAACCGGATGGTTTCCCGTAAGTCCGAACAGCCTATCCTCAGCTCAAATTAAATAGTTTCAAAACGTAGATCTCTTGCTGATACATGATCCCATCTCCAAAAGGTTTCCTGAAAGAGCTCGAGTACTACCCCTCGCTTTTGTTCCTCACAACCAACCGCGAGCGCGCCCTCGACCAAGCCGTCTACTCGCGTGTCCACCTCAACATCAACTACCCGGCGCTCGACGCCCCGTCAAGGGAGAAGATCTGGCGGACGTTCCTGGAGAAGGGCGGCGCCGACATGGACGAGAATGAGTATGCCGCGCTCTCCAAGATCGAGGTTAATGGGCGGAGGATCCGCAACATCGTCCGCACCGCGGGTATCATGGCCAGGAGAAGCAACCGGCCCGTACAGTTCGACGACATCAGCAAGGTGATGAAGATTACCGAGGGTCTTCAGATCGAGGGACCGGGATGCTGAGGCTTGAAACTCGTGATGCCTCTTTTTTCGGAGTTGTCTTTTTCCACGACTGAACAACGTCAGAATTCTTAATGCGCATCCGGGGCAACGTAGATCATAGCAGATTGATTCCGGCCGATGAATCTTATGTGTTATAGAAAGAGTATCGAAGTATGTACAGATGAATGATACACAATGATAAGCGCCATCAAGGAGCATGCCTTTCAGTCGTAAAGCCTCAAGCAAAGTGGGCATCAATCGCCCTCTTCATATCCTGAGCAATCAACTTGTGGCCAGCGGTCGTGGGCTGGATGAAATTCATCCAGAAGTACTGGTTCGCATTCCCCTTGACCATGCAGTCGTCCCACTGCGCCGTCTCATCCCCGTCGCAGAACAGAGTAAGCGGCTTCGGAAATCCGTACGCCTTCGGGTCGCTCAGGATTTGCGTCATGAAGCCGAACACGTCGTAATATACCACCTTCTTCCCGAACCGCCCCAGCGCCCCTTGAGTAGCAGTGTTGGCCTGCTGTATCACGCGCCCCCACGTCCGGACGCAGTCGGTGTTGTTGCCGCATAGGTACTTGGGCGTGACGGGCGCGAGGTGTTTCGGGTAGATGTTGGCAACCATCACGGCCGGCGCTCCGCGGCCCAGCAGGCCCTCCACCTGCGCGGCAATCTTTGCCGCCACGTCATCCGCGAACTTCTTATTGTTCGGATCACCCTCCCAGAAGGCGTCCGTGTGCCCGCTGAGGTCGTTCTGCCCGAACCACAACACCTGCAACGACGTCGCGACTCCAGAACTCCCGTGGCTGGTGTAGTTGGCGACCTGACCGAGCATGTCCGTCGCCCCGGCGGGGGACTTGGTGTACGCGTTGTCGAACGTCGCGCCGAAGGAGCCGCCGCCGCAGCAGCCGCCGAAGGCGTAGTCCGCCAGCGGCATGCGGAGGAGGTCGGCGAGGTAAGACACGGCGACGGGGCCGTTGGTCCAGGTGCCGAAGCCGTAGACGTTGGCCGGGTCGCCGGTGATGCCGTGCGCGAAGCTGCCGTTGCCGTTGTCGCTGAGCTCGTCGCCGTAGGCCACGATGTTGTCGAAGGGGTACGTGGCCCGGGGAGCGTTGGGGTTCTTGTCGAGAGATCGGCCTGCTGCCAGCGGCAGGGCCAGGAGGACGAAACTCAGTGACGGTATCATGCTGGACGTTTCGTTGCGTAGGTTTTCTTGTCTATGAGCAAGAAGCCGGGCATGAAAACACCATGAGAATCGTCCAAAGAGCCCTTAATTATATACTTAACGTGGCCATAACGAGACAATAACAAGCTTGGTTTTCTGCCGCGCAATGTTGATCCTCTGGGAGTGTTTTCATTCCTGTCCTCATTTCTTGCCCCAGTAGCGCCGCTGGTGCGGAAGGATCATGTCGCACCAAACACGCGGACCGCATCAAATCACCACGCGAAAGATCGAACCGGCGTGCAAGAAGTCTTGAAACAGTGTTTGACCGAATCTAAATGTCCGGTTCGCTGTGTTACGAACGTTCCTTCGACGGCTTGGGCGGAATCATCTGCTCAGTCTGTTGACGTCCCATTTGAGCATGCGAGCAGTCCTCCCAAATCCTGCCTGTTTGGAGTTTCCGGAAGACTCACAGTACTACTCATTATCACTGAATGAGCAGGCATGTATACAAGCAAAGTCAACATGAAGCTTACCGTACATGCGCGCGTGAAGTTAAATGGCCAGTGCCGGCACATTTGCAACGTTTGACAACCTGATCTTCATACCACTTTACTCTTGAAGACTATTAAGAAATTCGGTATTAATGCTCGCCGCTTACTAAATGTCCTTCCTTATCGTCCCCCAACAGCTGTTGGTGACCTCAACCAGCAGTGCTCGGTCGTCCGCGGACCCGGCCCGTCAATGCGGGCTAGTTGCATTAACCCGAAGAGGAGGTCAGGCAGAAGCCATCCACAATCTCTGACGGATTAAAATCTGTGGATCCGCGGACCCCGAGCGGATTGTCGATGCCGTATCGAATGACAGGACTTCTCTCCATCAACTGCAAGCGGGCCAGGGGCGACGGCCTTCCCATAATAACTTGAGTAGTGAAGCCAGAATTGGACTGACGTTCAAAGATCATCTCGAGCTTTGGCCCGTTCGACAGAGTTTGGACGCTCTGCCAAAAACGACACCCATCCGAATCGTCCATCGAAACCGGCCCCTTGGGATCGACCATGGCCTCCGCCGAGACGCACCTCGTCACCGGCGGCAGCGGCTTCGTCGCGCTGCACCTCGTCCACAAACTCCTCCGCGGGGGCTTCCGCGTGCACGCGACGGTGCGGAGCCTCAAGAACCCGCGAAAGGTGGCGTCACTAGAATCCCTGCAGAGGGAATTCCCGGACCGGCTGCGCCTGTTCGAGGCCGACCTGCTGCACCCGGGCTCGTTCGCGGAGGCGATGGCGGGGTGCGCGGTGGTGCACCACGTCGCGTCGCCGTTCATGATGGCGGAGAAGATCAAGGACGGGCAGAAGGAGTGCGTCGAGCCCGCGCTCGAGGGGACGCGGAACGTGCTGGCCAGCGTGAGGGAGACGGAGACTGTCAGGAGAGTTGTTCTCACATCTACAAGTACGTCATATCCTCGCGATTACAATGCGAGTTGAGAATGCTGACGAAACCTGCCTACATCAGTCGGCGCGATATTCGGAGACTACGCAGACGTGACAGACCGCATGGGCGGCGTGCTCTCGGAGGAGCACTTCAACGAGACCAGCACCGCGACGCATAACCCGTACCACTACTCCAAGGTTCTCGCAGAAAAGGAGGCGTGGAGGATAGCAAAGGGAGAGACCCGCTGGGACCTCGTCGTGATCTGCCCCGGGCTAGTCCTCGGCGCGCCGCTCTCCGGGGGTTCGGACTCGGGCAGCCTCTTCCTCATCGATGAGCTGTTGGGGGGGAAGCTCTTCTTCGGGGTGCCGAACCTGAGCTTCGCGACGGTCGACGTGCGCGAGGTCGCGGCGGCGCACGTCCGGGCCGCGGAGACGCCCGCGGCGAGCGGTCGTTATATCGTGGCGGCGGGGGAGATGGCGAGGTTCATCGACATGGCGCGGTGCTTTCGGAAGATGGGCGGGTCGATGTTCGTCCCGGAGCACGTGCTTCCCGACTTTTGCGTTCGGATGTTGGGTCCTCTATTCGGTTTGACACAGAAGTGGATAGAGAGGAATCTGGGAGTGTGGTTCGCGGTGGACAATAGTCGGAGCATCAAGGAGCTTGGGATCGAGTATCGGCCGCTGGAGGGCACACTAAGGGAGCATTTCAAGGCGTGGAAAGCATAGCGAGGCATTGATTGGAGATACCAACAAGTTACGATCATATAAAGTTGCAGTTGTCTTCGGGACTCGAGTCAGGACCCTGGACATCGTGCATCATGGCATCATGGAGCTGGGACATCGTCGCGATCCATGGATGTGGAGCTGCAAGACCAAGAGTCATCTTCAGAAAGTTTGGTCAAGAACCTTAGTTTCGTCAGCTGCGGAACGCTACGAAGAGCTTCAACTACGAAGAGATGGGTCAAGGCATACGGTGCGCTATTGCGACAATCAGTCGCCTTGTCCCGCCTTTAGAGGATACTGAGCTGCTAGGCCCGACCTCTCTGAACCGACCCATGTAATGGTTTTCTGCTTCTCGACTGAGGACCTATGACTTGATAGCCAGGGTAAGAGTTGAGTTATCTCCCCGAACCCACCACATGCAGTATTAACTTCCACTGGCCTGTCCGGATGAACCGGTGGCGGTCAGTAGAAACCTAAGTTCAAACTTGCTGTTTCGCTGAACACTGCAGAAGATGAAGATATTTCAAGGCAAACCAAACCCAAAGCAATCCCAGCAAGTTTGCGCCATCAAGTCCAGCATGCTCGCAGAAGATCAAAATGCGTGTTCCAAGATACACTCGAACCAGTCCCAGCCCAGGAACCGTGCATGAAGGCGACAGGGCCCTGACTCACGGTGCGGCACCCGTCTTGGGTCCGTTTCCGCGCGATTCGACACGTCCCCACCACGGGAGCTCGAGAGCAACACATTCTCAGGACAAAACTGGCCGACTGGCGCAATGGTAGCGCGTCAGACTTCTAATCTGAAGGCTGCGGGTTCGAGACCCGCGTTGGTCAAATTCTCATCCTGGGATGCGCTCTATGACGGCTCTGATGGTGAGGGCACTTCCTTTTGCGTTTTTTTTTCTTGTGTGTTCAGGGCTTTTTTGTTTTTTTAGTGCGGGGATGTTTTAGTGGGTCACAAAGCCCCTCCGGTTCGGTCGGGGTGTCCGGTGTGGGGCCGGTGCGGCCCGGCTTCCGTCGGTCCAACCCAGGCCGCGAATGCGGCAGGTCTTCCGCTCGAGGCAACCGATCCTCATGTCTTCCATTCCGGCTTGCGCTTCTCCAGGAATGCCGCCATACCCTCCCTCGCGTCCGCACTCCTCGCGTGCAGGGCCATCACCCGTCCCCCCCAGCCAACCGCCTCCTCGTACCCGTCCCCTCCGCCCTCGCCCTCCGCGTCTCCCTTGATCCCAAGCTGCGTCCAGTAAGCCCACTTCCCAAGCGCAGCCGGCTGTCCCGCGGCGCCCGCCAATCTCTCTACGACCTCCCTCACTCTCCCTTCGAACGCCGCGGCAGCCGTGTCCGTCGACTCAGCATGCTCCGGCTCCTCCACAACATCCACGGCGCCCCGCAACTCTCTAGCCGCGACCGCCTCCGCCGTCAGTAACATCCGGTACGCCTGCCCCGGCGGCAGGCGTCGCGACACCGCCGTCGAAGGGCTCGTGCACGGAAGCCCGATCCCGGCGCCGGGGAGCTGGAATTGCGTCGTGGAGAGGGCTATCGTGTGGTCCGCCGAGAGCGCAAGCTGCATCCCGGCAGCGGTCGCGAGGCCCTGCACCGGGCATACCACGGGCGCGGGGCTGCGGCGGATGAGCGACATGAGCTCGGCGCAGAGGGCGAAGGTGCGCTTCACCTCGGCGCGGGACAGCGAGGCGAGCTGCTTGAGGTCGTGGCCCGAGGAGAAGACGGGCCCCTCGCTGCGGAGGACGATGACGTTGGGCAGGCCTGTGCGCTCCTCCACCCAGGCGTCGGCGTCGACGAGCCAGCTGTGCTCTGTGGGCCTGCTTGAATCGTCGCTGGCGGCTTCGAGATCGCGGAGGATTGAGGGCTTGAAGGCTGGGATGGTGAGGAGGCGCCCGCTCGCTGGTGACGTGAGGTGGCTGAGGAGCTGCGAGCGAAGGTCTTCTAGGATCTCGAGGCTCAGCGCGTTGCGCCTGCCCGGATTCCGGAGGTGGAGATACGCGGCCTTCGCCGGCAGCTTCGGGAGTTGCATGTCTGCGATCTGGTGGACTATGTGAGAGAGCAGGGTTAGGTGAAGATTGAAGCGTGCGTCGCGAGGTTGAGAGTGCGGTGACGAATTACCCCGCAGCGGCACATCTCGGTGGCCGATGGCCCCACACCTCCGGTCGGCGTCGGCGCGGGGACAAGGCATTTGGGTCTGTCCATGTTGCTGGATCGGCACCCGCTCCCCACCTCCTCAGGTACGGGTTTCCGCCGTAGAAGCCGCGCGAATCATCTGGCAAAATAAATTGCAGCGGCATCCGTTGTTGTCGTTCATTTTGGCAGCATCCTGAGCATCCTGAAACGACCCCAGACCGGCGCTGGGGCCACATGTTAATTAACTCGTAAATGAGAAAGGGGGCGCCTTGTCCAATCGAGCCCCCTGAAAAAAAAAAAAAAAAAAAGGGGAGTTGGTCGCGAGAAATCTGGCCTCAAACACCACGGTCAAGCAATTCCAAGAACTTCTTCGGCATCACTTGCCGTGCGTATAAAGACGATCCGGGTTTTGAACGGCCAAGGACGCGCTAAAACCCCGACTGAGACATTTTCAACCCGTTGATTGCGATTGACTAAAAGCCCACGATGACTCGCGGCGCGGATCGCGGCCTTGGCCTTTTGGCCTCGCTCGTCCTCGTGCTCTCGGCCACACCCTCCGCCAGCGCGTGGCAATGCTCGATCGAGCACCCCAACACCTTCGGCATCGCAAGTCTGCCCTCATTCCCGACCAACTTTCGTAATCGTAGGCTAACTCTCATCAGACTCTCGGCCGCACACATTCTACAGTGAGCATAGCTCACCAAGGAGCCATCAGAATCCCCACCCCCGGCCAAAGTACGTTTCTTCTCAAAATCTCATCGCCCAAACTCACAACTGACAACCATTCATCAAGCCTACGCGCACATCAACCCCGACCCCTCAGATGAACCGGAGCTCTTCTTCACAGGCAAGGAAGCAAGCCTCCAATCCGCCCTCTTCGACACAAAGTAAATCTCACCATCTCATCCTCACTTCTCGTAACTAACACCCATAGTTGGATGACCTGCCGCCAGAATGAGCCAGAGTACCTCCTAACCCACACCATCCCCTCCCCGCTCTCTTCATCCTCCTTCAACGACTCCCTGGCCCCTGTGCTGCAGCACCTCCGCGCCGTGGCAGAAAGCTGGTTCGGCGAACCCTCCCAAAATGCCGTCGTGACGGTTCCGCACGATTGGTACGTCGACGACGCAACCCAGGAAGCAGTCAAGTCTGCGGCGTCCTCGATCGGTCTCGACGTCGTCCGGATCCTCCGGTCCCACGCCGCCGCTGCCTTGGGTCACAAGCTCGAACAAGAACCGATGGACGAGGAGAAAGTCCTAGTCTACGAGCTCTCCCACGACAACTTCGAGACGACGGTCATCGACGTGGACTACGGCGTCTTCGACCCCCTCCGTTCATCCCGCAGCGCATCCCTAGCCAGCGAAATTACATCCCGCATTCAGCGCGGCGACACCTCATCCCCCGCCCTAGAAACACTTTTTCAAAAGACGACAACCCACGTCGAGCAGATCCTTTCGGAAGCAAACCTCACAACATCAGACGTCGTCGCGGTGATCCTCACAGGCGAGCTCGCATCGCACACTTTCGCCCTGGACACGCTCGACACCCTCCTCGACCCCGATGCTTCACGGGATGTACCCTTCTACGTCCTCCCCTTCTCCGCGGACGCAGTCTACGTCGGCACGGCCTACCACGCGCGCGTCTTGTCAGGCGAGACCTGCGAAGAGGTGAACTACCTCCCCGCCATAACAGACCGCGCCCTAGCCGTAGGCGCGCTGGCAGACACATCAACACAAATGATCCGCCGCTACTCCGCCATCCCGCTCGAAGTGTCCTACAACTTCACAACATCCCTAGCCAACCAATCCTCCGCCACGATCCCCATCCTGTTGGGAGGCTTCGCATCAGCGGCGAGGAACACACGCCTGGGAACTTTACACCTCCTCGACATGCCCCCCGCCCCCGCAGGCGAGCCCACAATCTCTCTAAGCATGAAGCTATCCGAAGACAGCGCGGGGGACGTCATCCTAACCGCTCGCGCAACCCTCCTGGACCCAGACGGCACCCCATCCGCCAACTTCGATCAGGTATCCCTGGGCAACTGGTTCCGCTTCGAGGACCCGGACCTGGAGGATGTCATCGCCGCAGAGCGCGCCGACGACCTGGTCGACCACTCAACATGCCCGAACCCCCTCTCTTCGAAGAATGCACACTTCCCCGCCGACGCAGTCGTGCGAAGGGACTTTGCAGACCTCTCCAGGTTCTGGCCCACCCGCGCCGCGGCGAGGGAGCGCGAGGACGGCAACATGGCGCGCGCGCTGTGCCTCTACGAAAAGTCGCTGCCGTATTTCCCGCTGGGTCACGATGGTGTCGCTAAGGAGATCCGGGACCTGAAGAGGGCGTTCACGCCGGAGAAGGACGACTCGCCGTTGCTGGGGGCTGATAACCCGTTCCTGACGCCTTCGCGCACGGGGTGCTAGCCGCGTGGGGGCTGTTTGAAGTTTCATTGTATTTATTTGCGTGGCTGATCTTGATGGATTTGGCGATGTATATATAGAGACCTAGAGCCTGCAGGATATGTACTTCAATATAGAACTGGAATGTACAGAGAATGACACGAGCAGGCAATTGTAGCGTCCTGACTCATCTCAAGTAAGGAAAGATGTCTTATCTCTTCATTGTTCTTACTTTACATAACTAAACAACATTAAGGGTATATAAAAAAAAAAACCGCCCGTTGAACCGCTCGACCGCCATGCAGTAGTTGTGCCGTCACCGACGGACATGCAAACCGACAAAGAAAATGACACCATCTTCAAACCCCGCTTCCATTACAGTCAGAGGCTGCCGACGCTCTGCGCCCGCTCCTTTTCGATGCTCTCGATCGAGTGAGACCGTCCGTTGGTCTTCTTCCCGTCCGGATGGCCCTCCATCTCGACGACGACAGTGGTAACTGTCTCCATCTGGATACCCTCCAAGCCGCCGCGCCGCCTGAGAGACTCCTGGCTGATGCTCCGGTGGGCGACGCTGCGGCGGCGGAGGTCCCGCGTCGCGCCCCGGGGGCTGCGGCGGCGGAACAGCTTCTGCAGCCAGCCGCCCGTGCCCTCGTCCGCGCCGGCGAGGTGGTTCGGCGTGCTCCCGGCGCCCTGCACCCAGACCATGTTCCCATAGCGGCGATTCGCGGGGGTACGCATGAAGGCGAAGGTCTCGATACCCGTCTCCTCGTAATCGGGGGAGGCATTGAAGATGATGACGTGGCGCGTGGTGGAGAAGAGGAGGACGTCGAGCCAGCCGTTGGAGGCGATCATGGCGCCGGCGAGGCAGAAGTACTCGAGCGAGACGTCCTTGCCGGCCATGGTGATGACACGACCCAGAGCCAGGGGCGCCGTGCAGAGGATGTAGATGATGGGGTAGAGGAGGAAGGCCGGGTGGTGGCCGGCGTTGCTGGGGTTCGTGCCTGCCGCCGCTTGCCCGTTGGAGGTCTTGGGACGGCCGGACTGGGACATGGTGTGGGTGTGGGCGAGCTCGCGGCCGCGGGTGCTCTTGGTGGCCGAGGAGGTGGTGTTGTTGGACGACGAGGGGAGCTGGAGGGAAGGGTCGGTGCGCCGGATGTGGTTGAAGATGAGGATGTAGAGGACGGCGGTGACGAAGAAGGAGAGGAACATCCAGAGATAGTGGAGGTAGAGACGCATGGCCTCGTACCGCACATTGACCCAGCACTAGGACTCGCGTTAGACTACAGACGGAAATCATTTGGAGACATTATCAGCTTACCCAAGCGGCAGCGCGGACGTAGAGGCCGCCGTCATCGGCCCCGTTGTTGGTGATGATAATGCCGGCGATGGCCAGGGCATAGATGAAGAACCACACTGTCATGATCATGGTATAGAAGGCCCACGTAGGCAGCTTATACTCCCGCACAACGGAGAGATAGGTGTGGATGGCGATGGTGGTGATAAAGGCACTGGATGCTAGATCACCCGTAGAGATGAACCAGCCCTGAGCCCAGCAGGTCGGGGTCTCGACGATGATGCCGCCGCGTCTCAGCCATGCGGCGTTGAGCAGGAAAGCGAGGGACTGCTGAATATCGGCGAGCAAAAGGTTGTAGATGAGAATGAGAAATTGGTTGGGGGCGTCCCGCTTCGTTTTGGCCTTTGCGTTCCTAGCATTAGCCTCGTAGATGGTCTCCGGGAGGCCCATCTCCTCGGCGAGGGCGGCGTCGGGATTCCGCTCGTCGGCCATGCGCTGAGGCTGCGCGGGACTGGGCGAGAAGTACCATCTCGCCAGCCTGTACGAGAGTACGAAGAGGAGGGTCGTGGTGGTGAGGAAGGAGAGGAAGCCGAAGAAGGAGACGGCAGCCAGGCCGCGCTGGAGTACGGCGGGAAGAGGCGTCAGGGTCCGGCTTTGAGGGTCCATGGCGGAAGGCCGTCGTTTTGGCGTTCGGAAAATGGGCACCGGCGTGCGGGATGGCGGAATGGGGGTCGTCGACGGACGACTATCTCTTCAATATCCTTGACATCCAATCAGTTCCGTCCTTCCAAGCGACACAGTCGAAGATGCGAGAAGCCGCTGACGCCAGAGGGGGATGTGACGGGTTCGTCTCGAGTCGAGCAACACCGGGCAGAAGGTGGCCGCGGACGAGATGATAAATGGCGCTTCGTGTTTGGGTTTGAGCGAGAAAGCTTCGCTCTGCATTTGCTCCGATCGAGTCCAGACCTGGGCCTGCGGGTACGGGTAGACAAGGTGGTGTCGACGATGATCATCAAGACCCTGTCCCTGAAGAGGAGAGCCCTGCCCTTGGGCTAGCAGATGGGACGGAGAGCAAGCGAAGCCAAGGCCATGATCAGGGTCTTTGGTTAGGTGCTGCTGCAGATGACTGACTAGGGGAGCGTCGGCATGGATGAGATCCGTAGGAGTAGCGCGGCGGCGAGATGGGGATTTTCACTGTCGACAGTCAACAGCCATGTCGGATTTCAGTGATGATGATGACGAGGAAATCAGTTGCGGGGCCCGCCTGCCTCAAAGAGGAGAGAATCCCGGAGAATTGAGAGCTGGTCGTTCCTTCCCAGTCCATGTTTCCCATCCCATCCATGGCGGGAGGTGAGGGGCGATTCACGGCCGTCCGTCTGGGGAAAGTGCCGCTGCGCCGTGGGCGACGTTTCATCAGCAAATCTGACGGTTGTCAGAGTACGTGTAACTGTACCACTTCACAAGGCAAAATGCAGGTACGGATACCTGCCAAAGGTAAACTTTCCATGATATCCGTCATCCATGCTGTCATCTGCTCTTGCCGTCACCGAAAGACGTTGAAGCCACCCAGAGGCTCCGAAACACAGCGCAAGATGGAAGGTTCCACGACATTGGGATTGGGATCGCTCTCCAACGGCCACTGCGACCATTAGGCGCTCTTTCCCAAGGTGTGTCATTTCGTTAGCCTCCCCACGAAGGTGCATATGGAAGGCGCTCAAGGCAGTCACGGTGTACCTAGTGTACCTACGGATAGCAACCAGTAAGTACCTAGTGTAGGTACCTGCTTGCTATCGCGTAAAAGGGGCAAGGCTCGGACGCCCGAAAGGAGGCTGCCACGAGGGCTGGCTGAGCTAAGTACTGCTTGGCGAGCAGGTGCTAACGCCTAGCCCAAACCTTGGTGAACGCCACCGCACGCCGTGATTGGAGCTCTGCATCACGGCCCGGGGGCGCAGAGGGGCAGCGGGTTTTCTTCTTTGGAATCATGAGAAATGGAAGGAACCCAGCAGCATGAACTTACACACCGAAAGTGCTACTTCTCGCCCTGCATCCAACAATCGGGCTGTGATGGAAATGGAATACACCGTATCCACGTCTGGTTGCTTATTTCTCCCCTGGTCTTACGCGACATTCGCTTACTTTGTCTTGCTTCAGGCCCCGTCATCCCCGTCATCACCATTCCCAACTCCTGGAACTCTTCAGTTGGGACCCCAGGCTGCCGGGCATCGCCCACAGTGGACCACGACCAAAAACCCACGTCGTTTACAGCGGCGCTAGGCTCAACATGGTCAGCTTTAACGAGTCTCTGGGACGCTAAGCTGCATCGTGGATCGTGGCGCCCAACTGCTCTTAGCTTGCCACGCGAGCGCTGGTCGAACCAATTCTGCCTTCCACTTGGGCTGTTTCGAAATGTTTTCTCATCGGCTTTTCTCACTACCTAGGAATTCGATCTTCATTGGCGCCGTTGGAGCTAACGGAGCAAAGATTTTTCTTTCCTCCCCGACTGATGAAAAAAACTCGGCGGCTAGCATGGAATCAACTATTTCACGGCCACATCTCCGACGTTCGTCTCGGTCATTGTGCCGCCTGTCCGTCATCCGATGGTTTGGTTCTGTCCATGTTTCCGAGTGTCTGTCAATCAGGCGGGTGGCGGCGCCACTGGATCGATCGTCTTGCAGGTCCTCCGAGACACGAACGACGTCAGATCTGATATCTCACAGACTCTGCCTGGGTAGGCTGCCTGAAGGAAAAAGAAAACGTCGTGGGCCCTTTGCTTGATTCTAGACTGCTTCCATCAACCCGCCCTTCATTTGATGAGACAAAACTCCACGAGACACGGGCCACGAGGTTCCCAGACTTGCGACCTAAACCAGCCATTTGCGCCCTCGTGATTGGCCCCGGGAACGAAGCTCCTGACTCTGCGTCCTCGTCGGACTTAACCGCCGTCGTGGGCGGTTCTGTGGTGGAGCCGCACGGCGTGGTTTTTGCGTCGAGCTGATGCCGCTGAAGCCTAAACATCCACCCCAGTACGGCCGTAAGAGACTCGATCCACCATCGCCAGTGCCGCATCCCGGACCTCAACTCCAAGTCGGATCATGTTTGCATCGTGAGATTTTTCCGTCGCCCAGGGCGGCGGGAAATGGGCGTCAAGGCCGGGATGCCACGGGCGCCATTGCATGACGAGCAGCTGGGGTTGAAAACACCACAAAATGATCGGGACGGGGGTATCGTCTCCCTCCCAGGCCGTCCGCTAGTCAGGGCATTTTCTGTACCACAAGAACAGAGAGAGAGAGATGGTGCGATTGACAGAGAGTGAAGGCTTAGCCTCTCCCGCAATCAAAGCTAGTTGTGCTTAGCGACGTCTAGCGTCCAGCCGCACTGCAGGGGACCTATCCGACGAAACGATGGCCGCATTAAGCCTGTGGATTTGGGTGAGAGGCAGAATTTCTAGCCGTTGGCCCGGCTCTTGCGAAGCCATTGCCGACCCAGGGCTCGAACCACCCAAGCACGGCAGTGAGGACCAAGGTGAAAACCTTCGAGATTTTGTGGCGCAGGCCTGGGAGGGATCCGATGCGAAGCTCGGGGCTTTACGAGACGACGTTTTTGGCATCTAGTGGAGCATCAGCCATGCTCGTCGTATGAAGAAGGCATGAATAATTGCTCGCGTCTCATTCCGCATCAGGTAGACGTCGAATTGGCGTAGAATCGAGACTATAGACTTGGTCGGCGGGGAGATAGGTGAAGACGGTTTCTCTGAGAACTGGTTTCCGATCAGTTCACCTCAGTTCCGGTGCCCCGCCACGGGCCCGGAGCAGACCCTAAGGCCCCGGAAGACCGGATACGGGGCGGCACCTCTGTCACGGGGTGCTGCGAGAGTACTTAAGCATAGTTGCTGGAGCGGCAATTGCAGATGTCTATTTTTGTACGTGACACCTCAATAGGGAGGCAGGAACAGTATAATCACTTTATAGACTCCGTAGCCCTATACGGCGCTGAATACTATATGGTTGTAGAGGGTGAGATATACAGTAAATAGTCCTCTTAATAGCATTGATAAAAGCCAGCCAACTAACCACCTAACCAACCAGTTCACCTTAGCCTTCCAATTTACAGCCACCATGTCGTCCTACAAAAACAGCATAGCCCCTATTCCAAAGTACATAATCCGACTGCTTGGCGGCGCTGTAAATGCTGTCTGAATATCATTTCCATTAAATCCATACCGTGGCCGGCTGGGGTGAATCTTCATGAATGAGCTTCCACTTTGCCCGGAGTCGTTTGGGCTTAGCTACTTACATATACATTGCTTGCAAGCTACAGGTCGCTCAAACTAGAGAAACCGTCTCCACGAACCGAAGTGGTCAACTCTGGTAAAGTTTTAGCTTTACAGCTTAGAAAACCACCAAAGAAATTCAAACGCCGCCATAGGTCGTTCCCGTCCGTGTTAGCAAGTGTTCATAGCCAGCTACTTTGCCTGCATGTACACCCCAGAGGCCCTGTAGTCCACCATTCACGCAACCCGCCCCCATGCGTCTATACACCACCCATAGTAGCGTCCAAATGGTGACTTGAGTAAGGATCAAAAGGGCGTAGGTCAAATAGTCTTGAGTCGGGGCATTTGTGCCGTCGAAAATGAGTTGGCCAACCGCCGCGCCAGCCTGCGAGAGGCAGATCGTGCCGGCTGCCTCGAACCAGGTTGACGCTTCGACAACGGTAATGGTCCAGATGACTATTATCACAGTTAGAATCACATTTGGAAGGAATTCACAGAGGGACATTCGTACCAGGTAGTACGATTTCACCTAGCATTGTTAGAACTCGGCAAAAGAAGACGTTCGTCCAACCCGTGTTGGGCAAGAAGATGATACACCTCGAGAGGATCGAGCAACCAACCATGATATAATCTGAAGAGTTATCATTAGCATACCTAATGATTTGCGAGAGAGTCGAGAAATGGGGTGAATGCTTACAAGAGACAGATGGAGTTCTGTACATGACCAAGCCCAGCGCAACTGCAATGACAACAAACGCAGCATTGACGCCGAGGTCGTTATTGCCGACTTTGCTGAAGAACTCCAGCTTACTCGGGGAAAATACGGCAGCCGCAAAAACCAATGCGTTAGACGACAGCCTGTTGAACAAAGGCTACCGAAGAATCAGCGAATGATCGTTCTAATGGCGAACATCCACCTACCTGTCGAGCCAACCAGAGCTCACTCGTACTGCGCAGCGCAAACTTGCCCATGGCGGCCCGGAGAGAGAGGAGGGACTTTTGGTCGGTGGGGAGCCACGCCACGTCCCTGGGTCTGCCGAAGATGCCAGAGAAGCCCCGGGGGAGTCTCTTGCACCTGTCCAACACCGAGTTGAACGTGTTGAAGAAGACAAAAATGCTAGTAAGCCCCAGGAAGGTTGCGGCGGTGTTCGACAGCCTGACCGCGAGCATGAACCTCGGGCTCAAGATTGCCCAAAGCAGGAACCGGAGGATCAGTTCGTCCGCGGCGTACCACGACAGGATGGTCGTGATCAGAAGCAAGGCGAGGACGCCGTCCAAGAGTCCGTGGAGGGCGGTGCAGTAATCGATGTTTACGCTTCGGCTGGCGATGGCGCTCGCGAGGATGTTCAGGAATACTATTTATCCGATCAGCTGTCATTCTCTCATGGGTGAAACGTTTGATAGATAAGGGAGGGATGACTTGTCAAAAGACGTTGGCGCGTTGGAACACGAGATGGGTGAAATGTGAGAAGCACTGGGTAAAGGAATTACTCGCGTTCGCACATTTTGAACTCAAGATGTATGGGAGCATCTCAAAAGGTTGGACGACGAATGATAAGATCGCCAGGGCTGGGATTTGGCCAACGATGACAGCTAGGCTGTAGTAAAAGAGGCTGCCATTCGAGGCGGCATTGTGGTGGAAAAGGCTGAACCCGATCTAAGAGGTATGGACAGGGTTAGGAAGGTTGTTGACTATGTGTGGGAAGTAAGTCTTACCGCACAAATTCCGAGGAACATAAACTCCCTCGCCCAGCCGGCGACCCTGTCGAACCTGACAACTGTCTGGAGAGCATCTGCTGTTTTCGACTGCGAGACGAGCGATAGCCTGAGCCCATCGACCTCGGGAATTTCCTTCGCCGTCCCCGAATCACATTTGATCCTGAGGACCTGTTCTCGATGGAAAGTGTGGGTTTTGTGATTGTACGAACAGAGAAGCGCTCTCCATCTTCCGCCCTCCTCCTCAGCCAGAAGCATGGCTATCGGAGGGTCGGAGCTCTGAAAGTGAGTAACTGTCATCCGACCCGTATCCAAGAGGGTGAAGAAATGACCTCCGTCGGCTGACATCGGCTGCCCGTAAGAAAGGGCAGTGTCATCGGTTAGGTTGCCGTGGTCGAAGCCCCAGAGATGCTTCTCAACGGTGCCGGCGTCGACAAGCCCCTCAATCCCGACCAGGCGAGATTTGGGTTTGGGCGGCTGTCTAACGCGGGTGCGCGTCTTGAGAAGCATGACCGGAGCGACGAGGGCGAACAGCGCGGTGATAGGCAAGAACTCAAGCATCTTCGGGCTCACGAACACCGAAAACGCAGCGATCAGCGGCGCCGACAGGCACCACATAAGCGCTACCGTGAAGAAGCGAGCCGCATATCCACCGGTCTTGTCTTCGTCGAAGTACGGCTCCGGGTCCAGGCCGTCCCAGTGGATGGACACTCCTCGCACGCCGTCCAGAACAACGGTATCCAACCCCGATGATGTGACGTTTCGGACAATGCCGAGGGGACGAATGTCGCCGATCTTGGTGTTCCAGCGGTCTTCTGTCCGGTACCACTCTGTCCCCGGCCGAGTCGCGACGCAAATCAGGCGTCCCAAGAAGTCCCCGCTATCGTTACAAAGGCAAAGCTTAGCAAAAGCCTCGAACCCGGAATCGTGCTTGTTGACCACGGGTCGTTGCCGCTTTGGAAACAGGCCCATCGTGGCGTAGGCTACGTCTCCCTGGCTGAACTGGTCCGTCTGGCGTCGCGAGAAGCATTCGAGACACAGCTGGATGAGGTGGAGCGGGGTGAGCGTGGCGGTCCCTTCGAAGTGGCTCACGAGCTCGTTCACCTGCTCGGCATCGTCCCATGCCAGTTCGGCAAAGTTCCGCTTGGCTACCTCCCGTTGCTCTGAGCATCCAAGGACGTGGATCTGAATCCTGAACTCGGAAGGGCACAGCAGAAGCTCGGGCAGGGTCCATAGTCGCGATCCCCATTGTCGTAACCAAGTGGTTGTCTTTCCCGGGCCGTACGACGGCGGTGAGCTTCCCTCAAGGACTGCGGCTACTTTATCCGAGGCCGTGGGCCCGATTGCAATGATCATGGAATGGGCCGCCCGGACGATGTCGCAGATGCGGTAGACGTCATGGCTGCTGCTTGTTGACCTGGCAGTCCCATCGTCGTCCCGAACGCATTCGAAGTCCAGCCAGAAAGCCCTTTTCCCTGCTCGCTTGGCGGCCATTATTCCCAAGCTCACAAGCGTGCTCCGGTCAGCGCGAGCAATCTGCCTGTTCGCCTCCCGGGTGGCCTCGTCCTTGTAAGGGTACTTGGCGATCTCTTCCTCCGTCGACACCCTGAACTGCGTCCGCGTGTAAGACACGAAGACGAACTCTAAGTCGACGTCGTCTGCGCAGTCGGAGACCTTTTCTGTCGCGTAGTGCATTTTGCCGAAATCGTACACGAAGCAGAGGTACCTCGGCCGAAGGAAATCCAGCTCGCTGTCCCGACTTCTGGCAGTCCCAAAGGTCTTGCGCATGTGGGAGACGGCTCTTGTCCAGGCCGATTGGGAATCCAGGGGCGCAACGCCCGGTTCGCTGCCGTTTCCGTGCGGTCCCGAAGCTGGAGATAGTTCATCGTCGGTAGGAGGACACTGGCCATGTTCCCCGCTTCCAGAGGACGCAGCTGATGCCAAAAGCCCGCTCTGGCATTCGTATTTCTCGGGGATGATAACAGGGGTGTCATACTTGGACTCAAAGCCGTAAAAATGGTCGTTGGCAGAATGGCGAAACAGCCCCAGATTTTCTGACCAAAGCACCTGGAGGTAGGCATGGGTACGTTAGCAGCAACAGACTGGGAAAAGATTGGAGACGGCCGCACCAATAGGCACAACAGAGGCCATGCTGCAACCAGCTTGAAAGCTGCCAATGCAAGGGATGCGGCATCCGTACGATACTCGCGGGTGCCTGGGACGAATAGAGATGATCCGATCCAGTACGATACGCGAAGGAGAGGCGGTACTCTCGTCGCCGGCTTTCCTAGACAGGTCCATCTCTCTGTTCGGGGCAAGTCTTCAGGGTCGCTGAGGCTGTGTGTTACCAACGGAACTGTACGACGCTGCGCGGATGGCTGGTGGAAGTGGTCCAGTAGTTGGTGATATACATATTTGGCGGCCGGGCGAAACACATGCTCTCGGATGGGTTCCATTTCAGCTAAATGGTTGGTAGCAAGTGCAAGATTGGGGCAAAGTCCCGTCACGGGCGGTCCTGGTGTCATAAATATTCTGGAGCGAAGCGGAGCGGAATGAGCAACGCGACGTGTTCTGGACTTCCAACTGCCTGTCTTGGACACAACGTGACAACTGCGGCTACCCCCTGCGCCTGCAGTCTGTTGTGGTTGAGGCATTCGAGTTCAGCCACGCAGATCGCAGTGGACGGGTGAAAAATTAATCTCACCGAGAGTGAGACTGTGTCACCTGCACAGCCAGGCGGATGTCAACAACCCCGCTTGTCCGCGTACCTGAAGCTTGGTTTAGCTGGTGGTACTTGTCTTTAATCTGGGTTTTGGTGATGAGCTGAGGTATAATTGCTAAGGATCTAGCACCCACAGCCACGTTGTTTGTGTATGTTGCTAGTCGCCTCTCAGCCTACCAATGCTGGGACATATATGTCTAACACGAGGCAACTGGTAACGCAATGAGGCCGGCGAGGCAGACAAGGCAAACACAAGTAAGCAGCTTCCGGCTAATCGGTATCCGGTTGGACGAACTCGCTTATTCCACGATATCAAGACCACTCATTGAAATCTTACGGAAGAGCGGTTCAAAAGTCTCTGCCGGAATCGCCAAGGCAAGAAGTGGGTGTCTCAAGCCAAGGTAAAAGTGAAGTACTACGAGGAATTACCTGTATTCTGCCTAATAGAAGCTTTTTTGAAGGAAGAGTTTACTAAAGACAGTACAGACATGCTCAGACGCATCGTCAGCCGCTTCCAGGCTCACATATTTCTCTTTGTAACCTGTAGCAGAAGCAGAGGTGTTCTCCAGCTGAGGTTCAACAAAAGCGGAGGTGCGCGTGTTGCGAACGTGTCTGAGATCCAACGCCTCCGGGTGGTTGACAACGTTCACCTGCTCGAAGAGACCAGAAATTTTGGCAAGTTGCTGACCAGACGTCGTTTACGAGTCTCCTCGTAGCATGACTGCGGGCACCGAGGCTTTGGTAGAGACCATCATCTCGTTCTCCAGAGACATTTGAGAGGAACTGTGCGGGCTTGGAAGTGCCTGAGCACCTGTGTTCAGTCGGCACGTTGCCGACTTCATCGGCTGTCCATGTTGACGAGACCGTAGCTCGTACGACCAAGCTTAGTTCCCGGTGGGATGGAGTTCTCGGCGGCATGAATCCCTATAATATATTAGGTAGCATCAGTTGATCTGCGGCAAGCTTGAGATGTTGTTCTTATCTCGGCCACCTACGTGGAATTTCTCAATTAGCTAGATGCTTCTGTTTCATGGGCCAAATCACTCTGCAACAGCGACTAGTGAGATAGGTAGGTTGCGAGAGTTACGGCCTTGCCGGTTGACAACACCCGCGCGCTCAGCAACGTAACCTGCTACTCCAAGAGCCCCTTCCCGAGCAGAATATCCTGTTTCGCTTCTCGTGCAGAAGTCCTTCATTTAAAGAGACGAGACCAGATCAGAATCTCGGGGTTGTGTCTGCCTACAAACGTCCGCTCGGAAATCGTGCCCCGAGCCCCAAGGGCAACAACCATCGTACGTGGCAGAGTTCAGCCCTGTAGGCTCGGCGTTTCGCTACGCCTGCCAGAGCCGTCCGCGCCGGCCGGCAACGTCTTTACCCCCTACCCCAGACATACACTAACATCGTGTTGTATCCTATTAGTGTCGGTTTCGGTTCGCAAGGATGGGGAATACCGACGCGGCGGTTGGCAAGGTTCGGGGGAAAAAAAGGACGAAGGTTCAGGCGAACGCTTTGGGCTCTCTCGCGCGCCCGGCCCCGGTAAAATGCTCGCGGGAATCCTTCAAATGCTGCTCGCGCTGCCGGTTTGTTTTACGTGGGCGTGATTGAGAGCAAACCGGCGAAAACCTTCTATTCCGTCTTTTCCAAAGTTCGTGCTGTCGAGAAGCACTTTGAGAGGGGAAAGCCCCTTTCGGGATGTGGGAGAAAGTCTATGTGACAACATGCCCAGTAGGGCCGAGCCCGCCATAACAAATTTAGCCAAGTTGAAGTTGGCCATCAGAAGTTTTTATCAGTCCTGCGAAGGAACTTGCCTACACTGGAAATGCACTCGGGATCGGGATGACAGTCGAAGGACGGGACTTGCCGTGGTCACGGCCCGGCGGCTCCAGCGTCAAACAAGTCAAGTACGCATCATCTGATACTTACCAATTGTCTCTGCCTTGGCCAGAACCCCTTTCGAATCCCATCCGTCCGAACTCTTCAAGAGAGAGGCCATTTTCAGAAATGCCGGCAGGATGTCCGGGGCCGGCCGAGTCATTCTGGGCATCGTGAGGCGTCTCTGCAGGAAGTCTATTTCGAACAGACCGTTTGGAAACTAGATGAAGTCCCAAAGAGGTTTTCGAAGAAGACCAGGTTCTACGGTCTACTTATAAGCCATTGTCCAGAGCGGTTTGGTTTCGCTCGACTCATCGGGTTCGATTCATCACCTCAGTCTCGCCATCCGGGATCCGACAGACGTTCGCTGTGTTTGTTTCGCACTACCTTCTTTCACTCTCCTCCTTCAGGACGTCTCGGTCCCTTTTTCTTCCAGGAACAGCAATGGAGACGTTCTCTACTACGAGCTACGAGAGGAAGACTGCCGAGGTTTACTTGACGGGCCCTCGCCTTGGGCAAGTTCTAGGACTGGTCGTCAGCACCGCCATGATGGGATTCCTTGCAAATCTGTTCCGTAAGAGAAGCTTCTTTTCGAGGGCGTTCCTCCCACCCTGACTCCTCTGACCGCGTCTTGCTATTTGTACAGGAAAAGAGTGGTTTGCAGTCAGACACTGGAGGCCGTTGCCATGGGCGAGACGGCGTGAGTAAAAAGTCCCTCGATGCTTGCATTGCCTACTGATTGCTGAGGTCCGTCAACGTTTTTTGGCCAGTCATTTGGCTCATATATCTCTCGGGATTCCTTTTCGTCCTCGGCTCCTGGGCCGTGCAGCTCGCGTCCGGGGCCGGGGTCGGCATGAGCCCGGCCGGTTGCTCCGCGGCGGGGACGCTGTGCCTGGGCGCGTATGTGGTGACCAAAGTAACCCCCCCCCCCCTTTCGCAAACTGCAGATAGGCTCTTCTCTAACGTCGAGACAGGTTGTTAGTTGTGATAGGTTCCCGGTCCAGGTGATGCTTAGTTGCGCTAACAGTAGTTCAATTTGCAGCTTGTCTATCTCTTCACCGTAGAAAAGGCCGTAAGTTGATTTCCAAATTGCTCCGCAGGGTTTCTCTTCTGACTGAGTCAAAATGAAGCATCTCGTCAGAGGAACTCTGAAACCCCGCATCAAATCGAAGCTTTACGGATGCAACCTTTTCGTCATGCTAGGTAAGTAGCCCCTTCAGTCCTGCCCGGACCAACTGCAAAGTTCCCCCGCTTACCAGGCTCAGCGACATACAGCGTGATCACAATGTCCAGCTTTCACTTGCAAGTTCATACCCATATGCATACAGCCTCAGCGGGAAAGACATCTGACAATGGGAGCAGCCACGCTTCGCAGTACGATCCAGGAACGGACGTATGCACCATCGGCTTGGAGAGAACCATCTTGATACCCCTAATTGTCTTCGACGCGCTCGTCAACGTATACCTCACCTCTCTCTTCCTAATACCGCTCACGAGTGAGTCCTGAAGCTTCGGGTGTGAAGACTCTCCACTGACAACCGCCAGAGCTACATTCCTTTCAAGCATCGAGATCGAGGCCCCGGACGATGGGATCTGACAACAGACTCCTCTTCCGCCCGCCGCCGAGCACCAGACTACGAAGGCTCGCGTTTCGCACCCTCCTAGGCGCCGTCCTCGCCGTCACAGTTAGCATGGCGTAAGACTCAAGTCCTGGTCGACCAGAACGACAGCTAATCTCGTGGGCGCAGGAATCTTTCCATCTTGGTGGCGCTCGGCGGCGAGGTCTTCTGGCTGTGTCTAGCTTGCTGCAACGCCGACGGTACGTCTGTTCTGCCAGATACTATCGCGCAGCCCTTTCGAGCGAGGCTGACACTGTCCGCTAGTTCTCGTCACTGCTTTCCTGATTCGGTGGGTCAACTCTCGCGGCAGAGACGAGCGGGTGAGTCTACTAGCAGCGACGAATTCGGATCCGAAAGCAAGGGACGTCCGAGGGTGAAGGTGATGAGGTGTCGGCCGCACTTGTCTCAACAATTGCTCCCTTGCCAACTCAAATGTCTGTATGCTCTGCGCCCTTTCCATTTCATGGTGCGTCATTTCGTTGGTATCTCAAAGTTAACATGAAGAAGTAGCAGCAAAAAGAACGACAACGTACATATACTCGAAAAAAAAAAGAAACAGGTTTCTATTTCAATGACTCCAAGTTTCATCGTCTCTTCTCGACGGAGCATATTCCCCGTGCGAGACAGACAAGCGAGAAGAATAAAACAGCCGTTGTAGGCAATGAAATAGATCCAAAAAGCCCACCGCAGATAATACAAAATCCCAGCGTCCCCCTTTCCAATGACTTGCAGAACCATAGAGTTCGGCGCAAAGTCCACCATACCAATCAATAACTTCCAGGTTTCATATCCTCATCCCAAGGGCCCCGATAGACATTCGCCCTCGTTGGGATCGGCCCTGCAGTTCTCGCGTCAACCTCTGGCGTTCCGTAGCACATGTTGACTCGCTTGTTCGGGAGGGAGAGATGGGAGGGGGGTGGGAAACGGAGAAAGAAATGAATGGCAGAGAGAGGAAAAGAAAAAGAAAAAAAAGACGTCGGTAGGAATAAGGACTTACAGGTACCCCCAGTTCAGGAAGGCCTTGGTCCCGCCGCGCTTGCACTTGGCCTGGGCCTCCATCCCGCCGACGCACTCCTTGACGTCGATGGTGCGGACCTCGTTCTCTCCGGCGTCCTTGCGATCGAACTAGATATTTTTCCAACGCACACAAGGTAAGTCTATAGTTCAGTCCCCCTCCGCCCTCCCCCTCTTACTTCTCCTCATCAGGGACCAAGCGAGAGCGCGAGAGAGACTAAGAGAAAGACAAAAAAAAAACATACCATGAGCTTGAAATCCCACCTCTTGCCCTCGTCGTCCGTCATGCACATCTGCTTGAACTCCCCGTTCCGGTACTCCCCCGCCAGGTACCCGCAGACGACGTCCAGGTTGACGATCCGCTTGTCCGCGGCGTAGTTGCCCTTGATGCCGCCCCTGAAGCAGTACCCCAGCGCCGGGGGCGAGCACCACGCGACGAGGAGGAAGATTGCTGCGTGTAGGAAATTCATGGCTTTGGGCGATGAAGGCGGCCGGGGGAGTCGAGTCGTGAGCTATGCGTCGCAGTAGAAACAGGATGAGTGAGAGCACCAGCGGGGGGGACTGGACAAACTTCGGCTCGAGAGGATTCAGCTCGCGCTGGAAGGAAACGAGAGAGAGGGTTCGCGCCACGGGTTAGTTGGACTGGGATAATCCTGCTCATTCTTAAACCCGCCAGCGTCCTCTTTGTGTCAGGACCCAGATCCACTCGGACATCTTTCCCCAAGCCCAAGGGAAGCGGCCGTCCATCCCCTTTTCTCCTTTTTGTCATGATCTCGGTCATTATCGTGTTGAACGCCCTAGAACCCGTCCTGTAGGGGTCAACATGGACTCCCCTTCCGGTGGCTTTCCCGAGGGTGAAAAGGATGGGCGGGTTTGATTTGCCGAGGCACAAGGAAAGGGAAGACTGTCTTAAGAACGGCCAAAAGGCTAAAAGCGTCGTGAGATATTTGGGATTAAACACAATGTGTACAATGTAACGCAAAGTCCCAGTTTCACGGAGTACATAACGTGTGGGTGGCACAAGTAGGACCGTTGAAACGTTCTACGCCACCGAGATGATGTTCCACAAAGTTTACTCTCACATAGCACGCCACGAAAACATCCAACCGGAAACAGTTATGGTAAAAGATATTGTATTCTCAATCATGTTCGACTAAATGCCAACTTTTGCACGTGTCTGGTACACATATCCACTGCATACAAGACGTGGTATCATGCATTCATCTTCTCCAAACTCAATCGCCCCACGGCCGTCGTCCAGGCGACTGCCAAAATTAAGGATTACCCAAATCATTACACGAAGATATGTTCATTCCCAAAGAGGGATGCGGGCATATGCAGGCAATCAAATCATCATGGCGCAGGCCAGGGCACCAGCGACGGCGCCGGCGACGGAGAAGACGGCACGGCCGGCAGCGTTGACCTCGATGGTGGTCGGGGTGGCGGTGGGTGCTGTGCTTCCGTTGGTGCCGGTGGGCGTCACGGGGCCGAGACCGACGTTGGCGCCGCCGTCGACGGTGGCGGAGGCGGAGGGAGGCTTGACGGTGGTGGCAGTGGCCGTCTCGGTCTCCTTGTCGTCGTCGGTGGCGGTCTTCGCGGTGGGCTTCGCGCTCTCGGTGCCCGAGGCGGTCGTTGTGGCCTCCTTGGTCGCGGACGTGGAGGGAGCAGCAGACGTGGTGGAGGGAGCGGCAGGCTTGGACGTGGAGCTGGGCTTGGAGTCGTCCTTGGAACCCTTCCAGGGCTCGCCGGTCTTGGGGTCGCGGTACCAGTTGGAGACGGGGTCGCCGAGGCACTCGCCAATGGTGGTGAACTCGAAGCCCTTCTCCTTGGCGACGTCGATCATGTACTGGACAAAGCCGTTGACGGTGAAAGGGTGGATGTCGTGCGACAGAGCAATGAAGGAGTCGCTGGAGGGGTTGCCCTTGTTGACGGCGTCGGCGTAGGTGGCCTTGGAGTTGGCACCGCCATCAACCCAGTCCTTGGTGTCGAGGTTGTAGTCGGTCTGGCCGAGGGTCAGCATCGCTTGTCACAAATGCCCATGCAAAGAGTACACCTACAACGTGGTAAGAGAGGTCGTTCAGGGTGGAAATGCAGCCGTCGTCGCAGTGGGTGTAGGGCGGGCGGAAGTAGGTGGGGACGACGTTGAGGATGTTGGCGAACGCCTCCTCGTTCTTGACAAGCTCCTCGACCCTCTGGTCGTGACTAATGGTGTTGAAGTCCTTGTGGCTCCAGGAGTGGCTGGCTAGTTGGTGGCCAGCGTTGAACATGCGCTTGAGCAGGGGGTGGTAGGCAGAGTTGACCATGCCGTTGTTGCCGTTGGTGCCGACGAGGAAAAAGGTGGCCTTGATGTTGCCGTTCTTCTCGAGGGTGTCGAGGACCTTCTCGGTGTACTCGCCGGGACCATCATCGAAAGAAAGAGCAACCTTGCCCTTGACGGTGCAGTGGGTGATGTCGACGCCGTACGGGACGTTTCCGAAGCGGGGACGGGGCATGTCTCTAGCGACGATGGAAGACGACGACTCGAAGGGAATGGCCGTAGCCAGGTCGCCAGAGGCGACGAGGGCCGTTAGGAGGTAAAGCGAGTGTACTCTAACAAGCATTTTGCAGGTCAGTTTTGGTGTTAAGCGAATGACGGTGGTTGATGGACGAGATCTCGTTGATCGGGCCTCAAGGTCAAGGGGGGACCAAATACACTTATATTCAAGCCGGCATATGCCAAGATAGGAACCCACTGGCCTCATGCAGAAGAGAAAAAAAAGCCCCGGGCATAGTGGGAAATGAAGTGCAAGGCACATCCGCCGAGCGGCGCGTGGAGAAGGCTGGGCAGGAGGTGACCACAGAGGCGACGGATGGTAGGGTAGATGGGGCGTCCTGTCCGTGTGCCATCGTGCCCGTGTGCCGCGCCTCAACCGCGGCGGCCGAAAAGACCGGCTACGTCGTGCCTGATTTGTCCTCCGTAAGGATACCGCCACGTTTGTTGTCTGATACGACCGTTACCACCGCAACAAGCACGTCGTCTGTGCCCGTCCGTCAGCTTCACTGCGAAGCGTCAGTAACGTAGTATACGGGTACCATATCCAACCAAAACGAGTGACCGCAGTCGCGGCCGAGTCCTCGGGCAAGACGGGCAGGCCAGGGTTGGCGGGAACGGGGTATCATGGTTGGCGCTGACCAGTCGTGTCAGAAACAAAAGGATCGAAGGCAAGGGGGATGTCCGTGAGAGTAGCCTGTCTTGCAAGGTATCCGTAGTGTAGAGTGCAGGCTGCCCGTCGGGGGTGGCGTCCGGGCGGGCGGGCCATGGGCTCGAATGTCGCAAGAGGAGAGCGGCGGCGGAGAGGAGGGCAGGCGGCCAAAGTGTCGCCTTCGACTGGACGTGGACGTCGATGGGCGGGAGGTCCGCCGGGCAGACCTTTTTGCGGGGATGTTGTCGGCTTGGGATCGGCGAAGCGGACTCGCAGGCGCAGGAGAAATGAGAGCCAAGACGAGCCGGGTGGACCGCGGTAGAGCCTTGGGCCTCGTTTTTCCGACTTCTTCGCGTGGTGCCCCTGACTCGATCAGGCAGAGGCTACAATACGAGCATTGGCGAATGGACTGACTGGACGTCAAAATTGCAGTCCCGACGGTGTGCGCCCGAAGTACTTGGCACCAACAGGTCGGATTCCCTTCGGACTAGACTGCCCTGCCTGCCCACGAGGGTGTGTTAGTGTTACCGCCCACCACCAGGGGTTTGTTGGTACTAGGTAGCCTACAGTACCCTGGACCCTGTCCTCTGGGTTCGTACCTAGGTAGGCAGGCAATGAACTCGGGCGAAAAAGAGCAGCCAGGGAAAAAGGTACCGTACAGGACAAAGAGGGCCTGGCGATGTCATGCGGCAAACATTTTTGGTTGGGAGGAGGGTGTGTGACGGCGCCGTCTTGGCGCATTAGACTCGTATGAAAGGGGACTGACGCAAGGGACGCGATGACTGTGATTGGCCGTCGGCATCAGGAATTATCGCTGCTGCACATCGTGTGATTGGGGGTCCAACCCATCTTCATGTGCTGTGCTGTGCTATATGCAGGCACGGCGTAAGCCCTGAGGAGGCCCAAGGCTGAGCAGCAATGTACCCAAGCAAGGCAGCAGGATCTTTCCCCGAGCGTGAGTCGCTGCGCTGCGCTGCGATGCGGTACGGTGCGGTGCGCTATTCGTAGCGACGGCATGACTAGAGGAAAGGGAGATCGTCTGGTGCGCGATGGTCGCGCGTACGAAAAAAGCTTAGGGAAGCACGGTGCGGCGACGGCGTGGCTGGTCTCATCCGTGTTGATGCGTGCCGTTCTTCTTTCTTGCTAGGCCGGAGGGGAGGAACCGACTTGAGACGGGCGATGGATTAGTGGCGTCTTCCATTGCTTCTTTCTGGTGTCTCTCTTTCTTTGCTTGCTCGTTGGTGGTCGTTCTTCCGTCGCTTCTCCGACTTGCCTGCTGCGCCGCCCAGCGAACCCGTCGTCCATACCGAGGAGTCATCATGTGCTCTGCTCATTTCCGGGGGTCTGAGAATGCAGCAAAACCGGGCAGAGCCAATAGCCCAGAGTCCAGAGAGCTCTGCTCAGAGTGTGGACGACTAAGGAGCTGTCGAGCTGCTCGTTGGCAGTTGCCGCCCCAGGAACAGCACTGGAGAAGTCTCTGAATCTGACGAGAGCCCATCCGGGCCGTCCTGCAACCCCGGCCTGATCGCCGACTCCCCGCGGTCCACGCCGATGAGGTCCTGGTCTCGTCGCTCTTGTCGGTGTCTCGGGGGTGGGGGGACGAGTGGATGTATTGCCCAAATGAGGTGGCCGCACTCCGCTTCTCGTTGACAAGTTTTTCGTTCAAAGTCTTGTCCCACGTCAGATTAATTGCAAAAAGCATGAATGAGTGGACTTGCGCTCGTATTAGGTGTTGTCAATGGGTGCGATCACCAGTGAAGTGGAAGAGTCGGACGGCAGTGGTTGAAGTGGGCAAAGTTACTGGGTAAGAATGCATGGGCGGCGCAACCTACCAACGGCCATCGCAGGTGCAGGTGGTGTACCTTTTCCCAGGGAACGGAAGGCACGTGTGGCGGCGGTTTGTTCCTGCCCACCTGGGTTTCCAGGTATGGTGTTCTTACCTTTTCCGACGCCAACTGTACCTGGGTACATGCCGTTCCTCCCGCCCCCGGCGCCTCTCAGCGAACCCCAGTGGACTGGTTGCCCGACAGTGACCTCACTTTGGTTGGGAGGGTTGCATTCCAGCGGACGTGATTGGTTTCATCAGCCTTACGATTATTATGGGGGAAGGCTCCTGGGACTGGTTGCTGTTTCCTCCTTTCACCACGACGTCCAACACGGGTACCTCATGCTCATGGTACGGTTGGTACCTGCCTTACCGCGCTTTCCTCCGATGCAGTGCCCTTGCAGCAATGCTCCTTCCTTTCTCACCAACATGTCAACCTTCCGCACCTTCCTCTGATCGCTGTACACTACGTACCTAGGTAGGTAGTAAAAGTTCCTCGTTGGCGGCCCTTACGTCCCAAGGCTAACCTAACCTGGATGTGGCAAGAGGCAAGATATTTCGAGATGCCACGCGCCCGCACTGTGAAAACCAGCGCAAGGACGCAGCCCTGTACCGTGCATACATCATGCGCCGCACTACTGGGTGCCTGAGGGCCCCTAAGGTCCAGCACCATGGATGGCCCTGAGGCCTTGACGTGGCAGCCAAGTGGAAGAGCCAAGCAACTCCTCAGAAATCCCAGCTCCAGCTTTCTTGCTTCTCCCAGACAACTCTGACCTCGCCAAGATCCCAGGTACGCAGCCAAGGCCGCCCGTTGCTTATTCCTATCTTATTTTACGTCTTATTTTTGGCCATTGCCCGACTGAGCACCCAATCCCATGAATTTTTCTCTTTTTTCCCCAGGGGAATGGGCAGTTTCCCAATGGTACGGGTAACGCCCCGAGGTACGGAGTACCTACAGGCTACCTACCAATGCTATTGTGCCTACCTACGGTACGGTACGTATCCGGTCGGCGTCCCCTGAGGCCGTTTGAGGCGCCTGTCTGTTCACCGTCTCATCCTTCCAACAAGTTCCCTCCGCCTCATCTCGAACGTCGTCGCCCTCTGCATGTCAGTCCTTGCCCGGCCTGCCAATCTCCCCCAGTCGTCATCGAGAATCCTACTTTTCCCATCCATCGTTCGGTCTATTCTGACATTCGCCCAGCTATGGCGGCTTGCCGACCGCCGACTCCCGCAGCCCGGGCTTGACGCCCCCAGTTGACGCCAAGTCCTTCTCTTTTCCCCCGTCGGACCATTTCTCGCATTCACATCGAACTAGAAGCAAAGGGCACAAGCCTTGCATCCTACTGCCGATCACAATTGGCATCCAAAAACGACATACATAGGTAGTACGCCTTCTGCGCCGGCTATCGCATCGTGATCCAGACGCGTCGGCGGCAACGTCTGCTGAGACCGAGTCGAGAAGAAGCAATTATCGCCACAGGCTGACCTGAGTCGCCCATTGAAGACGGACACTTGCGCCTCGCATCAAAAGCTTGTCTGACTCTTCTCCATGTGCCTAACCGCCGACTGTGCCCATCACCTAGCGACGCCTGAGACATCTCGCCGGAGATACAGTGCCCTCTGCATGGGGTTGTTAATTTGCGCTGTCTCTGGTTACCAGTTCTTCGTGTTGAGGCGTCGCTCGCTGCATATCCCCAACAGCAGACGTGGCCCGGGGGTCAACCGGTTTCGCACTCTTGTCGGCGCCTCCCTCCCGCAAGTTACAGCCTTGTTGGTCGAATGTTGCTGCTGATCGCTTTTCGGCAGATCTCGAGACTTGCCTCGCCCCATTTGGGCGGCCATATCTGGGGGCGAGTATGCACTTGAGCCACCTCGTCAACACAGCCCCTTCATGCGGTCAACGTCGCTGCAGCATCCCCTCGCAGGAACGAAAGAACGACGAGCTCTTCAACCTCGCACGACATGATGCGCTTACTTGCCAAGACAGCGTGCCGTTCAGGTCGAGGTCGAATCAAGGTGTTGGACAGGCGCATCTGCTTGCCGAGCCAGCGCAATACCGCTTCCTTGGTTATTCCTGGCAGAGTTTTGCTGATAGGATGCGGCTGCCAAGAGACACCAGGAAGCACCGAGAAGCTCTGTCTTCTTCTTCTTCTATCCACGCACTGACCGAAACGTCCATCCGAACATGCAGCACGGCTTCACTGCTGGCCCCTCATACGACGGCCGCTGCTTGGCAATCCCATCCGCCGCACGGCTTCTCATTGTCGCTCGTCCACGCCTTTTCGGGAGGCTGGTATCGCATTGTCCCTCGGTGCTGCATCTGACTCTTGCCAATTGAGGTTTTCCCGCCCGGAACGGGTATCCGTCCACCGGCCATGACTGGTTCGGTAGTTGAGTGTTGCCGTTTAGCCTGGCGATACCTTACCGCGTGCGGGCTGATCAACGTGAAATGTAGTGTAACATTGAAGTTGCGAGTAGACCCTCAGGCACAAGGCCAACGGCGGCAGACAATCCATCACCTCATGGTCTCGTATTACCACGCGGAATTGCAAGTATGACATGTCTTGAATACGTTGGACAGTCGATCCAGCATTGTTCGGTCGTGTCTTCTTGGGATCCTTTCTTCGCCTATGGGGATTCGTCCATGTCGGAAAGATGCAGATTTACGACTGTCCAAGTCCGTCTCGGTATCGTTCCAACCCGTGGCTTCCTCCCGAAGAACACCGGCACCGGCGAGCAATGCCTTCTCGGGCGGTCTCCGGTCGGCTTGTCTTCATAGTCTGGCAGCCCTTCAGTGAATTCGGAGCAACGCCGTCGTATCTTCCAGTGCAATGCGAAAGTGGAGTTGCCCCGTTCCGCGGTTCGGCGAAACGCCGTTGCGGGGTTTGTCCGCGGAATTCCGAAAATGTAGGCCGGTCACGACGTGGGGCTAGGATGCTTCGATGCGTCATATCCAGCGAGGCCTTTTCGGGAGCGTCTCTGAGCACGGCTTGGCTTCAACGAGTTGCTTTTGGATTCTATTAGGCGAATTTCGATCCTGACAATGGCAGCTTCATCCAACTCATCAGACAAACCGACGAGGTTAGTTGAAGCAACACCTGAAATGACTTGAACCTGCACTTGCATCGTTGGGACACACCCGAATCCCTTCGTTCATGTACTGACTCAAGATATTGGCAGCATCGTACTCAGGCCAGACACCTGGGATACTCATGTTCACGTTTTTGACTCGGCCGTCGGCCCATTCGCGCCGTCCAGGTCTTATACCCCGGCCCAGGCAACGCTCGAGCAGCTGTTGCAGTTCAGCTCCGGCCTGACGAAAGACCGGCCAACAAACATTGTACTCGTCCAGCCATCTCCGTATCGCACTGATAACACGGTTCTGCTGCACTCGCTCCGCAGACTACGGGATGGCGGGTTCCGGCACGCCCGCGGGATCGCGGTGGTGGATGTCGACGCCGTGAGCGACAAGGAGCTGTGGGAGATGCACGGGCTTGGCGTCCGTGGCCTCAGGATCAACATGCAAGCGGACGGAGCCGACACTGACGTCGAGGCGCTCCGAGAAGTGGTGGTCCGGACGGCCGAGCGGATCAGACGTCTGCCGGGCTGGAAGATTCAGTTGTTCTGCGCCGCGGCAATTTGGGACGGCAAGCTTTTCCCTGTCTCCACTTTTGAGGACGAGGCGACTAATCCATATCACAGATTTGTACGAGACCATCGCGAACTTGCCGGTAGACGTCATTGCCGACCACGTGGGCGGACTTCGGGGCTCATCGAAGCTCGACCCTGGTGCGGTGGTCAGCGACGAAGCTCTCCTGATGCAGCCGGGCCTCGAATCACTCGTCAAGCTCGCAACCCAATCCAAGGTGATCATCAAGATCTCGGGGCTCTACCGGCTTTCTGATGAGGCGGATTCGGGCTACGACGACTTAGGGCCCGTCATCAGAACGCTGGCCGAGGCCGTTCCCGATCGGCTGGTCTGGGGAAGCGACTGGCCGCACACGGGCGAGGGCAAGGACCGGCTGAAGAGGGGGAAAGAAGCCATCGAAGAGTTTAGGCAAATCGACGACGAACTGGTCGTCAACAACCTCAGACAGTGGATCGGGAACGAAAACTGGCTTAAGATGATGACAGCCAACCCGGCGAAGGTCTACACGTAGGAGTGGTCCCGTTCTCGGTGTACCAAGCAAGGGCTTGACAAGAAGCCAGGAATGCAATGAATTCATCAAACTCACTCCAACTGCTCTCAAGGACGAATCCCGGTTTTCCTCAAATTCATATAATCGGCTCTTCAAAGTCGCATCAAGTCTCGCAGGTCATTAAGTCCAGGCTTGCAGTTTCGGCTTGAGCCGATTCCAGGTGCTCGGAGACCGAAGCTCGGGGAAACGCCGTGGCGGCCAAATTCCGCTTCCCCGTCCGCATTCCCGTCCGTCCGCATGACAATCCCCAGTCGATGTTGCCAACCATCACTCCCAACCGATTCGTAACCAGGACAGCAAAGCAAAGAAAAAGGATGTCATCAATCAGGACTCTCGCCGGTCGCTGCGCCCGGCCATTAACGGCTACACTCTCCTCCCCACATTCAACATCATCCATCGCACAGCGCACCATGTCCACCTCGCGACGGCAGAGCAGCAGCCTCCCGGCGGCGTACTACCGCGGCGGGACCTCGCGGGCCGTCTTCTTCCGCCGCGAGGACCTCCCCGCCGACCGCGCCGAGTGGGGCCCCATCCTCCTCGGCGCCATCGGCAGCCCGGACCCCTACGGCCGGCAGCTCGACGGCCTCGGCGGCGGCATCTCCAGCCTCTCCAAGGTGTGCGTCGTCAGCCGCAGCGACCGCCCGGACGCCGACGTGGATTACACTTTCGTCTCGCTGGGCGTGAAGAACACCGACGTCGACTACTCTAGCAACTGCGGCAACATGAGCGCCGCCGTCGGGCCTTACGCCGTCAACGAGCGGATTGTTGACGGCGGTGCTTCGGGCGAGGCGACTGTGCGCGTGTTTAATACGAATACCGGGAAGGTCATTGAGTCTGTTTTCCCGCTGGATGGGGATGGGGATGCTGCGACGGCGGGGGACTTTGCGATCGACGGCGTGGCGGGGACCGCTGCGCGCGTGACGCTGAGGTTCCTCGACCCGGCGGGCTCCCGCACCGGCACGCTGTTCCCCACGGGGTCTCGGGTGGACGACATCCACGGCCGAAGGGTGACCTGCATCGACGCGGGGAACCCGTGCTGCTTCGTAGCCGCAGCGGACCTCGGCGTCCAGGGCACAATCACACCACAACAAATCGACGACCATCCCACGCTCACCACCACGCTCGATGCGATCCGCCGCGCCGCCGGTGTCAAAATGGGCCTCGCGGAGACTGAAGCCGACGTCCCTGGCAGCGTGCCCAAGATCGCCATCGTCTCGCCCCCCGCGGACGGGAGGAGCAACGCGCTCGTTGCGAGGGCCATGTCCGTCGGGCAGCCGCACAAGGCTATTCCCGTCACCGTCGCGCTTGCTGCTGCGGCGGCGGCGACCGCGAAAGGTACGGTTGTTTCTGAGTATGTGAGGATGGAAGAGGGAAAGGGGGATGTTGTCATTTTTCATGCTAGCGGGACGCTGGACGTCGCGGCGGATTTGGCGGAGGATGGGGCGTTGAGGTCTGCGACTATGTATCGGACTGCGAGGAGGTTGATGGAGGGGAGGGTGTTTTGGAAGTGATGAGGAGTTGTAGGGCAGCGAGTTGGATCATGGAGTTAGCATGACGCTGGATCTTGTGGGAGATAGAATTCATGACTTTTTTTGTGCTGTATGATGTTGATTAGAGGTATACTATTTCAATATCCGGCATGCTACTACTACGTTACTCACTACTATTGGACACATCTATCACGATGTATTACTTGATGTATGCATAGGTCATGATTTTTCTTTAGTAGATAATTTGCTTATATGTTCGCAAGCCCACCGGGCACCACAATCACCCACAAAAACAATAAATGCTCCTCACTGCTTTTATCACCAACACATGTTCAGAGCCCAAGGTACTTTCTTTAGGTTTCGGATCCGGCACACCTGTGCCATATATCCAGACAACAGCATTCGGTACACAACTTTCGCCTCTGTTAGCTCCAACGCTAGCTTCGTCACCTTTCTTTTGTCATAAATGCGCGCGAAGCTCCTTGCCCTACTCAACAGGAAGTGGATGATGGTCAGTCTTGCTCTGGTTCTAATGTTGAGTTGAGGGGGGCCGGCATAATTCTACGTTTCTCGCAAGAACTTCCAGGATTTGCGCTCTATGCCTCTCGGTTTTTTATACCAAGGCAAGTATCTGATAGATCGTTTTAACTTGACGCGTTCAACGAGATGTTCGCAACCAGAACCCCAAACGACGAGATTAGCCACAGGACATTGAATGGTAAGTTACGAGAAGTCTAATGCCCTTGGTAAACGGCACATCTAAGGCGTCCAAGATCTTGATCAAAAGCGCTGTGAACGGGCTCTGTGAGAAAGTTGTCGCGGCCAAGAACTCACAAGGTTTACATGCGACGATGTTGCCAACCAAAGAGCTCTGAATGAGGATGATGCATTCAGCAACGTGATACATCCCATTTCGGAGCGGTCACAAGACCCTATCTTCCGTTCATGCAACTGAATGCGAATAGATCGCGTCTAGAAGCTTCTCTCAAACGATGGACTTTACCAGTCTAGTGACCTCCCACGACTTTGTTAAAACCCAACGGCTTCTCCATGTGTCCCAAATAGTACAGCGTTCTGGAACACAGGTAGACTGAAGTCCCTTTCGCAAAGTCCGCCAATCTCCGGGACATGGGTTCCACGGGGGTATAAGCAGCTTATTTTTGCAAGGGCGCCTAGATTTCCGTGTGGGGATCGTAGCCATTTCTAAGAGCGGGAAGGATGTTTGCGCTGGCACATGTCCCGGAGGTTGTGTGATAATGTCCGGTGGTATTCACAACGTCTTGGCTGACAACATTCTTCATGACCGGTCGGCCAATGATACCTCGTCGGAGAAAATGCACATTCAGTGGAATCGGGAACCATGAACCCCGTTGCTTAAATCCGATCTTGTGCCCCAAGCCATTGGTAACGGGAAACGCGGGAATCCCCATCACTTAAACGTAAACTCCGAAATCCCCACAAGGATCGACCATGATGATCTGCTTGCGTCAGGGAGGTGATCCTGCTAACCTATACCCTCTGGGAATTTTGTCTGCCCTGCCGGAGTGAAGGAGCAATAGCTGGGAAAGGTATGGTAAGAGTACGATTTCGAGAGATTTGTGTGCACCAACGGACTGTTGCGACGGAATACGAATTCCATTGATTACGAATTTCGTATTGCTGTAGCGCTGGATTCGTCCGCCGCGTCGTCGGAACTGGACACCACTGCGGCTCGTCTCCAGATGCTCTACATAGTAAGGTTAATTTTGGTCTTACGGTCTGCTCGCATTCCGGGCACAGGCCCCGCGCCGCTGCTGGCCTAGACCCCGGTCTTATGTTCGACTCGTCCGCCGGTGGCTCGGACGGGCTTCCCATCATCCACAGAGTCGCTTTCGATCAACTGCGATATCACGCCATCTGACATGAACGACGAGAGGGATTTTGCCCGCCAGCAAACGCCCGGCTAATGTTCTGTTTCCAGCCTTTAACGAGAGCGCCAGTCAGAGGCCGCTCCGAGTTTGACGGTGTCCCTGCGGCCGCGTGCCATGACACCCTGCGAATGTGCCCTCGGACTTTACCCTAAGACCGGGCCCTCAGAGTTCATCATCCACCCGAGGTCACTGGTATCATCATCATTAAGGTTGGTATAAAGGTGACGAAATCGCGGGCTTCACGGACTATTTGGTTCCTCTGCCATCTCATCAGACAACCGATTCTTTCTATATTCGACTCACACAGCTCTTCTCAGTCTAGCGTTCGACGACGTCTTACCCAGAATCAGCCTCAACATGTCAGGCATACAAACTCTCTTCGCACCGGCTCCCGAGCCCAAAACCGAGCTCGGTCGCTACCGCGTCCTGTCCTCCACCGCGGGTGTCAGGGTCTCCCCGCTCTGCCTGGGCGCCATGTCCATCGGCTCGGCGTGGTCCTCGTTCCTCGGCTCCATGGAGAAGGAGGACTCCTTCAGGCTCCTGGACGCGTTCGCGGACGCCGGCGGCAACTTCGTCGACACGGCCAACAACTACCAGAACGAGGAGTCGGAGAAGATCCTCGGCGAGTGGATGGCCGCCAGGGGCAACCGGGACGAGATGTTCGTCGCGACCAAGTTCACCACGCAGTACCGCAAGCACGAGCTCGGACCCGGCAGGTGCGTCAACTACTCGGGGAACCACAAGAAGTCGCTGCACCTCTCGGTCCGCGACTCTCTCAGGAAGCTGAACACCGACTACATCGACCTCCTCTACGTCCATTGGTGGGACTGGACCACGTCCATCGAGGAACTGATGGACTCCCTCCACATCCTTGTCGAGCAGGGAAAGGTCCTGTACCTGGGCGTTTCTGATACACCCGCTTGGGTTGTTTCCGCCGCGAACACCTACGCCAAGACCCAGGGCAAGACGCCCTTCTCCGTCTACCAGGGTCGCTGGAACCTCCTGATCCGCGATATGGAGCGGGAGATCATCCCCATGGCCCGCCAGTTCGGCATGGCCATCTGCCCATGGGACGTCCTCGGAGGGGGGAAGCTGCAGACCAAGAAGCAGCTCGAAGAGCGCGAGAAGGCGGGCGAGGGCCTGCGCAACGTATTCGGTCCGGGCCAGCCCGAGGAGCACCGCAAGGCCAGCGAGGTGCTCGAGGAGATCGCCAAGGAGCACGGGACCGAGAGTATCCAGCAGATTGCCCTGGCCTACGTGCGGTCCAAGGCTCGCGATGTTTTTCCGATCATCGGGGGTCGCAAGGTCGAGCACTTGCAGGACAACATCAAGGCCCTTAGCATCCGACTCACCGAGGATCAGGTCAGGCGTATTGAAGGATACAAAGAGTTCGACATCGGGTTCCCGATGAACTTCACCCTCGACGACCCTCGTGAAGGTGGGCCGGTGGTATCGCTGGTGTCCACGTCTGCCCCGATGGCCTGGCAGAGGTACGGAAAGCCGATTGGTCTGGAGTGAGTTGCGATACTTCAGTTGAAAAGAAAAAGAGCGTCCGAGGGTTATACGAAGCAAGGAGTAGCACGCGATTCGTTGGTCAATCTGAAATTAAGTTTTCTCATCTATTATCATTACCATGCCATTTTAACCTTCATGGAAGTGTATCTTGTCATCAAATCGTGATCCCAACGTCAAGTTGGCTCCCTTGTCCCGCGTGGTATCGCTGCTACACGTAATAATACACTGACACAACTGACCAACTGAACTACTCGTACACCTTTGGAAGCGGTTTGAGTTGCGGTGGTTTCGAAGAGACCAGGGTCCTCTGCGAATCCGCAGACGACGATCCGGAGGATTGGGACGAGGCTCCGGCCGTCGACATCGACGCACCCGATGAGGCCAGATGCATCTTGTCTTCCGGTACCCCGACCAGCTCTATGGACCTCCTGTTCGACACTCTCTCAGACCTTCTCGTCGACTTCCTGATCGTCCGTCTGATTGCGTCTGGGAGATATTTACTGCGTACGGCGGTGTCACGAAGAAGGACGCGCAACACTGGGAGGGTTGCAACCATGATCGTGATCGCAGTCTCGGCTGCTGCCCAGACTGCTAGCTCTGCTCCGCCATCTGCGCAAAACGTCAGTTTCATTGATAGTGGAAAATGGTGTTGCACTGAGCACAACTCACGAGAAAAGTCGCCAACCGTGTCGTTCACTGACCGCATGTATGACGCCTTCACAAACGCCGCAATGCCAGCTCTGTGGGCTGTTAGACACGTTCATGTGGAAAGACATTATGATAACTCACAATACTCCCATGCTGAGAGCTACTGAAACACCGATCTTCTCGTTCTTGCTCAGAGTGAGTCCTGAAGATTCCTCGGCCGGCGTAGGGCGCATGAGAATCATCCACGGAATGGCCGCAAGGGCCAAGTCGAGAAGACCAGAGTATACTGTGGACGTCCCAATTATTAGTGACTTGCCACAAGGTGAAGGGAACATCTCCATCTTACCGCTGACAAAAATCCCAAACGAAACAACCCACTTCAAATCATAACACACCCCATCCACGTTGAAAGGCTTCCACCTCTTCTCAAGCGGGACGCATCCGATCCAGAAAGATAGTGAGGCGAACGCGAACAGAATGTTCATCGAGATGATGGAGAACCAGACAAAGGCCTTCTTCCACCCTTCGCACATGCGCAGGAGCGATATGGCGAAGGCGGTCTTGCTCCAGACCTGTCCCACGAAGGAGCACGTGATGGACGACAAGCCGACGACCGCCAAAGTCGAGATGTTGTCAATGGTGATGGGGAACCCAGGACGTCCGAAGCGCGACTTGATGATGAACTCGTTCAGTGAGGCGTCCGTCGCGAGAACGACCTAAGTACGTGTCAGCAGATAGCTCGGATCACCGTTGCTCGTGACATAGTATGCTCACCCATGAGGCGATCAGAAGCCCGTCCTCAAACCTGAACTTCGTGTACGAGTAAGATATCTTGCAGTAGAGCCTCAAGCCCAGGAAGATGGCGGAGAGCACGACGAGGATCCAGAGCACGGTTTGTATGGACTCGGCGGTCCCGTCGTCGTCGGCGCGGATGGTGAGGGTGAACGCGGTCGTGTCCAGCTCAGCTAGCTCAGCTGTCGTCAAGCGCGTCGCGGTGAGGGACTGCGCCAAGGAGTCAAGCACCTGCGCCCGGCTTCTCGAACAGCTCTCGCATCCTTTGGGGGGCACTACGGCCATCTTTCGGCGCCCGATGTGGATTCCGAGTGGTGAAGTGACGACGGTGGCGCCTTCATGAGAGACAACGCACCAAGCACATGTCTGAATAAGATTCGAGGGTGGGTCGTGCTGCTCTTATATGAGTGTGTGGAAGTGTCAACCCGAAAGAGTAGTTTGGTGTATGTTCGTCGATTCCGGACGCCGGATGCCACCTATAGCAATGACCGGCGAGCAGCACCGTTTCATTATGTACCACGTGGAGAAGGAGATGCCACAGACAGAGGACATTGGAACTGACAAACACTTGCCGGGATGTCCATGGACAGGCCAGCTTCACTCTCCAGTCGATTTCGCATCGCCGCACCCAGCGGACTTGAGCACGCCCCAGATCGAGCACTGACCAGGCGAGGAAACCGTACCAATACCCGCCGGCGGGCAGAATAGTGCGCAAGGCCAGAGGCGTGATGTCCGCGGCCTTCTGGAACGACGAGGTTCCGTGCGCTGGCGTGAGTGGCCGGGGTAGATAAGAGAGGCGCTGGACTTTCAGCCTCCAAGCTGATAGGACGGGAGCCATTCCTCGGCATCCTGGAGGACAGCCTATTACTGCCAAGGAACTCCCGACTCTTTGACCTCTTTCGTCCTGACTTGAACTCTTTGGGTACACGGGAGTTGTGGAGGCTTTCTCTCCTGCCCACCTCCGTGGCCCGTCTTGAGTCTTGACTGGTCTGCCCACCGTTCCATCTCTATCCACTCACAACTGTAGGCAGTGCGGCCGAAGCGGGAGCCTCGTCGAACGGTTGCATTTGAGTTGTGGCCATTGTCACAGCCGTGTCGCGGCTGAAGAGCGATCCCAGTCGTGCACGGCCTTGGAGCGGCTTCTGCGGCCTGGCCCTTGGGAAAAGCTTACTTCTCTCCATCAGAGATGTGGCGCGTCCCGCCTGGGATATCCCCAGGTCGTTCTCACACCCTCCGGGAACGTTCTATCCTGTGGGCCGACGCTTCGCCTCCCGGGCACTTCAACTGGCGGTATCGAATTCTCAGTGTCGTCTCTTTTCCTTATTCGGAATGCCTCAGTTCCGCTGCACGGGGTTTTCTCTCATCTCTAGGACCAACGGGCCTGCCCTTTGGCGCGGCAATGGTGAGGTTGCACTGGAAACAACACCAAAGGGAAGGCCGTGATATCAGCCAAGCTAAGGACGGAGGGGCTTCCCTCCTCGCTGCGCGAGGAACAAGTCGTGCTTCCCGTGCGGGGCGAGAACGCTGTTGCCCTCAAGGGTGTTTCCCAGTCGTCACCTTATTCAGGCGTTGTAAGATCGACCCCCAGAGACAGCGAAGCGTCTTAAGACAGATTACTATGACGAACGACTAACTTAGCTGCTGCGGGCCTCGCCTTGTCAGCCCCCAGAGTACGATTCACGTTTTCAGCTTCCTCTTCCCCCCGCCGGAGATCAGTCGCATGCGCTTGCGGACTCGGGAGAAGAGCCCCATGATCACCCCAATGCTACGTTGCCCCGTGCCCCGAGTTGCACCCATATGCACATCATCGTATAGATACCGACGTCGCCGTTCAAGCTTTTGGGACGACGGGCTTCTCCAGGCGAAAAAGAGTGCGCTCTTCTTGTCCGCTTCATGAAACTGTGCTGTTGTCTCGCCCTCCCTTCACTTCTTCGGCCGGTTTTCCCATCCGCACGATCGCCTGAGCAGAATGCAGACGCGCGCACCCTCTCGTCCCCCCAACTTGAGACAAAAGGGGGCAATGGTGTAGGTAAGCAGTTGGGATCGTCTGAAGAGCACATGTAGGGTGATCTGCGAGTGCTTCCGCTGCCCAAGGAAAATCGGCATCTTGGCCGCTCCGTCCGCCCATGGCTGAGAATGATATCGAAACATGGAAAGTTTCCACGGAAATGACGGCCGTCAAACCGGCAGACCGCGATCGAAATAATTCGTACTCGAGAGACGTTTCGCACAGACTTAGTTGATGGCACATCACGACATCGCCGACATGTTTCCCCGCGAGCTACCAGCCTGGTAAGGCGTGTGCAGCACGTAGGTCCCCCTCGTGCATACACATCACAAGCTTGCTGCATTTGATGGCCGAGGGACTGATAATGAGCTGCATGTCGGTTGGTTTTAGTTGCCAATAAGCTTGACTGGCATCTTGCAGACCATAACCAGCTTTTGCAGCGCAGATCTCTTGGTCAGCTCTCATGTCAGCTCACCAGAGAGCTGAAGCTCGACAGGGGCATCCTTAGCAACGAAGGGGCAACTCCATCACGATGAGCAAGAAACTCTACGCACTTCCCCCATAGACGAACACAGTTTAGGCTCAGCGGCAGCAGCCTTTTCGTCTCTAGCGCCAATGATCGCGCACTTCGAGGCTCCCTCGAGGGTGGCTTGGCCATAGCTTATTCCAGAGTTGTCGACGGGATTAGGGGTCGGGAGACACGCCGTGGCCGCGGGTCCCATCATTGTCATCGGGATCTGAACAAAAGGGCTTTGAACTCAAAAAGAAGGAAAGAAGCAAAACGGTCGCCGGCCACTGGCCATCTAGCGGCGCTGGCGGGCTGCCGTCGGCGATTTCTCGAGAAGGTGGCAGGGGCTGACACGTAATCGTTACCCCGCCTGACACTTGAGTCTTGAGAGCCGAGTAGCGAGTTGCCATTGTCGTTTCTAGTTTGCTAGCGGATAGCTGCCAAGTGCGTTGACCCGTTTCAATCCCGTCGATCAAGCTACAAGTCAACTCAACGATGACAGAGGCACATGGGCCATAGGGATTGGGGAGACTGGCTCGGTCCTCTGGTGAGTTATGTGCGCTCAGAGCCTGTCAGATCTGAGGGCTGCGTCGACGGGATGAATCAGCACTGACATGAGATTCGCAGCAAAGAAAGATCAAAAGGTTGAATTGAACAGATCGACAGGCACTCGTGCTGGATCTGCATGTTCTGGCGGCTGCGCTATGAATGCTGCTGCGTGTCACTAGAGGTGACTGTAAACATGGCCGTATCGACCATTGTCTCGATCTCAAGTGCGGAGCTTTGGACGAACAATAATATCACAATCGCCTTGGGCGGACCGTCTGACCGCCGCAGGTACGGCACAACCAGATGAACTCAGTCGAAAATGACGACCCTCTAGTATGTGACAGACGCGGTGGGTAGCCAGCATTCTATCCTGCAAAGGGCCGTTCATAGGTGTCAGATGCATGTATGCACCTGGCACGGCTGCATTCGAGACGTGAGATCTACAAAATTAGAAGCTGATACATGCAAGCCATGGCCTTACTCGACTGCATGTATGTATGCAAGCCCACCAGCATATGCGCCGTGGTGCCCACCAACACCGGGGTCTTGAAGATCTCCGCGCGAAAGAGAATATCCGACATCCTTGTCAACGGACGAATATCAGGCCAACGTCTCCGGGTATAACAGAAACCGAAGACATGACAGACTTCATGCATTTCATGTACCTGACAAGATCGCTAGCAAATAGCTTTGACGGCACAAACATGATGACAAGCTGCTAACTAGCAATCTTGACATCAAACACCGCGCCGAATTGCTCGAAAATGGCCCGGGCCGGTGACGGTGTCTATGTGAGAACCTAGAAGGAAACTGAGCTCTGATGTCGCCCGATGATTGAGTTCAAGATTGATCGGCCGAGTCTGTACTGCACACATCGGCCTGCAGGTGGATTATTCTTAATCCAAGGCGTCATTTTCAGGCTATTATCTTTGAAGCCATCGCGATGCACGCACGTGGTCGAGCGCATGCCGCATGGTGCAGCACACTTTGGCCGTAGTTATCTTTGGATTGTCACTGCAACAATTTGGTTGAGGAAATGGGTACTTGAGGTGATTAATTGAGGTTATCCACAAAAGCCAGCAGGCGCAAATGTCCTATGCCGATTTCCGACTTCTTCTTCGCCGTCTTATTAGCCGGAAGGTGTTGAGTGTACGCTAACGTGGCGTGGGGCGGAGCGGTCAGCAGACACTGGTGGCTGAGCAACGGGCTCTTCTATTCGGTCTTCGATCGACGCCAAAGCTGATTACGGTAAGCTTTCCCTTCTAAGGGCGATGATCTTCTGGAGTTGTGCTCACAGTTGGTATGATCTCCACAGCCACAAGTTGTCTTAGATGGCCATAACGCGTCATAACAGGCAGCTACAGACAGCAGGAAATTACTTAATACCCTAAATTGCGCGGCGAGTCGTATCAGTTGCATCTCCTTGTTTCTGACGTTTCTAAAGGCATCCGAGATTGGGCGCATAATATCAAAGAGCTTGTTACTGTCTGTCAAATTTCAAGTTTCAACACAACGAAGTTCAAATCGCCAAACAGCATCCAGTTTAAACATAGCGTCACGGGCTATAGCAGGGCAGTCATATACCACACTCTCGCCCCCGGAACGTCGCCATCTGCACAGCAAACGCGTATCGCCAACACACCATGGTATTTGGAAAGTCATCCGCCAAGGAGGGCGGCGAAGAGCCCAAAAAGTCTCTCTACCAGCGCTTCCAGGATAAGAAGACGGGCCGCGACACGGTGATCTCTGACGAGGACCTCCTCAAGTACACCGGCAAGACGAGGGCAGAGATCAACGACTGGGCAAAGGACAGACCCGGCGTCGCAGGGAACCGGGCTGCAGGCACCCTGGCCATGGGGAACACGACGGGATTGGGCGGCGCGGCGGCGGCGGGCGGCTACGGTGGGTGGGGACCTGACGCCGGGAGCGAGCCAAAGTATCCGCCGACGCAGGGGAAGAGTCGGGTGGAAGGTGGTGTCGACGACGAGTCGTCAAAGTAGACGAGAGAGCTCATCGCGGTTTGCGAAAACGACGGTTTAAATTAGAAACAGTCATGGGAAGGGGTGGGGAAACGCGGGTGGAAACATTCGTTCATCCGGAAAGGTTTTATCTCTTGTCTCATGGGATGGTATTATATCTGGCCAGTCTTATCACAAACACTGAATCAACGACGTTTTCATTCAGAGGGATGCCCTTCTTTACGAACATACATGCCAGCTCGGGCCTGTCTGCCTGTATGTTGCCGAAAACGAGTAGGTAGCGAGGAAGGTTGTCGCGTTTCGCCAAGAAATGCTGAATGCTCGCTTTATAGAGCCGATTACCGTCTGAAGCCTAGCTGTTCTAGAAGTTCGACATCCTGTCTTAGTCACGGATGTTGTTGATCAAGCCTCGGCTTGAGCTTGGGGACAGAAGACAGCAGGGAACAAGCTATATATGCGCAGATATTACTCAGCTTTACAGCGTTTCCCGGTAGTCTTGGCGACGACTGTTTGCCATTTTGCATTTGGACAGCGAGTCTGAGCCCAATAAACGTTCGATGGAGCCAGTGTTAGAATATTAGTCGCAGTTATTTCACGCATGCGCGGAACTTGCGAACAGAAAATAGAATGGGAAACCAACACAACTCTCTGTCTTGGCTGACGTGCACAGTGAAAGAGAGTTCTGAGCTCTGATTGAAGGTGACTGTAACACTGCCTCAGGGCCAACAACTATATGCATCCCTTAAGAGTATGGTCCTCAGGCATTGATGTGCAAACATGCTGAAACCCTCCTTTACGGACGGCGAAATCACTCTATTCTTGGCTTGGGATGCGGTTCTGAGAAGCTCACTAGGTAGCATCTAGGTAGAGAAAGGTCTTCACAAAATACTGAAGCGCAAAGTGTTCAAACTTCCAACTGCAACAGCAGTAGTTCGAATTGACACAACTGAAGTTCCAAACGAGAAAACAGCGTACCGATCAACCAAAGCGTAGCCATTATCCTTATGATCAACCAGATCATTCGTTCGGATGATCATATTAGAGTCTACCCTGGGATTCCCGACGTGTTCGAAGCATTAAGCACAGACCATGATGTGTACGCCCTCGGGCAGCCTCGGTATAGCGTCTCGAAGGTTCGGTGTGGAAAGGAAAGCCACAGAAGTACAACCAACGGTGCGCCGAGACACGTGCTGCTCTCGGCCACGACCGATGCGGGGAAGCGGGCTAGCTTCTCTTGCGTCGTGACTAGTCAAGCTTTCCGGTTGCCCAAGAGCCAACTCTATAGCCGGGAAGAGATTAGTAAGGCTCGTGCAGAGAGAGACAATGGCTTTCTTTGGTGGTAGCGCTGGTTCAAGACTACAAAGGGCCGAAGACTGCTGGCAACTGCGCGTTGAAACATTGAAGGCATTCAACAACCAGAATTGCCTATACTACGAGAAATTCATGGATCTCTAAAAGTCGACTACTCCCGTGTCGATCCGTGATGCCGTCGCGGACCCCAAACAGGGATTGACCCCTGTCTCGGCCAGCTGAGTCAGCGTTCTGGACTCTCGGCTGGGGCGCCGCAGGGTGACATGCCGCGAGACTGATGTCATGCGGGGCTCCCTTCGCTCTGAGAGGAGAGAGGATCCCTGCTTTCCTGCTTTGCGACCAACACGCCTGAAGGTACTCGACCCTGTTGACGTCACCTCGGCCGGGAAAGCAAGAAATATTCAAGCTCTTCAGTGGGAGGAAGGACGTCAACGGGCGCTGGGGCCGCGTGATGGGAGACATCATACCACATACGTAGTTACTGCCTGAGCTATGTAATTCTCTTTTAGGGGGCTTGTCCCTCCGTTGATACTGTCCGCTGCATCACCTACCGTACCTGTCTTCACCATACACCAGTAGCGATTAAGCATCGACATTTAGGAGCCGAGTCGATCGAACGAGAAAGAGAATTCGATTTCAAGTACAAGACAATTAGAACGGACATCAGATACACCTCATAAGCAACCATGCCTTCCGTCCTCGGTCTCACCAACGACCCCTCCCCGCACGGCCCCGGCGCCGAGGAGAAGCAGAAGAAGAAGAAGTCGGTCCTCCCAGAAAACGAAGACACCAGCAACAAGCAGGTCGCCCGCAAAGGATCCTCCTCGCAGTCCCCCGAAGCCGGCGAGCGCAAAAAGAAGAAGGAAAAGAAGGAAAAGAAAGAAAAGAAGGAGAAGAAGAAGAAGCCGAGACGCTACGAGTCCGACGACGAGGAGTCCGAAGAGGAAGGCCCCCTCAACACCATCAAGAAGCGCAACCACGCCAAGGCCATCGAGATGGAGACGCTCCTCTGGGGCGCCCTCTGCCACAAGCCCAAGTCCGCCATCAAGTACGTCGGCAAGGGCGCCATCATGTGCAACCCGCTGCTCTTCGGCGACGCCGACGTCTACTCGGAGCGCTCCGAGCCCACGCTCAAGCAGGTCCTCAAGGAGTGCGACAGCTACCTGAGCTACAAGATGCACCGCCCCCACGTCGTCGAGATCGGGCTCATGGCCATGGCCATCTGCTACGACATCACCCTGTTCCGCCAGGCCGACGACGGCACCCTCGAGTCCGAAGAGGCCACCGTCTCCACCAGTTGGAGGCAGTGCGCCAGCGGCGACTGGGAGATGACGAGCTCCATGGCGGGGTGGCAGGACTGAGATTTGCGATGGCAGCAGGCTTATGATTTCTTTTGGCATGTATTATTCTATCGGATGTTGATGTATGGCGTCGATGATTTCTGTTTCCTCTGTCCATGAGCTACTTCACGTTATAATGTACCACACGGCCAGCATGAATTCCAAGCTTTTCATTATTCAATCTTGTGTTTTCTCATCCATCTCGTGATTCGAATGAGGGCTTGGATCTACCGCTATCCAGTCTAGTCTATAGTCATTTCTGTCAGTCTAAGTTCCAGAGCTCAATCTAACCCCGCCTCTTGAAATCGTTCTTGGGCACCCGCATAACCCAGTACAGCGCCGCCGCCCCGAGGACGTTAAACACGCAGAACGCCCAGATGAACTCAAAGTCGCGCCACCGGTTCCCGAAGCTCATGTTCATACCCGCCAGGAACGCGTTCGTCTCGGCCGTCCCGCAGTACCGGCAGTCCGTCGCGCCGGCGTCCACCAAGTACCCACCGTTGGTCTGGATGTACGCCTCCATGTACTCCCCGCAAGTACTCCCAGCAGGCGCGGCGAACTCGAGCAGCTCGTTCGGGCTGCACGTAACCGGCGCGTCTGCGAGGCTGACGCTCAGGAAGCCCTCTACGACGTAGGTCAGGGGGTTGACCCGGTACATGAAGATCCAGAAGCCGGGCAGCTCGTCGGGTCCCGCCAGGACACTGTGGCGTCGTTAGCGATTTGTTTCTCGTGTTTCTGGAGGACAAGAGAGTTATTGGGAGGTACTTACCCGCAAAATGCAAACATGAGAATGAAGAGCAAGTTGAGAATGCCTCCCGCCACCTCGGCACTACCAAGCCCGGCAATGAGAAGATGCGCAAAGGTGCTAGACAGCAAGAAGAAGGCCCAGCAGATGAGGAACAGCGTGACGCCGCGCGAGGAGACCGAGTCCGTCCCCTCGGCGTTGCGGTCAAGCCTCATCGGGAAGTACCAGAACAAGAAAGAAAACACGGCCATCAACTAATCGTCCCAGTTAGCTGTCCGCTTCAAAAGAGGTCAGGGAATGCAGCGACTGACCGAGTTCCAGGCCAGCTCGACCACGATGTTCGCGCCCATAAAGGCCATCCAGGAGTACGCCTTCGCTGGCCTCTCGCGCGCCTCGTACATGGTCCGCTGGGACACGAAGACGGGCATGATCTGCTGCACCATCTGCGTGAAGATGAAGAGGAAGATGTAGACGCCGAACATCTGGTTCTGGAGCCCGCGCTCCGAGTTGCTGCCGCCCATAAGGGCCAGACCAATGAAGAGGGCCTGCGGAATTTCCAGTAGTCAGCAACGATCTCATTTCTGGTGTTTCTTTCATGCTGTGAAAGTGCAATCAGATGCAAAGGATGGGCTTACCGAGCCAAATGTCAGGATGGACTTGGAGAAGATGTAAGACGGGCTGCGCCAGTACTGCTGGAACACCCGCGTCGTCACCTGTCGCACCTGCGTCCCGAAGCCAGCCGCGAATTCCGCGTACGCAGAAGGGTCATGGTCGTCCGAGGACTCGGCCTGGGCGGTCTTCTTCTTCTCACCCTGCGAGCCAGAGAGCCTCGCCAGCTCACTCTGCACAGCCTGATATTCCCGACTCTCCCGCCAGACAGACGGCCAATCGACATCCGTATGCGCCTTAGGCGTGGCCCCGATCACCTCGAGCATATACTCCGCAGGGTTCGACCCGGGCTTATACGCCGGCGCGCCGTGCCGTCGAAAGTAGTCGACCAGGACGTGCGAGTTCTTCCCGATGTCGCCAAAGTAGACCGTCCGACCGCCCCTGGCGAGCAGCAGCAACCGATCGAATCTCTGAAAGAGGGAGGCCGACGGCTGGTGGATCGTGCAGAGAATGGCCTGTCCGTTTCTCGTCAGCTTTTCCATCAGGTCGCAGATGGACCACGACGTTTGGCTGTCTAGCCCGGACGTCGGCTCATCGAGGAAGAGAAGTAGCTGGGGCCTGGCTGCGAGCTCGACCCCTATGGTTAAACGTTTTCTTTGTTCCACATTCAGGCCCTCTCCCAGGTCTCCTATGACGGCGTCGGCGTATTCCTGCATGCCCAAAAGGTCAATAACGGTATCGACGTACGCCAGCTTCTCGTCGCGGGTGTAGCGTCGTGGCTGGCGTAGAAGCGCGCTAAAGCTCAACGCCTCGCGGACCGTTGCGGTATTCAGGTGCAGGTCCTGTTGTGTCACGTAGCCCGTCTTGCGCTGGAACGAGGAGTCTCGCAGGCGGCCGTCGACGTGCATCTGGCCGCTCACGACGCCCATCGTCACACGGCTGGCCAAGACGTCTAACAGGCTAGTCTTTCCGGCACCCGAAACGCCCTTTGCGATGGAAAATCAGCACAACCTTTTGCGGAAACAAGGGCAACTTGTTCAAAACTCACCATTAAAGCCGTTAGCGTTCCCGGCTTCACCCACCCGTCGACGTGATCCAAGATCCTCCGGGTCTCCCCCTTGACCTTGACGTCGTAGCACACGTCCTGCCAGTGGAAGATGGAGGTCTGCTTCGCGAGGTCTGAGTTCTCAATGTCGTCCTGGCTCTCGCTTGTGGGTCTCTGCGGAGGTTGTTCGGCGCTCTCGATGTCCCTGGAGCCCCTCTTCACTTTCTTCAGGGCCTTCCGCGTGAAGACCAGCACCTCGCCCTTGGACCGCTCCGAAGCCACCAGTTCGACCGCAACCAGGTACAGAACCATGAAGAAGACGGTGAGGGCGACGATAATGCCGAAGTTGCGCCACCGGTGGCTGTCGTGAAAGCCGTACACCACGCGGAGATGCTCCTTGCCGCTCACGAAATCGGCACCAGGGGCCGCACCTCCAATATCGCAGACCCGCTCGCGCGTTACCATCTGCGAGGAGGAGTACCCCGGGCCTGAGGGTACGAACTCGGCGCAGGTGAAGTTTCGTCCCACGAATTCGTTCAGCGCAAGACTCTCCTGCGCGTAGAACACGGGGTTCACCCAGCGCAGCCATCCTATCCACCCCCGAAGGTCGGCTTGCGGGAACGCAAACCCGCTGAAGAGCATCAGAGCCAGCAGAATCACGGACGCCGGCGCCAGCGCCTGCGCGATCGTCTTCGTGACGGACCCCAGGAAGCGGAAGATCATGGACATGGACACCGTGATGGCGAACGACAGCAGGAGAAAGTGGAAGAACGGGCCCGCGCCGTCGCCCCGCCGCAGGTTCGTCATGAAGTACACGGGCACGTTGATGGCCAGCGCGTTGAGCAGCTTGTACGGCAGGTCGACGAGCATGGCGGCCGCGGCCTCGGAGCTCGGGTGGTACAGGGCGTAGCGCGCGTGCTTCTCGACGATGGCGCGCTTGCCGTAGAGGGTGAGGATCTCGAGAACGCTGCCCATGGCGTTGATGAGGATGGTGTAGAAGATGACGAGATTGCGCCGGTAGATGCCGGACGACGTCGCGGGCAGGTCGTAGAAGATGCTGGAGATGATGAGGGACTCGAAGAAGTTGGTCGAGAGCATGGTGACGGTCATCCAGGGCTCGCTGACGAGGAGGCGGGTGCTGCGCCGGAGGTTGAGGGCGATTTGCTGCGCGAAGGAGAGGGTGAAGGGCGAGGAGGAGCGGGAGTACTTGGATTGGTGCGCTCTCCGGGTTGCTTGGAACTGTGCGTGAGTGTCGCCGCCTAGGGGGAACTGAACCTCGAAGCGGTCGATTTCGTTGAGGAGGAGTTGGCTGTCGCGGCTCTCTCTCCACGCCTGGGCGAACTCGTCTGGGCTCCGAGGGGGTGGTTTCCCTGCCCAGTCTGGTCTGACAACCCTCTCGGAAGGACTCGTCATGGATGTGAGGAAATCGGCGGTCGTCTTCTGCTCGGGACACTGGAAGCCGAGATTCTCAAAGTACGGCTTGGCGTTCGTGGCCTTTCCAAAGAAGATTTGGCGACCTTCGTAGAGAACCACGACTTTGTCGAACAGCTGGATGAAAGTCAGCCAGGATTTCGGTATCCATCACTCAAAACCTGCATGAAGCCGTGTTGAGGTATGACAGGTTGAAGCCGACTCACATCGTAGGCCTCCTGAGGTGCCTGGTAAATAGCCACGCAAGAGCTGCACCGGAAGATATCCGCCTGCATCCGCAACGTCCGGCAAAACTCAATGGCATTCGCAGAATCGAGACCTCGCGTGCTGTTGTCCCAGCACTGTAACGGCGCGTAGCTCAGCACCGCCTCGGCGATGCTCACGCGCTTCCGCTCCCCGCCGCTCACGCCGCGGACGAAGTCGTCGCCGACGCGGGTGTCCCTGGTGTGGGATATTCCGAGCATCGCCATGACCACGTCCCGCAGGTGCTCGGCGTACTGATGCTTCGTGATGCCGTCGGGAAGGTCCATATTCTGGGGGCAGCGCGCCCGGGCGGCGAAGTACAAGGTCTCGCCGACGGTGAGGTAAGGGAAGTGGTGGTCAAATTCCGCCGTGTAGATGGCCTCGCCCCTGAACGTCGTCCGCATCTCGGCTGGTGAGATGCCCTGGTAGTTGAGAGACGACCCGTCTGTGATGTGAAAGCCGTGGGTATCGCCGGCGATGGTCTTGAGAAGCGTGCTGCAGCCAGAGCCTGGAGGGCCGAGCACGGCAAGCATCTCACCGCTCTGGACGACGCCCTCCAAGCCGTGCAGGATATCGATGCGTTGCTTCTTCTTGGACGGTGACAGCCAGGAGGCCGCCTCGAGAAAGAAGTTGCCCACGGTCTTTTGATAGTCCATCGTCGTGCCCAGGCCATACACCTGCAGGTCCCTGAAGGCCACGCCGGCCGTGTTCGGGGCGTTCCCGAGAAGGGCCCGGGTCTGGAGCCTGTAGAACTCGGCGGCCCATTTTCGGGCGTCGAACTCGGGGTTGTTGGGGTTCAGCGTCTTGTCGGACGGCTCCGGGAAGAGCGAGTGTCCCCGGTCTCCGCCGTGGGACAAGCCTGTTAGGCGCCTCGCAAGCTCGTTGATCTCTTCGCCGACGAAGACATCTGCGTCTGATTGGTTGAATGCAGCCGTTTCGTTGTTCTCGTTCGGCCGAAGACCACCGGTTTTGCTGACATCATGCTCGAAGAGCGCTGTTGTCGGCATGGCCACGTTGAGATTGGCGGAATTCTTTCCGAAAAGATAGAAAGTAAAACTGAGAGAAGGCAAAGAAGATGAAGCTTTTCTCGGGGTACTGGTGTGTTCCAAGCTTCATGAATCCTACGCAACTGATCAATAAGAACATCAAGAAATAGATAGTTGGGGCAGTCTCGTACTTATACAACCAGCCGGCGGCTCTTCTTTCGAGGCAGTGAGAATCAACTGTCGCATATGACTCCTCACTCACTTTGGTGTTTCCAGAATGAAAATGAAAGTTCCGCTGAAAGTGCGCGATATCTTGGCCTGCCGCACCGGGGCTCTCTCCGGGCCTGGGCACACATCAACACGGAACGAGGAGGGCAGGGCCGCACTTTCGGAAAGTGCGAAACGCCGGATAAAGCGGGGCCCCAGCGATTATCCCCGCCGTCCCGCCGTACGGATGTCGGGCCGGACCCACTTTAGCGTTAGCTAAGCTCGAGCCAAACGATTTGTGCCAATCAGATTTTGGGAAATGCTCCCCACTCATTGCGGGAAGGAAGTCTCCTATCCGCCAATCGCCAGCCACGACTCCGAATCCGGCCCAGCGTCAAAGTGCCGTCGAGGTGCCTCAGAACGGTGCTCTCCATCCAGACGCCGTGGCCATCAAGTTGCCGTTTTTCATCATTCCCACCTACAACCAAGAACATCTGCAACCCGCGCGTCCCGCCTTTTTCTTCGTTCCTATGCTCTCACTGCCTTGCATGCATATATCTCTGGAGTTGTTCAGTCTCGCCCGCGCGTTCCGACCTCGTCTATCGACGAGTCATGGATCGACTGGGACCTGTTGTAGTGGTGAACGGTCTCTCGGTAAGCCCGTCCGGCCTCCATCCAATCGACATATCGCCCCCTGCTGCACCGATCCCCGCCTTATCCAGACTCTTGGGACTTTGACTAATCTTCTCCTTATACTCGCATTTTGGTAGTGTACCAACTGTCGACATAAAAAGGTAGGGCCCTGTTGGTTGTAAAGGGTTCTCTAAACGAGCCTTGGCTGAGCTTAGTCAAGGTTAGATGTAGCCGTGATACGCCCACGTGTGAACGGTGCAACATCCAAGGTCTTCCGTGTCACTATCCTCAACGACGGCCAAGAAGGAGCATCCGTAAGGAGGCACAACAGCTCCAACAAAGGTATACCCTCATCAAGTAAATCGCTGAATACTTGAAACTTACTTCATTCGGTATCAAGTACTGATAACGAAACTCTGCGGTTGATCCTCGACCGGTTACAACGTATCGAAGGCAGACATGATCCCCAGGCGTCCTCTTCATCGCCGGGCTCGGCAACAAATCGACGTTCCACGAGCCGTTGTCCATTGCAATTGGCACCCAACGATGTCCGAGCCAACGATGTCGCTTCTGAATCGTCGCTTTCGAGCGCTCCGTCACCAATGAGTGACACCCAAGATGCCCTCGGACCCCTGGACATGAGACCGAAGACATCACCAATAGACGTCGCCTCAATCCTGAGCGACACATTCGATCGGGTCCGCGACCTCAGGCTACGGCGAACGGCCGGCCTCCACGCCATCACCACAGAGGGTGTCCACATCTCGCCAGAGCTTGCACGGACATGGATTCACAGTGAGTAACCACCGCGGTCCCAAGACTGACTGCAGCTTGTGCCGCAGCAGTTCGACTGAGGCGGACGCAGACTACTTCGCCCACTCCCCCACCGAGACATTCCTCAGTCTCGTCGACAGAAGGATAATCGAAATGATGCCGGACATGGTCTCCATGCGGCACGTTACGCTTGACCCTTGCATTCTTGTCGTCTACTACAACATACTCTGGCGGGGATGCTTCATCCTCAACACGAGATCATTCCAGAGCCCCGATCGCAAGTACGCTAGGCAGTTGTACTTGTGCTGCCTTCGCGCAATACCGAGCTGGCAGCAGGAAGCCACCGGCTCCATCACCGACTTCATCGCCGCAATCTTCATGGTACGTCGCGGCCACCTGGCCGGCTGAGACAGGGCCCTTTCCCGACTTACCAAATTGCAGACCGGCGTCGCAACGGAAAACTTCGACTTCGAGCTGAGCCTGGAGATGCACCAACTGGCCTGCGACTACGCAAAGGGCCTCCACATGCACAGCCTCGACGGCAACGACTACTTCGCCGTCACGGGATCTACTACGAGGACCGACGAGGACCGCAGGGGAATGTGGGAGCTCATCCAGACGGACCTTTTCTACCACCTGATCTACAACAAGCCGGCCAGGCTGTTCCCCAGCCTCGACAGCTGGCAGGTCAACCTGCCGTGGCTCTCGCTCGACTCGTCCCCGGACGCCGACACGCCCAGCTCGACTGTTGCGTTCCTGGTCCGCAGCCGGCTCACCTTCGTCCTCATACACTTCTTCCAGACTCTGAAACGCGTAGATAACGAGGCCGAGGCTGTTCAGGCCATCGAGCCTCTCTGCAAGGAGATTGAAGATCTGCTCGAGGAGTGGGGAATCGTAAGTCTCTCCTCCAACGTCAACCCTTTTCGTGGACGATATTTCGTCTCTGACCCAATGGAAATCTAGGAAGACTGGATTCAACGAGCAGACATGATCGACCAGTGGATACTCGCCGACCTCATCCTCGTCGGCTACACCTGCGTCATCTTCATGCTCCGCAAGGCCACTCTACTCAAAACCAACTCGCCGAACCCCGTCTCGTCGGACGTCAACATACCGAAGACGGACATATCGACGCGGGCGTCGCGGCGCATACTGGTGCTCACGTACAACATGCTGCACACCTGGAGCTTCCCCGCCGCGGAGACGATATCGTACATCCTCGGCGCGTACCGCGCGCACATCGCGTACGCGCACATTGCTAGCAACATCATCAGTTCGCCGATGCCCGTGCCGGCGGACATGGCCTTCGACCTGGACCTGCTCGACCGCGTGGCGCAGAGCATCGACGTGATCGCGCAGGTAGACTGCGAGTTTGCGCCCCTGGTGCGGGTCATGGAGAAGACCAACGCGGAGGTCAGACAACGGGTCTTCGGTGCCGCGGAGGGTTAACCGGGGGGAGCAGGCTGAGTTTTAGCCAGTTTCTACAAGCTTGTTTAACTATAACAAGGCAGAGATTTTAGGCCTCATCATAATTCACGAGTTGAATCAGCATGTATCCTCACGCTGACTATGACTCCCTGCTTTTGGTTCTTGGGTTCCAATTGGTCGACCTTTAAATCGGGCCCCCAATGCTGCAGGCTGCCCACATATGACCAACAGATGGTTGCCTCACGCGTCTTAACAGTTGGCTGGCTGTTCATTTGGGGGGCAGTCGCCTTACCTGCAGTTCCGTCAATCGTGAACAAATTCCCGCAATCTCCATGCGGCCTCAAACCTGTCTACTACATACTCGTGTGCTCTGCGATTCATTTTCACGATACGATGGCGGATGAGCGCAGCCAGTTTCCCGCAACCCCCAGGTTAGCGACCATGGAAACAACCGGTCAATTCGCCACGTCTGGTTCAGCAAACATGGGGGCCAACCTCGCCACACGCAAGGTTCTACAGAAAGGGACGAGAAGCGAGAACGCGTCCGTCTACACAGAGGCTGACGGTCCTCACTACGTCGCTGAGCATGAGATCGAAATGCACCCCATGGTGGGAAATACTGGGCCGACATTGAATCAGCGGAAACCGCAGAGATCCAAGCAACGGATAGTCTGGCAAATGGGTGTGTTTTACTTCTTGGGTAAGCCGCTCTTCCCAGCGAGCTAGCTCATCGCCAGACGAAATTTAACTCGGGGTGCTCATATCCTTACAGCCTTTGCTTTTATGGGTGTGCATCTGGGCTTTTTTCTGATCCTAAATGGCCGGCCCGTTGAGCGTTCCGGCATCTTTCGAAGCCAAAGTCTCCAGTCCGCTCTCGCCAACTTCCTCGCCATAGCCGTCGAGATATGCCTTCTAAGTGGCATCGGGGTGGCGTATGATCAATACCTGTGGAGGCTTTTCAGAAAGAAGGCTCTCAGAGCCATCACCATCGACAAGCTCGTCAGGCTCGTCTCCAGTCCCTGGAATCTAGTTCTGGCAGACGTCGTTTCTGGCGCCCCGGGGCCTTGGCTCATTGCGTTAGTCTGTCTGCTGGTCCCAATCGCGGTTGTCTTTCCGCCGGGAGCCCTCACGGTCGAGTTCCGGGAGGGCGTTTTGTCGATCGACTTGGACAATGTCCCCACGATGAACCTCAGCGACTGGGGAAACGGGACTATTCCAGACTTCTCGATGCACGCGTTCTTTGAGACGGGCCCAGAACTCGAGTTTAGACTTGTAAGACTTCTCTTCATACCCTTGAAAACACCCGGCCTCATTTTGCCTTCACACCACGGATACTGACAAAAGCTGTTTGCAGGGTGTGCAGCCTAAACTAGCCATAATCGCAGATCTCGTTCTGGCGCTCGGGGAACCTATTCAGCTTCGAAACCCTTGCAACGGACCCTGTATTTACTCGACCGTTCTCGAAGGCCCTAAATTCAACTGTCAAGAAGGATCAAGGCCTCAGCAGCTCGCCTGCACAGGGGTGGTATTCAGGGCCCAGGACGAAGCTGGTGTCGGAAGGACCGCCGTCTCGGAGGTCATTCATCACAACAACTTCAGCATCGGATGGATGGAAATGGACGATGGCCCTTGCTCGTATGAAGACACGTCGAAGAAGAAGTTTATCGACTGCTCGATGACTTTGGCGACTTACAACTTCTCCGTCACCAACTTCCAGAACGGATCTCGCGAGATTCATGCCGAGATTCTCTCAGAGGAGGAGAACATGTGGACCGCGGAGTCTCCGTTGCCGACAGACTATTTGAAGTACATGCCCACTAAGAATACCGTCATTGAGTCTCCGGAGGATAAGGCCGGCGTCACCGCAATCTTTCGAAACCTGCAAGCGTGGTCGATCAGGCGTGCTGCTACATTAGCCCTGAATGGCACGGTCAGCTACTGTGAGTATCTCCCAGGGCGCGGTCCGATACTGAAAAAGACCTAACAAACTCATAGACAACTTGGACTGGGCCCCTTACTTAAGGCCTTCCGATGACCAATGGGGATCCAGAGGGGCTGTAGACAGCCCTTACGTCGGTTATCACGACAAATTCAAACCAAGAGTGCATCTCACGCCCGAAACGCTCCAGTCATATCTGCAGGACGTGGTTCTTTCCGTCACCACGCTAGACCCAGGACTTCCCGCTCTGGAAGTTGCCCAGGGCGTCACCGGAGCAAACGTGTACCTGTTCGCAGAGCCGTTGCAATTCTATGTGCCCTACATTGCCTGTCTGGTTGTTACCATGCTGATATACGTTTCGGGATACCGAGCACTCCACCTCAACGGTGCGTCTGCTGGGAACAGCTTTCTCCAGTTTGTTGCGACGACGAGCACGAGCGATGCCCTGCATCAGCTGGGGAAAGAATGCAGCGTTGGAGGCATTGAGAACACATCCAAGGATCTCAGAAACGTGAGGCTGCGGTTCGGGACGAGATCTGCCGTGGATGACTCGGGCGCACTGACTGGAGCCGACGTTGCTGTGTTCGGAGTTCATGGGGAGGTTGAAGGCTTCAGTCGGTGATGCTCAACGTCCCTGTAGTTTACAAGTGTCATCTTGAGAATGAATGCCGTGCTCGTGGAGACTAGCTCTACGGTACTTCCCTATGGGCTTCTACGGATCATCATATCATGCAAGAACACGCAGCGGAATATCTGTCACTCTTCTAACATGCTCCAGATCTTTCACATGCGTTGAATCGATGCACTCAAGACGACTAATGTTTGCGAGCGGAACGTGCTTCATTTACTCTAGCAACAAGATCCCAACCCGCTTCGTGACGCACAACTACGTAGTGAAAGGGTTGTACACCGTGCCGTTCTGGTCCGCAATAGCCCTGAGCTTCTTGTTCTGCCTCTTGAGGTACGTCTTGGACGTGAAGGCCATGCAGAACGTCAGCCCGGCGAAGACGATCTGGAGGATCATGGCCATCGTGTAGCGCGGGGAGTGGCTGTCGGGGAAGAAGTAGGGCGAGATGACGTTGCCCAGGTGGCCCATGATGTTAACGATGGCGCCGCCGGCCGCGCGCTTCTCGGGCGTCTGATTGAGCGACGAGACGGCCCAGGTGTAGACCAGCGCGTTGGCGGAGAAACTGCCCGAGGTGTAGAGGAAGGCCGCCGTGTAGCGGGCCGGCGTACTGAGGGTCGCGACGGAGATGACGAAGCCCGTGATGGAGATGCAGTTGTTGGCCATGATGTGGAAACCGCGCTCCTTCTTCCGGTCCGAGGACCACGCCACGAAGAATGACACGATGGTTCCCAGGATGTAGGGCGGGGCGGTGAGGACGAGCGCCATGGTGCTGCTGCCGAGGCCGAAGCCGCGGACCATGGTGGGGAAGAAGTTGTTGAAGCCGTAGGACGAGGTCATGAAGATGTTCATGAAGATGAAGATGTACGTCTTGACGTCCGTCAGCGCAAGGCGCAGGCCGTGCCAAACGGTTGACTCGGTGGCCTGCTCCACGCGGTCGGCCTCGATGCGAGCCACGGCAATCCTGCGCATCTCCTCGGTCATTGACCACATGGCTCCTCCGTTCTTGGAGGAGGGGTAGTTGGGCAGGATGAAGAACGCAGTCAGGGCAAAGAAAGCGCTGAGAGCGGCCTCCAGGACGAAGAGCCACTTCCAGCCGGCAATACCCGCGGCTCCGGACATGCCGGAGAAGACTCCGGCGGCGATGAGGCCGGAGAACGCCTGGGCGAGGACCAAACCAGAGTACAAGAGGGCGGTGCGAAGGGCCAGCTCTCTACGGGTATACCAGCATGACATGAGGTAGACAGCCTACATTCCCAGTAATCAGCATGGTTCAGATGAAAAATACGAACGGCGTGGCGACTTACACCCGGAAACAGAGGGGCTTCGATGATACCCAGGACGAACTGAACAGCAAAGAGCTCCTGCGGGCTCTTGACAGCAGCAGTCGCGGCGGAAACACCAGACCAGAGGATGGCACAGGCGGGCAGATACAGGGCCGGGCGGACCCGGGTGATCAGCATGTTAGAGGGCAGCTGAGCCAACATGTAGCTATTGGGTAGGTGGTCAGCAGGATGATCCGGAGGAGTAAGACTGCTACTGACCCAACGGTGAGCAGGGCGACTGCGGTGCTGTAGTCAGTGTCCCCCAGGTTCAGGGTCGCCTCGAAATCGTCGTCAAGGCGGGCTTGGCTGTTTGGGTCGTCTTGTTAGCTTCTGACACTCCCTCGCTTTGACGTCAACTTTTCTCTTACGCGATGTTCGTGCGGTTCAGGTAGTTGAACATGTACAGAATCCACAACTGGGGAAGCAGGGTCATGTCCAACGTCCGGACGATCTTCTTCTCCTTCGCCTGCCAGTCGGGAATGCCCAGGGCCTCAATGTGTTGATGCCTGCGGGCCTCCTTCGCGGCCTCCGAGTTGTGCGTGTTGGAACGCTCCAGCTCGAGGGCGGCGGGCTTCTCTTCATCAGCAGCAGCTTTCTCCGAGGCGATGTGAGGTGCCGCGGCGCCCATCGTGCTGCCGTGGATGGTAGGCTCCTGGCCCGAGGGCATGTCAGGCACCTTGTCGTTCGCCATCTGGATGAGCTGGATGCAGAGAAGAAGAAGGAGAAGAAGGAGAACGAGCTGGTAGACGATAGGCACGGTCTTACTCTTGGAGAGAGAGAATCTTGGGCTTATAAGCCTTCAACACCCCCCACACTACCCCAGGTTGCCTCCGCACCCTCCTCCGCATTTCTCGTGATCAGATGGATCTCGTCGAAGGCGACTCCTCGGAAACTCCGACGAGCTCATTCGCTGCTCAGGATTGGCGCCATGACACGGATGCTTGGTCAAACATTGGGAAATGCCGGACGATTTCCGCGGGCGTCATCGTGGAAAACAGGCACGCAAGTGGTTATCACTGCCGTTTCAGGGTCCCCGTTCAATTCTCGCCCAGGAGGCAGACGAGAGTTGGCAGAGGATCGCTGTGGATACAACCCCATCTGATATGTGGGCTTTTCCATGGTGTTGTTCGGTCAGCCAAGAGCCTCCAAGACCCCGAGGGCCCTATCATGGCAGCCAAGCCCGGGCGGGGGTTGCTCAGGTGCATGTACGCCGCTGACGGCATGGGTCACGAATACGCGAAAATGCTGACGGAGTAGTCCAGGTCATAAATATTTGTTGGATGAGAGGTGAGGCTCTCACTTGGCGAATGATCCACTGGACAACGGTCTTCCTTAACTCCGCAGGTCTTGGGAGCGATAGACTGGCGCTGTTACCTAAGAAGAAAGAATATGCAGGTAGTTTAAGGCAGGTTCAGATAGTCGACCTCGATGAACCGGGATATCAGAGTGTTCTAAAGGTGTTTAAGCATTCTGTGAATTCCGGGGTAGAAGCCATCATCGCACGATGTTGTATGCCCACGTGGGCCGGCAGTAAGAGATCACCGACATCCAAGGCCCTAGGCCAGCTCCCGAGCGCGGATGGCTTTTGCCAAGAACAGCCATCAGCGGGATTCTGGTGCTTCACGTACGCTAAATCTTGGCCAAACTACTCTCGGACATCTTTCCGTCGGGCATTGAAACACTACATCTTTTTCTTTTCAAGGTGAGCTTTCACTCATGTTGTTTATATGGTTCCTGGCTTGATCTTGCCGCTTTTCAGGCTACTAAGAACGGCTTTTTCAGACCCTCGTGTGAGCACTAACGAGGGGGGCGACGACGAGAACAACGCCACGGCCAGCAATGATGGCATCAATAGGGCAATCAGGCCTCGACCTATTCGCAGTCGTATATCCAGTAGGTAGCCTCCGATGCTGATCTTCACTACATCATTCTTTCATGTCTCGCCTTCTCACCACATGCATCTATCCCACCCCGACCCGGTCTCTTCGGGAGACGCAATCCTTGCCTTGATGACAATTTCTTCGGACTTTTGTATTCACATGATTTTCGTTCGGTCTCCAAGAACGCATTGCTTGGTCTGCACTCTGGAAGCCTATCTCAAAGGCAGTTCGGAGTGCCTGTGGAATTGTTGTCTGCTCGATGGATAGCCGGCCGCCAGCAGAGGACAAAAGAGTCATGGTAACCTGAAGATTTGATGAACGTTGACAGCAAGACCGAACGCCCGGACATCGTAGATTACGAAGACAACGGGACGTGACGCGACGGGAGCTTAACCCAAAATCCTTGTTGCACGTTGACGTAACATATAGATTGATGGTTTTGACATGTGAAGACCCAAATGTGTTAAGAACTCTAGATCAATAACAACTCAAAGTTAACTCGGGTTCACTGAGTATACCCAGAGATAAGAAGCTGTTTCAGCACGGATTTTGAATTTGCTCCCACAGGCTTCAGGATCAAATATCTTTGCGCGGACTTACCATGTCTCTGACGAGGCACTTCTGTCATATTGACCTTGCAGCGGCAGCATCTTGAACATTGCGTCAGATTAGGTTGAGGCCTACCAACCCAGCCTGAATCTAGACGCGGCCATGGAGATGGGTTCACGTTTGATCTGGATATGAAGTCTAATGCTGCCCGCTTCCGAGTTTCCATGTGATATCAACAAGTAAATCTTCAAATGCCGAGAGCAACTTGGTAATAAGAGAGTACACATGTGCAAATGTATTTATATCAGCCGACAATGAACGGGCTCACTTGGCTTATTTGTTGCATCAGGCACTCATTCGTACAACTGAATTGATACTACTATCACGTAACGACTCGCCGTTCTAAAGTAACTGTCATGACAATGGCTGTTACCAGCCCCATCCGACCTACTCCTCCCTCTATGGGCCTCCGTTCTCAGAGGTCGACCCATCGTCTCAACCAGATTGAGAAGATTAGAACCAATGGAATCGGTGATCTGGTAGATCTCCCCCAACTGGTTGTCTGTGGCGACCAGTCCGCAGGCAAAAGCTCCGTTCTTGAGGGCATCACTGGTATACCGTTCCCTCGCCAGGAAGGCCTTTGTACCAGATTTCCCACGGAGATCATCCTGCGTCACTCCACTGCACCCCTCAAGACGACAGCTACAATTCGGCCTCACCCTTCCCGGCCCGCCGGAAGCTCACAGGCCCTTCGCGACTATCGGCGTGAGATGAAGGAGGACCTGTCTGACCTTCCGGTCGCCATCGAGGAGGTCTCCAAGCTTATGGGCATCCGCGGCTTCACCGACTCTGCGGAAGATTCTGCCTTTGCTTCCGACGCCCTTCGGATCGAAGTTACCGGCCCTATCGGGCTGCAACTCAGCGTTGTGGACCTTCCCGGCCTCATCTCTGTCGCCAACGAGGAACAGTCCGAGGCTGACGTCGAGGCCGTCCACGCAATGGTTAGGGGCTACCTGTCCAGCACCAGGACCATCATCCTCGCGGTGGTTCAGGCCGGAAATGACATTGCCAACCAGGGCATCATTAAGATCGCCCGAGAGTACGACCCCGAAGGCCAGCGGACCGTCGGCATCATCACCAAGCCGGACTTGATCAACGTCGGCACCGAGACCAAACTCGCGAATATTGCGAAGAACAAGGACTCGATCAAGCTCAAGCTCGGGTTCTTCCTGCTCAAGAACCCCAGCCCGGCCGAGATCAAGGCCGGCGGTGGGGCAGCCAAGCGCCACGAACGGGAGATGAACTTCTTTTCAACCAGCGCCTGGAAGGCCCAGGACCTCGACATGGGCCGGGTGGGCGTGGAGAACCTTCGGGCTTATCTCCAGGACCTCCTGGACTCCCACCTCGAGAAGGAGCTGCCCAAAGTCCGGGACGAGATCCGGCGCGTCCTGACCTCCACCGAGGACGATCTCAAGGCCATGGGTCCTGAGCGGAGGTCCCTCGGCGACATAAGGTCCTTCATGACTAACCTGAGCATGCGGTATTACCAGCTTGCGCAGGCTGCGCTTGACGGGAACTACCACAGTACCGACACTCAGTTCTTCTCCCGGGATAGTGGCACCCGTCTCCGTGCGGTCGTTCACAAACAGAATGGCCGCTTTGCCGCCGAGGTGCGCGACCGCGGCCATAAAAGACAGATTATGAACGCCGAAGGACGTGATCTCAGGTCTGAGGTTAAATCCGATGACGAAGAGAGCTCCCCGATTATGGTGACCAAGGAGGGCATGATCTCCTGGATTCACAAGGTAACCTCCCCCGCTTGGCCCATGCCTCATCTAACTTGGAGGATCTAACAGTAGCAGACGTACGTTGACACCAGAGGCCGCGAGCTGCCTGGTAACTACAACCATGTGCTCCTCGCCGAGCTCTTTCACGAGCAAGCCAGTCCGTGGCGGGACATCGCGGAGCGCCATGTCTCTACCGTACTGAGCCAGGTGTCCAAGTGGGTAAACCAGGCCATCTCCCGCCTCTTCCGCGAGGAGCGGCTCCGTCGGGACGTCGATGCCATATGCCAGCAGAAGCTGGAAGAGTGCCGCGCCAAGGCCTTTGAAGAGCTGGACAAGATCGCGACCGATGAGGAGCGTCACCCCATTACATACAACCACTATTATACGGACAACATCCAACAGGCGCGCAGCGACTCTCAGAAGGTGGCGTTCGGGAGCGCTCTCAGTTCCACCATCAGCGGGTGGTCGGAAAATCTGACCAATATCAAGGAAGAGGCGGGGTTGCAAAGGTTTCTCGACTGCCTCCAGCCCCGAATCTGCGTAGACATGGACCAGCAGGCCTGTGAAGAGGCCCTCGCGGGCTTGAACGCGTACTACAAGGTAATGTGACGGCCCTTCCGTTGAAGCTTACTCTTTCTCTGCCGTCTTAGCTGACATGTAACTCTTCAGGTCGCTATGAAGACCTTCGTGGACAACATCTGTCGACAGGTCGTCGAGCGGCACATCCTCGCGCCGCTGCCGGAGATCTTCTATCCGACGACCGTCTCCCAGTTCTCCGACGATGAGCTGGTCCGGATCGGCACCGAGCCCGAGAAGGAGGTTGCCCGTCGCCAGAAGCTGAGCGCTTCCGCCCAGGGGCTGCGGAGCAGTCTCGTCGACTTGCAGAGCACCTCAGGTTAGCCGAGCTCACATCAGTGTGTGTAAAGGTCCCAGACCGGTAGATTTGTTTGCTGATGTCTGCGGCAGGCTCTCTCGTTCGACGTCGCCACCACTCTGGACTGGATGTTTGGCTGTTGTTACTGGCGTGCCTCTTCGGTTTACATGTTTGGTTCAAGGTTGGTTTCGTACTTCGAGATCTTTTGGAGGACTTCAGGGAGAGTATACTGGTTGAGCTAGACTCGCTTGAACTTCATCGCTCGCTCATGGAAATGGATCGAATACGGGATAGGTAGACTAGAATGTAGACAAGTCTGTGACTGCCTCAAACCTCATCAAGTGCTTGTGCAGCTACTGCCTCTGGTATGAGATGACAATCCTGCAGAGGCAAACATCATTGTCCTCGCCACACCAACCTCTCGATGCGTCACATGGACGCTTCCTGATGTCAGATCGAAACCAACAAACAAGCCCATCGAACATGACAGAAGACGCCCAGCTTCGATCAACGATCGGCAGACGACACTCTGGAACCGCAACTGGGGGACTGGACTTGCGAGATCTTACCGAGAACCTTGGCAATGCCGTGGCACCTCACGTCCCAAGGCTTTGCCTGCATCACCCGGCACGTTCGAGGGGGGCGGATGGATCGGCACTCAAGATGCCTCTACATGGATGATTCGTATGTAAACCCAAGAAAGGAGCGCGGCCAGGTCCCGGGGGCACGGGTAGGCAGTTCCTCGGCAGTTCTCCTGCGCTAAAAGGTAGTCGTCGCGGCCGTTCCTTAAAGCCTGGCCTCTTCTCGGCCATTGATAGCTTCGGGTTCTTCGATTTGCTACCCGGACATTGGCCACCGTTGTGGAGCGCACACACTTAGAGTGGCCACCGGGAATTCGATACGAGTCGGGACGAGTCGATTCGCGGTCTCTTGTCCGACGGTCGGAGGGGACGAGACCGTTGCTTCTCCATGGTCTTCTCTCTATTTCTCGCAGAGGCATTTATGAAAATGGTTGAGGTTGTTGTCCGCAGTGGGCCCATTCCACCCTTCCGCTGCTCATGGGTGTCACCGCTTCGGCGCTTTAAAGAGCAATCTCGTTACTTCGAGCCTGTGGAGTCTAGCGGAAGCGGGAAAAAAAGGAGAAAAAATAGAGGAGAAAAACACGGAAAAGAAAACACAGTCGGTCGAGCGCCGTTTCCCCAGTTCTCTCCACCTTTCAGAGTGAAATAAAATAAGGTAAAAATAAGGTAAAAAATGCAAAAGCACGAACAAAACTGGCGATGCGCGATTTGGGTCTACGTGCTGTCCAAAACCCCCCGTATCCCCGGATTCGGCGAGGACCACACCCCGCACGTAGCATATCGTGGACGTGCCTTAGTCGACATGAACCGTGTGCATAATGACAGGTATGTCTGCATGCACTTGCGTTGTGAGGAGTGAGGAGACGGGACGAGCTGCAGATAGACAAGACAAGGCTGGGCGACTCAAGAAACAGGAACAGCAAAACAGGCATATCGACAGCGTATCTGCGCCAATCCCCAGATAAACGGGGTGACAAGCTCACCAACTCGCATGTCAGTGGCCAGACGGCGCAGGCGATGGACGCAGTCCTGGTCGCCCGACTTTTCTCGGCGCTCGGCTACCCACAGGACGGAGCGACGTGCCCCTGCACACCGTTACGATGTACGTAATGCGGACAAACATTGTCGACCGGGGGGCTGTGTTTCCCGGGACCGGCTAAGGGAATGAGACTGGGAGAGGAGGAGAGCGGGTTCGGAAGACGGCCGGTGAGGGTTCAAGAACGCCCTGCGACGACGCAGGGCGCACGCAATCCGATCCCTACCATAGACAGTTACCACACTACTATGTAGAGTTAGACTCCGCAAAACGCCAAGACCAGGTGATGTTGACGCTTTCCCACGGCTACTGCTGGTTGCAACCGGAAACTCGCAGCGCCGAGCGGAGCTCAGGGGGAGGGATGGGGGATGAGTGAGGAAGAGTGGGAAGGGGTGGAAAGACTCTTTTGTTGGTGGCGGCCAAGACTTTTCACTCTTCCTCTGTTCCTCTCTGTCTCTCTCAGAATCAGTGTGTTCCCTGTCGGTTTGTCCCATGTCCAAATTTCGGAGGGATCCCCGACCCCGGTTCCCTAGTTCCCGCCGAGCCTCTCGGCAATTCTGGGCGCGGCACGGCATCCGCCGTGGCGGGCCAATGGGCGGGCGGAATCCCTCGCGCCAACGTCGTCCGAGAGTCAGTCTGACGCCTTTCATATGGGCACATATTTCTTGGTAGCTTGGTAACGAGCCTTGGGTGGTCTTGGGCGGATCACAATCCTTCCACTCGCAGCAGCCCTCTCGGAACTGGGAACTTCTGCCAGGCTCTTTTGTTGCTGACACTGACACTGGCAGCCAAAAAGCTCCTGACAGGAGTCATCAGTCCTTTTCTAGTAATTGTCAGTTGTCAAGATGGGGAGACTCGGACGGATATGTGCCCTTGGTGACCCCCATACCCGTAACCCTACCTTTCCCCCCGTCCAGCCCAAGGATATGGGTATGAAGCTTTTTCGTTTCGCGAGGGATGTTTTCTGGAACCTCTCTCGCTCAACCGAGCATCGGCTCTTCCAGCCATAGCGCATCCGTAGTCCACTCAACAACGTGAGCTGCGTGGGCTGTGGCCTGCCGTGGCTTGCCAACTCTGCAACGTTGCGGTCCGATCCAGCGCCGCATACCACTCGACTCTGCTCACCGGCTCTTGAGGCTCTTCCGCGCTTATCCCACACGGGGGTGGCCTGGCCTGTCAGCCATGCGCTTCTTGTCGTTCGGAGCTTGACGAAAAGCCCCGACGAATGGCGGAATCCCACCCGTCCTCTCCTCAAGAGGAGCAAGACGAAGTGCCCCCGTCGTCACCGCCAAGTAGACAATCAGGCCAAGCCCAATACCCAGAACAACACCCCAGGACGCGGCGGAATGACTCGACCTGTCGACCAGTCAGTCTCCATTACATTATCTCTTGGTTCTACTCGTCGTTGGCCGACCCCCAGTTCCCCGTCCCCGTCGTCGCCTCTCGAAGGTGAAAGGTAAGGGGACCGAGTGCCACACACCCCCCTCGTCCTACCTTTATCGATGTTCGCCTCGGAGAGTGCCCTGGCTGCCTCGATCAACTCGGCATTCCCTGGTCGTACACATACAACGCAGTCAACACGCGCGCGCCCGCGTCCGCGGCACTACCAAGGTTTTTCGGCCGTGCCATTTTGACTGTAAGGCGTTCCGTATTCTTTCCCTCGTATTTTGGATTTTGTGTCAATGTATAGGCGAACTGTGTCGAAATTAGTGTTTTGGCCCTCGTCTTTCACGGCAGTGCTGGGAAAAGGAAGAAAAGAGAAAGGTAATAGGTCCGCGCCGCTCCTCGGTCTGACCTTCTTGTATGTGGGTTGTCTCTCTCCCACGCCGGGCCATCGCCCAGGTCTGCTTGACAGACAGGGTCTCTCCCTCTTCTCCTCCCATTGCCCCAATCCATACTCGTGGATCGACCAATCCGCCCGACCTTCCATCGAACGCGACTGGTGGGTAACGCGGGGATGGAATGGATCCTCTTACACCTTCCTTTCGCGTGAAAGATGCCAATTGCTGTGCCATCCTCTCCTCTCCTCTGCCCTCTCACCTCTGGTTTCCCGCCCCTTGGCGCCATAGATACCGCCCCGGCGTGCCCTATCTCGGTCAAATCCATCCTGGTATGCCTTGCCTTGCCGGCCAGCCAGAGACAGCCGTCGGTCACGCACGCGAGCACCACCAGCACTACCTACCCTTCTCTATCTCACTCTCAGGTCTCCCCTCTTCCCGAGATGTATCCAAATCTGGTGTCTTCTACCGCGTGCAGCCGGTCCCGGTTCCCAGCTCGCCACGCGCGCTGATAGACAAGACCGATTACCACCACCTCCCACACACACCATCCTCGCCTCGGGGGTTGATCACCTTGACCCACGGACCGGGCTTCTCTGTCGTGTATATATCCAGCCTGCGAACCGCTGATCAGGGTCTCTCTCTTCCTTCTCCTGCTTGTCCTTCCCCTCTCCTCAGCGTGGCAGTGATCTCGGTTCGGCTCTCGTTCCTCAAGTCTTTCATCAAGTCTTGATTGCTCGCTCCAGCCTTTCCCCTCCCTTCCCGTCTCTCCCTTGAGTGTTTCGTATCCCCTCTTTGTCCAGACTCTCTCCAAAGAAAAGAACAAGTCAGCCAAAGATGGAGAAGTCAGAGATGGGCAGCGCCAACAAGCCTGTCCAGGAGAACTCCTCCATGGAACAGGTCCAGCAGCAGACCTCCGTCACCTCGGGCGAGTCGGTGCACGAGAAGAAGCCGTGGTGGCACCCCGTCATTGAGCCCGGCTCCGCCATCCAGATCATCATCGCCGCCGCCATCGCCGTCGGCATCGGCCTGGGTGTCAAGACGACCCACCCCAATATCCCGGCCGCCGCCACGACCATCCTGATCATCCCCGGTAACCTCTGGCTGCGTGCTCTGAAGGCCGTCGGTATGTCCCCCCCCCTCCTCCGTCGCCTCCCGTCTCGCGGCGGAGCGTGTAGCCGAGAGAGGACGGCCCGACTAACAAGAGACCTCTAGTCCTGCCCCTGATCGTGACGGCCATGATCCTCGCCGTTCAGAAGCTCAAGGAGATCAGCAACGGCGGCGCGAAGCTCGCCAAGTGGACCATCGGCTACTACGTCATCACGACCATCGTCGCCATCGTCCACTCCATCATCATGACCTCCCAGGTCTGGGCCCGCCTCATGACCGTCGCCTCGGCAGAGTCCATCGACGTCGACAGCATGTCCGCGAAGGACAAGGAATCGTACGAGGAGCGCAAGGACCAGGACATCCCCGCAACCGTCACGGAGCTCTTCAACTCTCTGATCCCCGCCAACGTCGTCGACGCCCTCGCCTCGGACCACCTCCTCGCCGTGCTCGTGTCCGCCGTCGTCGTCGGCTACCTCCTCGACGACCGCGACGGCCGCTCCTCCATCGTCAAGGCTTGCCGCGAGATCGAGACGCTCATCATGGTCATCATCACCTTCTTGATCAAGCTCGCCCCCATCGGTGTCTTCTTCCTCATCCTGCCCAACATGTTCAAGCTGAACATCAACGACATCGGCGTCAACCTCGGCATCCTCATCGGCGGCTCCATCAGCTCCATGTTCATGCACCTCTTCATCGTCCTGCCCATCATCTTCTTCGCCTTCACCCGCCAGAACCCTTACACGCTCTGGCTGTCGTGCTCGCCCGCCTGGCTGACCGCCTGGGGTACCGCCTCGTCCGCGGCCACCCTCTCCGTGACCATGCGCTGCACCCGCGAGACGCTCAAGGTGCCCAACACCATCACCAAGTTCGCCGTGCCCCTCGGCTGCCTGGTCAACATGGACGGCACCGCCATCTACTTCCCCATCGTCGTTGTCTTCCTCGCCCAGACCCAGGGCCACGTGCTCAACGCCGCCGACTACATCATCATCCTGCTGCTCTCCACCCTCGCCTCCATCGGCACCACCCCGATCCCCAGCTCCTCGCTGGTGCTGACCGTCATGATCGCCTCCAGCGTTGGCATCCCGCCCAGCGGCATGTACGGCGTCGTCGTCGCCATCGACTGGTTCATCGACCGCTTCCGCACTGCCACCAACGTCAGCGGTGACCTGTTCGCTGCTGTCATCGTGCAGAAGATGACCGGCATCACCGACCCCGAGGACGGCTCCGAGGACGAGGTCGCCGAGGTCAGACACAACGACGAGCGCGTCTAAGTCATGGTTTCCGTGATGTGTGTCTGTGTCTGCGGAGGCAGAAAAGTGTGCGATAGATAATGGTTATGGTGTACAAATGGAGCGAATACCAATTTGATTCAATCTTTTGATCAACCTCGAGTCGTTTTCTCAAACCTGCTGCAGTGATCCATCTTCCAACATGCCCAACCCTCTCGTCCAAACATCCAGGGGGGACTCCTCATCTTATTATAGACAACCTTCAATTTCTAATGACACACAATGACTCCGGTGTCGCGCGGTGAACAGTCACGAAAGCCGCATGAGGATCAAGACTTCTAGGCAGTCCCACTGTTTATCCATTCTCGAATTCTGGGCGGCGCCCAACCGATGCCTGGTTGGTCGTCGGCGAGCAAGGCTTTGGCCGCAAACAGGGGGGGCGGCTCCGTTGAAATGGGTCAGACCACCTCTGACATTTTCTTGAAATCTTTCAACGTTCACGCTCTCGGCTTTCTCATTGAGAGCACTGGTCAACCATGTAACTACGAAGGCAAGTCCGCTCTGAATGAAGGACTGAAGGCAGGAGGTCATGTCCGAAGCTCGTCATAACACACAGACGGATTGACCCGAGGCTCTCATCGCATTGGGCTGCTGATTCCCGTCAAACAAAATGGATATCTCAGGGCTCTCTCCCTCGGAGTTTGACCCAGAGCCCGACCTCAACTTCTCGTCAACCCCCGGCCATGGACCCGCCGAGCCGTGGCCGTACCCGGTAAAACGGCCGGTCGCCGTCGCAGACAGATCCTGGTCAGACCGGTATAACGACTAGTTGCCGTCACCAGACCCTGGTCTGACCTCACTTCTCGGTGACCCTTTTGAGCAAAACTTTCAATGTATATTGTCAAGAATCGTTAAAACGCTTCGGGTTATCATCCAACCGTATACTTTCTCCTCCGTTTATGCCAGAACTGACTTCGGTCCTCGACTTCAGTCGCGTGAATCTTCAGGAACCCAATGTCATCCACCTCCGCATGGTTCGGATACTGCTCCAGGTGGCAGTCGGCCATGCGCTTCAGACCTCTGTAGTGCCTGTCCGACCTGAAACGGCCGTCCAAGGGACCGACGCTGGCTGCCGCGAACGAACGCATCGGGAGAGGCGGGTCTTCCACGGGTGCGACCCACGACGGCTCGCTCAGAGTCCAGCGGTCCCTCACGGCTGCATCCTGCGCCTCCAAGTAGGAGCGGTCCGAGTCCGCGTCCCCGTCCCAGAACACGCCCTCCCCTGCCATCATCCCCAGCCCGAACTTCCAGTACGGGGCCTTGACGGATTGCCCGCTCGCGTCGGCCAGCCACGCGTGGATGTCGTGGGGTATGAACAGCCTCCTTGTAGCGTTGCTAAAGCTCCGTCGCGTGTCCTCATCTTCCCAGTCGCCCGTGATCGTTTCGTCCTCGCCCTCGCCGATCCGCTGGAACCCGGGCCACCACGGCATCACGCTGTAGCGGTCCCAAGGGTCGAAGGCGGCCGTGGGGATGTCCCACTCAGTCGCTTGGCCCTGGCGTATCTCCGACGGGAGCGCCCATAAAACGGGCTGGAAGTACCGCAGCTGACTGTCCGTGACCAGGACGATCTGGCAGCGCTCAGCTTCCGGATACCAATCCGGGATGTGCGGCTTTCCGTAGACCCTCATCTCGTACGGGTTTTCCGCCATGTAGTTCGCCATGTTGTCCGCGGTGTCCAGCCGCGGTGCGTCCTCCGGCGGCGTGAAGGTGATGACCTCGCAGCCGAAGAAGTCGGCCACGAGGTTCAGCATCTCGTGGAACCCGGCCTCCATGGGCACGCCCGACTCCCTGGCATTCCTGTGCAGGCAGCGTATGAGGTCCAGGTTGCCCCATTCCTCCACGTCGTCCTCGTCTACGGATCTCACCGAGTTGGCCAGGAGCTGGCAGTACATGCGGAACCGACTTCTTCGGCACTGGTGTTCCGGCACAGCCAGCTGTCCCGGCTGGTCATTCCAATGGTTGCGCGGCATCGTCAACACCTCGTCAAACCACCGCGCCAACAAAAATTTGAAATTCTTTGAGTAGTTCAAGGTATGAGTGAATATGTATCTAGATGGAGCACGGCAGAGTCAGCTAAGTCATGCATCAACATGAGGGACTACCCAGAGGAGGGTGTTGGAATGAAAAATAGGGGTGAGAAGGGCGAAACTTACGAAATAGAGTACCACAGACTGTCCTCGTTTCGAGGGACAGGAGCTGCGTAGAAGGTGTGCTCCAACGTCTGCTTCTCTTCGTCTGTTTTATCGTCTGGGAACATAAAGTGTGGTCGAGCACGGAAGCCGAAGCATGCAATGTGTTCCTTGGCATCTTCGTCCCTCCGCTCCCGGGCGTCCTCCAGCATGTTCTGCGTCGGGGCCCACTTCCGCCGCATCCGCGGCTCGTTCTGCTCTCGGGGCCTGTGCCGATCTATGGCATAATGATTCTCGTACACAGCATATGTCGCCGGCACATAGACCCTCTGATCCCAGTTGTTGCCGTTGAGGTCCACGGGGAAGTCGTCGCACACAAAGCCGTCCTGCGGATCGTTCCGGCCCGGCGAGATCCGGATCTGCTGGTTCGGCGTCCAGTCCGGGTGTCCCGGCCGCCGGATGCCCGCGAGGGTGTCCATGGCCCCCAGGACGCGCCTGTTGGCCGCGATGGCTCGCCGGTGCTCCTCCGACCCCGGCGTCCCGGAACCCTCCCAAATGTTCATGAAGATTTCGTTGCACCAGTCTCTGAACTGCCGGGGGCTCGGCCGCCTCGCAGGCGTGTTCGCGTCCCGGGAATGCAGGTTCAGCAGCTTGTAGGCCACCTGGTGGTCTCCGAAGTGCTCCCTGGCCCCCAGAATGTTCTTGGTCGACGGTATTCTTGGCCTCACCCATTGGTCAACGTTTGCGGGCTGCGCGACTTCATTCAAGGGACCTGGGTTAGGGGCGTTGTACGTTGACTCCATTACTTTTCAAAAGTTGGATCTGGCGTGCTGGACGAATGATGTGAAAGATTGTGAGTAAGATAAGCTGCAATGATATCGAATGACTATTTTGTCAGGAGAATTGGATCTTCTGACCGCAGGACATCCTGCGTCCTTCTTATTTCTTTGAATCTGGCCCAGCTGGCCAAGGGAAGGACACGCATCATTGTCAACGACTTGTCAGCGGTTGTCCTTTCAAGTCAGAAGTCGAAACAAAGCCTTTTGCACTGCAACAACGAAGGGATCTCCCATAGAGAACCAAGCCATTGTAATCTTTCGGTCGAGGCCTCGAATCCTTGAAAGCATTCTGTGAGCGATTTCTTTGTAAGAGGTTCTTCACACACCCATGATGCTAAAAAGGGTGCTTTTTAGGTTGGGAGGTTGTACTGTACAAAAGAACAACTCTGGAGCATAAGAAAAGAACAGCGAGCTTTGTATTTATTACCTTGATAGTCCATTCAATCCGAGCATCATAAACAATAAGAACCTGTTCCTAGTTTGATTATGCTGTGGACTTTGTTGTTCACAACTTTCATATCGTATTTATCCCCGACATTGCAGACAACAGGAACTCATTCAAAGTCGTAGTGGTGATAGCGGTAGCCATGGTCTTTGTCAGCGCCATCACAGGGGCCTACGTTCAAAGTATCTGATCCCTCCCTGTTCCAAGAATAGTTTCCACAGTCACACTACCAAATACCCACAGAGTTGTCACATGAAAACCTGAGACAGCGAGTCCAGATAAACATCACCATCAAGCAGCCTTCCTTCGGCCAGTGTCCCCAAGCGGTTCGAGAATACCAAGGTCATCCCTCCAGGGTGATGAAATGGATGAAATGGATGAAGTGAGCTGGGCTAGTAACCCAAGTATTATCACCATCGCCATCTTCACATGGCAAGCACACATATCCACATCCACCTGACCAACACCAGCAACCTTCCCAAAGTTCACAACAAACAACACATTTAAAAAAAAAAAATCAAAATTCCCGTCTCTAGCAAATATCTATCAACCAAGCACCATGCTACCCTACCTAGCCAAAACTTAGGGATAAATAAAAAACTATCAGATCAAACAATACATACCATTCTGCTCCTTTCTCTCCCCCCACCATGCTCACGGTCTCTTGTCTAGGCAATCTCACCAGTTGAAAAAACCCCGTGGTAGTTTGCCCCAATGATACTCCGTCCCGCCAAAACATGAGCCTGTGCAAAATTTCCCCTTGGGTATGTTGTGTGTCCGAGTAGAAAATGGTAAAAAAGACAAGAGCATATGACCTGCTTGTTTCGGCGCGACCTTTGCCGAAATCCCATGATAAGCCCCATTTCCCCATCTCCACTTGAATTCAGTAGCAATACAAAGACAAAGACAAGATAGACGCCTATGGCACCTACCATACGATTCCGGAAAGAAGCAAAGGGCCCCGGTTGATGGAACATCATACACTCAGAAAGCTCCGGCCCCAGTTCTTCCACGAATCATTTCCTCTTCCCGCCGCTCTCGAAGCTCAAGTCGACGCTCCACAGCGAGTCCCAAACAACGCTCTTCTTCGTGGGGCTTTCGGCGCTCCCGCTGCTGCGTTGACGCTGGAGTCTGAGGGGGGATCTGGCTTTCTACACACCCATAACCCAAGAACCACCGGAATCAGCGGGGTCTATGGTCCGACGAGGGAATCGATCGTGCTGGTTCGTACCTCGGGCGACCTGGGCCTCTCGTCGCCCGCCTGCGCGGGCTGGCCCTCGGTCTGCTGCGGCGGGCTCGCGGCGGGCCCAGCGTGTTCCTGTCCGTTCGGTCCGAGGATCCCCCCCTGAGGCGGGCTCGTGTCCGTCGGCGTGTCCGGCGCGGCGGCCCGGAGCGAGTTCGTCTCGCTGCTGAGCGCGTTGCCCTTGAGAAGAGAAACGCCACCGGCCCCGACGGCGAAGGGGACGGCCTTCTTCGAGTTGGAGCTGCTCCGGCGGCTCTCGAGGCTCTTGCTCAGGGCCTTGCTGACGCCCTCGATGCTGTTGGGGTTGGCGCGCTGCTTGTCCTTGCCGTTCGCCTGCGCGTGGGTGTGCATGTCCGCCATGGCCTCGACGTTGTTGGCCGCGATCGTCGACTTGCCGAGCCCGGGGGTGGCCGGCGCGCCGGGCTTGTCCTCGTGGGCGTCGATCAGGTACCACCGCAGCCCGTCGGACAGCTGGAACGGGTTGTCGTCCTCCTCTCCGTTGACCGAGTCGTTATCCGGGAGCTGCTTCTGCAGGCTCTTGGAAAGGTCCACCACGCGTTCTTGGATGCGGGTGATGCGGGCGACGAGCCATTCGCGGGAGCGGAGCCGATGCGCGTCGGTCTCGCGCAAGAAGTAGTGAGGGCAACCGACGTTGAACGCGGCCCAGGCGCCCGCGGTCTGATTCCTCGTCGGCAGAAATAGTGCGAGGTCGCCTTCCTTGAAGTGCTTGAATGCAATTTTCTCGTGCGACTCTCTCATCAGCGTGTGCGCCTTCTCCCTATACGCGCGCATGTCGCGCTGGAGTTTCCTAGCGGCGTGGTCGACGTCCTTGACCTTCTTGTACACGGCCTCGGCGAATTGGTCTGTATCGAAGCTGCCCGCCTTGGCCATGAATGCCTCGTACTTTTCGGACTCGGTTTCGGGGTCGGTGTTGTTCATCCAGTACAAGAGCTCCAAGTCGGCGCTGTCTATCGAGGGGCGGCTGGCGAGCATGCCAGAGCGACGTACGCTGTCCGAGACATCGGCAGTGCTGTGTATCTGGCTCATGGTTCCCCTCTCGGCTCTGGGAACCTTCTGGATAATCATCGACGAATCCTGACGGGTGACCGCAAAGCCAAATCTTTCCAGTAACCGGCACAGTCGGTCGTTCTGCGAGTAGAGCCGCTGAGTCAGATCCTTCGCCTTCTCCGATCTTGACTCGAAATGCGTGGTGAGGGCCGAAAGCTTCGTCCGGGATGTCTGCAACTTCTCCTTGTAGAGACGCAGCTCTTCCTCCAGGCTACCCACTTGAGATTGCCTGGATGCGAGCTCCTCGGTGATGGAGCTGATACGCTCCTCTTCCTCATCGAGCTTCTTCCTGAGACTCTCGGAGCCCGTCTCGCCGTCGGCGATCTTGGCTCGCAGCTGGTCAAGCTGCTCTCTGCTCTCGGCCGCTTCTCGTTCGAGGGCAGCAACCCGGGCCTTCTCTTCATCCAAGTTCTCCCGGAGGTGCCTCGACGTGTCTTCTTCTGCCGCAAGGGCGTCCTTGGTTTGGGCCATCTCAGCCTTCAGGCTCTTGACTTGCTCTTCGGCGCGTTCAAGATCCGTCTTGAGTATTGACTTGTCGTTCTCGAGAGTCTTCAACTTGGCGGCAGCATCGGCAGCCTTGTAGAGAAGCGCCTCAACGAGGTCATTGAGGTCCTCGGCGGTGTCATCGTTCGGAGAGAGCTGGTCGTGGATATCACGAAGCGCCTTGAGCTGCACGTCGGCAGTTTCCTGGGCAGAGGCCAGGCTCTTAGACTGCCGGGTCGCCTCCTCATTCGCAGCCTGAATCTGCTTGACCAGCGACTCGTTCTGCTCCCTCTGCAGGCGCGCCTCGTTCCGGAGGAATTCGACCTGGCCCTGCGTCTTCAGAGTCTCGTCCTTCTGCTCCTTCTGCAGCCTCTCGATCTCGACCTCGAGGTCGTGCACCCGCCCGATGTAGTTCGCCTTCTCGTTCTCCCGGGACTCGCCAAAGTTCTCAATGTCGTCTTCGGTCTCTTCCAGGCGTGCCTTGAGACCCTTGATCTCGTTGACCAGCGACTTCCTCTCCTCGACAAAATCCTTCTGCAAGGCGTCCATGTTCTCCAGGAGCCCCTTTTTGGTCGAGTTGGCCAGTTCCATCTGACCCTTGATCTCGTCGTGCTCAGTCGTCCGGGCATTAAGTTCCTTTTCAAAGTTGGCCGACTTCTCCTTCTCAGCGTTGAGCTCGCTTTCCAGCTGCTGTATTCTCTGCATGAGGGCCTCCGAGTTGGCGTTCGAGCGACGGTTGTCCTCCGCGGGTGCTGTGGCCGTGGACTTGACTGAGTGGGTTGAGTCGTTCCTCTCGTGGCCAAACAGACCGCCGATTCCAGGACGAGATGCCTGACTTTGCCTGTGGAGCAAGTCCTCTAACCTCCGGACCCGGCTCTCGGCAGTCTTGAGCTTGTTTTCCAGCTTCGACTTGTCGTCCTGGAGACTACGCAGTAGGTCGTCGTCCCCGCGAATCATCAAGCCACTTCTTCCGAGAGCAGCCTCGTGGATACTGCCGTTCTTAAAGGCCTTGACCCTCTTGGACTGCTGTTTCGTCGGGTTGCTCAGCTCGTGCATTAGCTTTGTTACGTCCTCGATGATGGCCACCTCGGCCTGTTGCTTTTGTAGGTGATCCAGAAACTCCTCGAGATCGCGCTTTCCCATGCTGGGCCACGTTTCTTCCTCGCCTAGCAGATTGACCTCCAGCCCGAGTATGCTGCCTTCGGCCTTGTCCGGGCCGTACATACTGCCGACCATCTTGTGCCATTTCCTCCGTCTCTTGCTCTCCTCGTCCTGGAACAGTGCCATCTCGTTGGCCAGTGTCGAGGAGTCGGTCTTGATCTTGTCGGACCACTCCCGGCGGCGGATCGCCTCGGAAACAAAGGATGCGTACATGTAAGGGAGCTGGTGAATTAAGCGCAAGTAGTCGAACGTCGTCATATCGTCCTCGGCGTGGCTGAGAACGTTGATCCGATTTTTGACGAATGTGTGCATTTCGGTGATTTCCGTGATTCTGCGCATGAACTCGGTCGAGTCGGCTGCCATGGCGTTGCGGGCCTGCGTGGCGTAGTGCAGCATGTCATCCATCTCCGCAACGCGTTTCTTTAAAGTGGGAATGAGACGCGACGTGTGGTTCTCCGCTGTGCGGGAAGCCTGCAGAACGTTCGCCTGCGTGTCCGAGTACTCCAGCATGGTGTGGTAGTCCGTATCGATCTTCTTGGCCACGGCCTCGATGTCTTGGAGCAACTGCGCCGCCTCGCCGTTGCGCGAGAGCGCGGACCGAGCCAGGAGACCGTCGAAGTCATCCAAGAGCTGCTGAAAACTGCTCTGCATGTTGTCCCTCGCCTTCTCAAGGTCCGACGCCTTGGTGCTGAACTTGTTCAGGGACGTCGGCGCCAGCCGCGCGGACTTCCGGGCGGTGTCCAAGTCGATCAGGTCCTCGAGCGTGGCCTGCTTCTTCTTGATGTCGCGGTGAGTCATGAACCGCACCATGGCGGCGGATATGGGCACGCTGCGGGCGACGGCGAGACACGGCTCCCAGGCCTCGGAGAGCTGCTTGTAGTCAGCCAGCATAGGTGTCATCCACTTCTTGAGCTCTGCGTACTTCGGCTCAATCATCTTGACGTTGAGCTCGAGGTTCGCTACGGCGGCGTCGAGACACTTGAGGATGACATCCACCTCGTCCATCCGCTCCTGTGTCTCGGCAGCCAGGCGCGCGGCGTCGTCGACGATGCTGATCGCCCACTCCTGGCGTTCCTTGTAGAGGGCGTGCCATTCTGAGAGCACGCGGATGTTGCCGATGTAGTTCGGGGCGGTCGGTACGGAGTAGCGCTTGGGGAGCGGCACGTCGGACTTCGGGGTCGGCACGTTTAGTTGCGATCTCTGAATGTCGAAGACGAAAATTTCGGTCTAATAAGGTTTCTCGTCAGCATCGCAAGCGCAAAACAGCCGGCACAGGGATGGTGAAGTACCTCCTCGAGGAGAGTCTGCAGCTTGACAGCCCGTCCTTGTGAAGTCAAAGCGACGACCTGGTTGGCTGGGATCGCCAGCCGTGTTGCGACCCAGGCCTTGAGATCATCAAGCCTGCAAACAACTCTCAGTTAGCTCTCGACCGGCGCAAACAGAAGCCGTAGGAGATACGGCAGAAAAGATTCATCATACGCGGAGAACTGCGTCGCATCCGCCTGCAGGCGCTGGCCCGTGTGGGCAATCAACAGCTGCATCGTCATCCCGGAAACATCTCCAGGCGGCAGCTTCGCAAGCTGACCCGCCGTTCGCCTCGCGGAGCAGTCTAGATATCGGAGGTTCCGCAGTTCTCGGCGGGCGGGTAGACGGGCTCGGTGGTTCGCAGAGTGTATCAAACTTATCGTGGAGCGCGCCGCTGCAAGGAAAAGAATGGAGGCAGGTTCCGCGGGTTGTTGAGCAAGGGTGTTTTGGTTCCGCTCGGGTTTCCAAAAAGACGCCCGTTGAGGTGCACCCGGAGCTCGTGCAGACGCAAACGCCGCTAAAAACCTTGGTGGGCATAGCGTGATGTCGCCTCGTGATCCCTGCCGTCTTTTGATTGGGTGTTGGCGGGGAGGCTACCAGCCACTGATAAGGCTGTGGGGGATGGGGCTGATAACGCGGAGGACCGAGAGCATCAGCCACAGTCGCTCGGAATCATCCCGCTTCCACTTAATGGATGCCACCCATGCTGGATCGCGTGTCGCGGTCTAGACGCGGCGGATGGATACGATTCATCCCAGCCAACGCAGTCAACCACCCAGAGGCTCCTTTCCAGCCTGATGACAGGCACGCCTCTCGACTATGGATGAGCCGCAGACCCAAAAAGAGGCCGAAGTGCCGCCATTCCTCCTGTCAAAAGACGAGCAACGCGTCCTGGCGCTGTACGATGAGCTGCGCGACCTGGAAATAAAGGTTGCTCTCATCAAGGCCCAGCAAAATTACACGCCCGGTACCGGATTCCCTTCTGAAGTTCGACATTCATGTTATTCTGACCTAGTCCACCAGAGTCGCCCACGCCGAGCACTGAAGAAAATCTGCGAAAGGCGCAAGAAGATGCCGCAAAGGCGCGGGCCGGTTGGCTCCTGAGGAACGACATCACTGACAGTGTCATGACTGCCAACCCGATCCTCAAAGCCGTACACGGCAGCACGCAAGCCACACCCGTTGAAACGTAAGCCTCGTCTCGAGTCAAGTTTTCCCCCTCACTGGCACTTGGGGGACAAAACGAATGGCCCCTTTTTGGTGGTGGTAGGCGGGCAAAAGTGGCCATCTTGTTGTCCCCTGAGTGACTAGGTCACATCTACCTCTATGGACCTTAACCCCGCGAAACCGTTTACCGTTCCATTCCCCCCCCCCTTCCCCGGGCCCTCATCACTAACACAGCCCAGAGACCTCCTCCCGCACATCACCGCCCGCGACAACACATCCGTCGCGCTCGCAAAGACATCATCCGAAATCCGCAAAACCATCGACAAGCTCACGCAAGTCGAGGCCGAGAGCCTGCGCGTCGGCCGGCGCAACGTCGAGCTCACCGCCGAGGTCCTCCGGCTCGCCCAGGAGGCCGAGCAGAGGAAGACGGGCGAGACCGACGACCCGGCCGCCCAGGCGGAGACGGCCAGGCTGCAGGGCGAGCTCAAAGCCAGCAGGCAGCGGTGGAAGGTCATGAAGGGCACGGCGAGCGCGGTGGTGGCCGGCAGCGGCGTCGACTGGGCGCGGGACGACGAGCTGAGGGACATGGTCCTAGACCCGGAGGACGATTGACGAGGAGGAGGAGGAGCTCTGGGTAAGCAGGACGCGAGTTTATGACGCGACAAAGGATCGCTTTCACGATGGCAGCCGCAAATGGATACCACCTGGCCTTAGGACTCGCACCTCCGGCCTGACATATCGCCGACAGCCCCATCCGCTTAACTGCTGAGAATGCAGAAGATGGCGAACAACACCTCAAGTAAGAACGAGTCGAGCTGGGGTCTTCAACTAGGTTGCGCTTGTCGAGGACTCGCCCAAATGGACCAGTGCGCCAGGTCTCCGGTATCGTAGCCAGTATTATCTCGCGACGACCAGAAGCACATAATAGCATGCAGGGACAGCGCGCCAGGAAATCCTACCGCTGTGGGTTCGTTTGGGGCCTTTTTCTGCCGCTCAGGTCAAGCCAGGTAGAGAGAATTGGATCACGGTGCTTGCCCTGCCCTTGCGCGAGATCGATCAAATCGCAACATCCAGCGGCACGGCACCGGCAATTCAGGGTCTTTTGTTTCTACGCATCGTGATCCGTACCTTAATAAAGCTGATGTTGGCCCCTGCCGCCTCCACACGATCTCACCACTCACAAGCTCTCCCAAAGCTTGATAGGGCTTAGCGCCGGGGGGACGCTATGACCACCGCGATTACGAATCACGTGGAAGACCTTGTCTTCACGATCTGGCAGCAGGCCAAGCTTGAGATTGACGCTCATGTGGCGATGGCAGAGTCGTGGTATTTGGTGTTTAAAATCGTATGTGGAGTATGCGTAGAAAGGGAGTTTGACCTTACGTTTGCGACGCAGTGTTGCGGTCGTGCTGCTTCGCAAGTAGTACTATCTTCTGACGCTCTGCTGATAAGGTAAGCAACTCACGCGTCACGAAGTGATTTGGGTGGGTCAAAAGGGAGCGCCTTGAAGGATGTGCGAGAAGAGCAGAGCAGAGGAGGAAAGGAGAGAGTGCAAAGTTTCGGGGGAGGGCAAAGCTCCCCGTCAGTCGAGCTCAGTCTCTGCGGCACCAGATCAGCCAGGACAGCCGAATGGAGTGGAGCTGACTGGCGTTGGACTACGGGACATGTACCTTACCTTTGCAGGTGAGTGTGAGCGACTGACTGATTGTGTTTTGGTCTGGGAGGGGGTGTGGTCACTGGTGTGGGAGAAGAGAGAGGTGAGAGCGTCTTCAGGGAGGGCCAGAATTGCCGGGGGAGCATCAGGTACAGAGCACAGTATCAGGGACGTGGAGGGTGACTAGCCCAGCGAAATTGCCTGGCCCCTCGAGTATCCCCGCAAAGTCCCAGGTACTTTGCGCACTTTGTTCGCTGGCGCGCCCATCCCATTACCTTCTCCGAGCCAGAGGGCCATCCGAGCAGGGAACAAGCGAGCAAAAGCAAAATGGCTGGGCCCGGTGGACTGGCTGGAATGGTGCGGGCAGCGGAACCGTCCAGCTCCTGGCACTGGCACTGCCCATACATAGTAGCGACTTGCTGTGCGTGCTGTGTTGTGTTGTGCTGTGCCGGCTTGTAATTGGTACCTAGAAGACGCGCCTGCATTGGCTGTCTTGGGTGTTGCGCACCGGCTGCACCCAGGTGCATAGGATGGTGCATTTTGGGAGGGGGTCTCTCTGACCGTCGTTACAGGCATTACCCAGCATCGCGCCTTGAGGTACACGGCACGTCCGCACTTTTTGTGCGCATGACGAGGTATTCCCACTCTTTCTCTCGTCTTCGGCGTTGCGAGAGTGTTGCACTGCCTGGCTGCTGCATAGCGCGAGATGGGTACCCGCAAGTGAACGCGCGCGCCGACTGTACATTGAGGATGGCCTTTCTCGGATCTCCATGGTATCCGTGGGGAAATGTGTAAAGCTCCGTTTGATAGGCCGATGGACGTCAGCCAACCTTTGCCAACCAGCGGCATCGGACTTGAGGCTATCTACACAACTGATACCAGTCGGTAGATATGAACGAAGTAACGAATATTCAAGGCGCATAGGAGGCCGAGCAGCGAGAAGCTAGTTCGTCAAACTGGCATGAAGCTGTCAAGCTACCTAGCCTTGTGGTGAAGCACCATTCGTCTTGGTTGAGTATTGGCGACGAATCGATAAAACCCAATCCGGGTTGAACGAAGAAGAGCGAGTAGGTATGGTATCGAGGTAAAAATGGAGGCTGGGGGGGTCCAGAGACTACCGTCAGCTGGGGAGTGGGAGTGATTGAGCACTCCTGCGAAGTTGATTCCGGACGCGGTGGACCAAGAAAGAGAGGTACCTGAGACCATGTACCGGTACATGGCAATCTCGTATGACGATACATGGGGCGTATGCATGAACGAAGTACCCAAGTTTCGTTTCGGCCTTCTCGAGTGTCAATCCCATCCACCAGTCAGTCATCATGACTTTCCGGCCGTTCCAATGTCGCATCTCCCCTGGCGACGGAGCGCATTCCGTCTTGTACAGGCGGTACTCACCAGAAGCCGCCTCGTCAAACCGCTTGAACGTGCCACCAGGGCGACGTTGTCTCTGTTGCCCTTCCCTGGCAACCATGGCCGAATTCGAAGCGGTGAAAACCGTCGAGATTCAGGGCCTCGATGGTTACCAGCAGCTGGGAGCCGCCTGGGGTTGCACTGTTGGCGGAAGCCCACCACAAGGTATTCAACAAGCCGCGTCGAGCCGTGATGGATGGGCCGGCGAAGGCACCTCGCCGGAGCTCAGCTACTCCATAGCAATGATGTTGCAACCTGGGCCGCACGGGACAGCCACTATTGGCGTGACCATACGTACATAGTACGGATATGTAATATGTATCGTGTCTAACCGCGTGGACTGGCAACCCAGGGCGAGGCAGGCATGGAGCGTTTGTCGAGAACTCTACGCCCGCCAAAGTAGGTACAAGTGACCCTGGCGGGCTCCGGGAGTCAGAGGAGGTACTTGTCGACATGGTGTGCTCTGGCAGGCGATCCCGCTAGGTGTGATGATGATGGGACAAGCCACTCAAAAGGAGGGGGAATGCCGCAAAGTGTGTCGAGTGGTGTTTTAGTGTGGGCGAGATTGCGCAGCGACTTTCAGGCACAGTGCGCATGTGTGGTGTGCGGTGAGTCGCGCTTGCTTGCTGCCGGTGTCTCCAGAGTCCAACGACAACCCGTCCCGTCGCCCACCGATGCTCCATCTCTTCCTTAACTTGTAGCCGGCCGGGCCTTGTCGGTTTGGTTAGGACATCCGAAAGCTGGTGAAGCTTGTCAGTATTACAAGACACTAATAGCGAAGGCTCTCGACCATGATGAGGTCACCCAAACCCACAGCCCCGGCAAGACGGCCAGATGTATTGCGCGTTCCGCGTGCGCGTGGGAGGTGTTGGCCGGCCAAAGCTCGCTAGCATGGTGTGAAGTCGCCGTCAGTCGTGATGTTGTCCCAAGAAGCCGCGCAGGGCCGGCCTCCAAGCAGCAGGAAGACGACAATCTGCGCAGATCAGTCAAATCACTCACCCTTGCAAGAAGGGACGAGAGCTGAGAAGTCGTAGAGGGGGTACGGCCCCTACTGTGCGGCAAACCTGGAGGCTGGAGGTTGAGGCGGAGCTGGCCCCCATCCAGTCTACCAAGTCCAAGTCCCATCTCCCCTGCACTGCGCTGCGAGGCGCGGCGCGGATGGTGGTTTTCCATCTCATTCGCGGAGGCCTAGGCTGGACCGGAACAACTTGCAAGGCACACCTGCGGCAAGCTTGACTGGCGACGGCGCGCTCTGTGCCTGCAGGCTGGCAGGGCCGGACAGTTCGCGGTAGGGGACCCGTTAGCGCCGGCGAGCATAATGAAGGAAATGCTTGGTCGGTGGTGGCAGGCGTGTGTGTCACTGCGCGTGGTTTTTTGTCTGGAGGTGTCCGTATCCGTAGTATGTCGCCCTGGTTTGCTTGGAATTGTCGGATTGCAACAAGTCAAGGTTGGGCATCGGTGGAGGAGGGTGCAAGTAGCATGGAATAGCGCAGAAATTTCTGGGCGTGGCGGCCAGGTTTCGACTTCTATTTGGCATGAAGTATCGAAAGATGGCAGTGAAGGATGATGGAGTGCGAAGATGCCGCTGCTGATCCGTGTAAGTGGAGTGGGTGAGGAGAAGCACGCACACCACCACCACCACCACTACACTACCACCGCCAATATTCCTATTACTACCGCCGAATGAGTGAGCAAGGTACTGATTTCGGAACGACCTACTATTGACACTGGAAGAAGGCACCCGGCTGCTGACGCACAGCAAAAAAGAGAGAGAGAGCCCAGGCTGGCCAGACCAGGAAGGCTGAATTCTGGCGCCAGGTGGTCTGTGTGTCCCGGTTGTTGTAAGTTGTGACTGGTGCTGCGTGCCAGGGACGGTGGGGTATACAGCAAAGGCAGAAAAAGAAGAAGAGAGAAAAATCCGAGATAAAACAGAAAATCTCCAATCAGCGCCAGGCAAAAGAAAGGGTAATAGAGTATCCGTACGGATAGAGACCTAGCAGCGGATGCGCGGTAAAGGTGAGGCAAGGAAGGGTAGGTACTGTACGCGACTGTGAGGCAAGGAAAGAGCGCGACGCAGCGCAGGAGGGTATACCGTGCGAACATCTCTCGGAGGGCAGAGGTACAAAGCGCAAGTACAGTACTTCGGTGCGGAGTTTCGACTGCGCTTTGTACCTGTACAGTACCACACAATTATAGCAGCGACAGGCAATAGACCCGGGAAAGAGCGCATGGGGTGAGATATGGAAAGGCAGCGAGCTGATGAGGCAAGGGACGGGAACGGGAACATGGGACACGGAAGTCGCGACAACTGGCGGGAAGGTGGGAAGGAAAAAAGCAGCAAGCAAGGCAGGAAGGCACTGGCAGGCAAGAATACGTTGCCGCTCTTGACCTTTTTTCCTCCTCCGTTCTGCCAGTGCCAACCTCTCTCTACCTCTCCATGCTTCTGGCCTCGCTCTGCCGATGTGCTGGCGGTGCCGTTGGTGGTTCCATTGGTAGCGCCGCTGGCAGTGCCGGATACTGGCGGCGGGTGTTGGACTGTTGGTAGGTAGCCCGTTGTGCCCCCGGGGGCACCAGCACCTCCCTACTGCTTCTCCTTCCAATTGTTGCTGCTCTTGCCTCTGCGTGCGCGTGCCCACACCAAGCCTGGTCTGGTGTGGCCTACCAGAATGTACTGGCTGCGTGCGGGCACACACACCGCAGACTAGGCAGGTACCCTGCCGTACTAGCCAAGGTGCGGTGGTACTTGTGGGTAAGGTAGCACGTCGCATGCTGATTGACGGCCCCCTTCCCTTTTCCCCTTCCTCCTGGGTGAGGACATGACAGGAAGGGGTAAGGACCGGGACAGCTGAGGTACTTTCCCTGGTAGTATCCGTGGCAAGGTACTTTCCACAAATCCCACACCACTTTGTAGTCTGTACCGTGCCTTCCTGGATGCTGATGGAGAAACGGGAAGGGGACTCTGGACTATGGTCCTACGTTCAGGGAGGGCAGCCGCGCCCACCCACCGCTCCTGCTACTGTTTCCCCCTCCACTCACCCTCTTTGCCTGCGTTCGCCTTCGTGCCTTGCTCCTTTTTTCGCGTCTGGCCTGCCTGGTGCCAGTGCGCAAGCCCGTTTTTTTTTTTTTCCTCCTGTCCGGCCTGTGGTAGCAAGTACCTGCCTCGAGGCAGGTACGGTACGCAGTGTACTGTACCTACCTTGCCTGCCTTCACAGCACCCATCCAGCGGCAAGGAAGCAGCCCAGCCCAAGGGCGACACCCCTCCACCCCCCCTTCCCCTCTCGCCTCCCAGACTCCCAGACTCCCCCAGCAAAAACAAGTGCAGAAGGCGCGTTCTGCCGCACAATCACTCCCCCATAGTAAAAAGGCTGCTTGGCCCTCCCCCCATACATTTCCCTCCCTCTTCTTTTCCCATACAAATCTCCCACCCAAATCCCTCTCCCATACAAACGCACTCTCGCAATACACACATACCAGCATTCGCGCACTCAGTGTGGTGAGTACCTCCCCATATACGCCAGCACCGCATCAACACCCGCAATATGACGGCGTCCCATTTTCCCCTTTGCCGCCTTTTTGGGAAGAGAGTTTGAGGTCTGCAGCTGCAGAAAGTCAACTTTTTTCCCATCTTGCCAAAGTGGTTTCGTGGATGCGGCCTCTTTGCTCCGCGTGCACCTCGTGCAAGTCAGGGTGTTGAGGGCCTCGCATCATCCTCAATCATCGCCTAGAGAGCTCACAGCTAACGGAGCTTGACGCGTCCAGAACATCTCACCCGCACCACCTCTCAGATCTCCCAAAAAACCACTCAGGTATGCATCTCGATGCTTCTGATCGACTTTCAAGCTTCAAACATCATTTACTTCGCGTTGGCGAGCGCAATGGCACTTGCGACACGCAGTCCATTGCGTACCCAATGTCGATCGCGCAACGACGCCGACACGTCTTGCTGTCCAGCCGTCGCTGCGCGTCTTTCCTATAACACCGCACTTCTCCTGTTCCAATGCGCTTCTCATCCGCCTCTTACCTTCACACCATCTCTTGCACCTCTTCCATCATGTTTATTTCTTCTGAGGCAAGCGACTAACAGGGGTTTCACTCAGACACAACCATGCCCAAGGCAGCAACTAAGCGCGGCGCGGCCGGCAAGGTCGAGAAGAAGCGCGGCAAGAAGGGTACGTTGGCTCATCTAGCCTGCTGACTCCTGCGCCCCTCCATCAGGCGTTGAACGTCGTACTAAACTGTTACCTGCAGACCCCAACGCCCCCAAGCGTGGCCTCTCTGCCTACATGTTCTTCGCCAACGAGCAGCGCGAGAACGTCCGTGAGGAGAACCCCGGCATCTCGTTCGGACAGGTCGGCAAGATTCTCGGTGAGCGCTGGAAGGCTCTTAACGACAAGCAACGCCAGCCCTACGAGGCCAAGGCCGCCACCGACAAGAAGCGCTACGAGGATGAGAAGCAGGCCTACAACGTAAGGACATCCCACTCCCCCAATCCCTCCGGTATGTGTTGTGCTGAAGCTAATTAGTCCTACTGAAGGCCGAACAAGAGGAGGATGAGTCCTCTTGAGTGCTGTTTTCCTGTTCATTCTCGGCGGTCCGAGCTGGTAGCGACGCAGCGACTGGGTTGTCGCTCTACCTCTGGACCTATCTTGTAACTTTGGGCTTGGCGGTGTACAATGGGATGATAGGGTTTGCTTTTCTCTTTACGCAATTCGGCAGGTTGGACTTCTGGGAAGAAGGAAAGGCAGCTTGCTCTCGCCGCCTTGTGGTCCTCACGACAGCTAGTCGGATGTCCAAGTCGGACGAATGGTACGTCCGCACGGCGTCAAGACCAGCAATGATATTTTACGGGTCACATTGACGAACTTGTACTACTATTGCCATCCATGATTGTTGTCTACAGTGCATGTGGCTTGCGTGTTGTAAAGCGTCGGTGGAGTCCTACTGACCATGTGAGGATACTCTGAATGCACTGCGGCCCTGAGCTACGGCTCCTCAAGGGTCCTTTTCCCCTGGCATCCGACGATCTGGTCCAACCGGACATTATTTTTGGACAGCCACTCAAAGGACCCCGATGTTACTTGTTCTGGATGTCGCATCGCGGGGCGCGTAACGGAGAGGCGCACAAGCCAACCCACGGCGGCCGGGATCGGCCTGTCCGCTAATGCAAAGCCCACCTGGCCGGGGGGTGTAGACCCGCACCGCCGTTCGGGGAAGAGAGGGTCCTCAGGCCGGGCTTGGTTACTCCATGGTGGTGTTCCCTATCGGCGCCGTAGCCCTCAGGGCAATGTGGGCCAGGGTCGAATGGGTCGGTGAGCCAGCGAGTCCCGCGGTAAGCCGGTGAAAGGTACCCGTACCCGTAGGGGGAACGGTAAGGTCAGTCATTGGCCATGTGGTTCCTCGGATCAGTGAGTCACTGTTCCGGTAGGTGCAGGTGCGGGCTGGAATGGAAGGAAGGCTGTAACGGTTGCCTCCCTCGCGCCTACTCTTGGGAAGTAATGAAGCTTGGGATGTCTGAGTTTGCTCATGGGATGGAAGGAGAGATGGGTCGGGGATGGATGCCTGATCCAGATCAGGTTGCCTCTTTGATCTCGCCCGCGCCTTTACTGCTCCTTCATAAACTGACAGTCTTCTCAATCGACACCTCCACCACCATCTTCCATCTCTACCGACCTTGGGACATTTCCACGTTCCCACCCACTGGCCTTCTTTCCCCGCGACGTAATCGTACCGTGCATCGCGCACCACCCACCCGTCCCGTCCACCTTCTCTACCTTACCTCGACTACCTTGGCTTACCTAGGTGCTTACGCCCCCATTCGCGATTACCAGCGTCGGCAATCAAGATCGATCAAGGCGGTGACGCTGGCCGCCTTCGTAAGGCAAGGGAACAGTGTTCGGCGCATCTCGGTTGGGCCTAGTGGCCCTCGTCTCTTGAGATGAACCGATTAACGTTTCCCAGGTGCTCCTCCTTGTTCAGACCGACCGTACGGGTACGGGGACCGAGTCGCTCGTCCAGTCTTGGGCTGACGGATTACCTCACCCACGACTAGAGGCTCTGCGCAATGCACTCGGCGCGAACTGTGCGATTGAAGACGAGCATGAGGGGATGACGGAAGACGGGCCAATTGTGCCAGTGAGAAAAAAAGGACGTGGCATCACGTTGCATCTCACCATGCATCCATCATCATCTGTCATTACTCGCTCGTCGTGACGGATGGTTCTGCGCCGCATGCAACATGCAACACTTGGGTTTCTCTCCCTGCCATGCAATCTCGGCCTCGCGATCGGACTCTCTAATAGCTACGCTAGCTACTCCAACTCGACGCTGCAAGCTTCCGCTCTAAGCTGATGGGCGATGTCACGCTGCCCGAAAGGCCCTGGCTTGTTCTTTTCGGGCTTTTTCGACGCGGGGTCGGTCATCTCGTTGGAATGGTCAGCTGGTTGCTACATTCCCGTCGCAAGTTGCGACGACAGAAGCGAGTCTCCTCTTGTTCTTCGACGAGGTGCTTCTGCTGGAATCAAGTTGCCTACCGACCTTATCTGCATTAATTATGCAAGTGCTAGTCGCCCAGACATCACCCCGCCGGCTCCGGGCCGGCTTCATTCGTCCGCCGCACCGTCTTGGGTGTTCCTAATGCATGCAGAGTGGGAGAACGTACAGGTCCATGGGGTCATCCTCAGCAGTCGTGGCATGCTCTGGCTAGTCGGTCGCCGGGTTGATGTGTATTGAGCCCACACATTCTGCTTTGGCAGCAATCTGACCTACATGCACTCCTCTTCTTTTTCCCAGGTTTTGCTTCTTTTTCCTTTGCTTGGGCTTTTTACGAGTTTACTAGGGAATTGGTCGTCGGCGTGCACCACCCATCTTTCGGTGTGTTTCTGCAGTCTTTGCCCGATATCGTCGAAACCTCTCTCGCCCACGCCGGTCACTTGACTTTGGTGGTCCGCCGTTCCAGTGCCTATTTGCCGACAGCCTGCCTGGTGTTCGCAGGAAAACAAGACTAAGCAACGCCAAAAACGACGTCGGCCGAGTCGGTCGTTTCTCAGCCCTGATCACGGGCAAAGTCGGACGGAGCACAACCGGAAACCCTCGGACAGGCGTCGCGCAATTAACGTATCTTGGGAATACTCGTTTGATTCTCGACATAAACAAGCCAGCACCGACGGCACGCCGACCACGGACAGTTGGACACGTCAGATGTGAGCAACCTGGCTGGCCTGGTGTGTCTGCGTTGGTACCGCCAGCACGGAAACGAAACGTGACGAGACGACACGGCTGAATTGTGAGGTCTGGCAGCGGGTGTGTCTGCGTGTGTGTGTGTGTGTCCTGCGAGTGTGAGTGGTGGCGTGTGTATCCCGGACTGGCCGTCAAAATCGAGACCTGCAGCTCCGAATCGCTGATATTGCAGCCGCTTCCCGCCCGCCCATTGAGCGAGCTCCCTTGCTGGGCGGTTGTGGCCACCACGTTACCGCTGCACTGCAGAGGAAGATCATGCCGAGCAGAGGAAGCGGGCCATATTCTCTCTCTTTCTCTCTCTTACCATTGTTTTTCCTCGTTGCTATTTCTGGGTGATATATTGCCGCAGCCGTGAGCCGCACTGGACGCTTCGCATCGCCACCTTTAACATCGACAACGAGTATCGCCCGCAATCAAAGACAACGACTATTGGGACATTCGGCGGTGGAATTTTGGCGTGGGAGCAGCTGAAGGAGGAGCATCACACCCAAAACAACATTAGTCTTCCTAGTGTCTAGCCCCGCAGAGCCATGGGACTCTGAACCATCGTCACCGTCATCGCCAACCTCGGGACTTTTAGTCATCCAACCCGACTACCGCCAAGATGGAACACAGCCTCCAAAAGATCGACTACCGCCTCCTGCAGGGGTGCTGCCTCGAGGCCGAGCGCGCGGATCTTGTCTCGGTGAATCTCGAAGGGCTCCGCCAGGCTCTCCCGGACAGCTTCGGCGGCCACCTCGCCGCGCTCGTCGAGGAGATGCGGTCCTCCGCGAGGGCGCTTCGGGACCTGGCAGACCTGTCGCAGATGCACTTCGGCCGCGTGCCGATCCTACTCAACTACCTCAACATCGTGCTGCCGTGTCTGTCGCGCACGCTGAGGGACATAATCAACTTTTACGAGAACCGCGCGCTGACCAAGGAGATGCGGTGGAGGAAGATGTATCACACGATGACATCCGAGGCAAGGGGTTTGCCGCTACCGCAGAGGTTTATGTTGTATAATCACTTTCTTAACTCTTTGAAGCAGCTGCTTACGAGGTAAGTCGCCATTCGGTAGAGCTGGGGAAGCTGAAGATGCTAGTGGTCTCCTATAGGTCGCCTAATTTCGATCTTAACGGTCTGGAGAACCTGCGGACGAGAATCATCGAGCTTCGAGAAGCGAGGGGCCTTCGTACGTCCCGAACCTCATAACAGGCTACCAGGTCGTTTCCTATCTCGCTAACACCCTCTTCTAGCGACGCCGACAGGACAGATCGGGCCCGTGATCCGACCCGAAACTATGTTGTTGCCCATGATGCAGGACCCTGTAAGGCGCCAACTTCATTGCCGAACCAAGTCGTGCTGAACTAATCAGAAACCAAAACAGGATGCACACTGGGCGGAACAAATCTTCTCCCTCCCGCTGCCGTCGCGGACCGCCCTGAAGCACAGCAAGCCGTCGGAGGCGCGCGGCTCGTTCATGGCGTGGGGGCAACTGAATATCCCAAAGGAGACCAAGATGCTCTTCAGACGGTGCGTCCCGTATCTCTTTCTAACCTTCGGGCGATTGCTAACCGGGGATGATTTCATCTGCCAGGCCCTTCGACGAGGACCGCATCTCGCTCATGATGTATCTCAACCTCGTCAACCAGACGCCCTACGTGCTCCTCCGACAGTATCACCAGGGCCAGCCGTGGTTCACACTCCGCGGCACGCACGAGCTCGTCATCCACCGCGAGGGCAGCGCGCTGCACCTTAACCGCTGGAGCCAGGTCGACAAAATGCCCAAGCTGTGGTCGGCGCTGAGCTTCAAGACCTGGGAAGGCACGTATCTTCTATTCGGTGTGAACTGGGGCTCTGTACTTGCAAAGCTAACACTTTCCTCTGATTATAGAACTCGTCCTGTTTCACTGCACCTTCGTCTCGCTCAAAGCCCGGAATACGTTGACTGTTAGTATGAACGCCAGGGAGTTCAAGCTCTCTGGCGAGAAACGCCTGTTCCAAGCGTATGTTTGCTCCGGCATAGAATGTTGGACACGGCTAACCAACCACGTTGCAGCCAAATCATCGACGACGGTTTCAAGCACTCCCTAATAGTCTACCGCGACCTGGCAACACAAGGGCTCCGCCTCCACGCAGCGGTATGGGAGGGCGAACTGCGCCAGTGTCCAGTCTGGACAGCATTCGGTAAGCCAATCCATCCCTCCCTTCTCTGCTTCCAAGAAACAAAATACTGACATCCACTCCAGTAACCCACCAGTCTGCCTCACCAACCTGGCTGCACCGCAAGTCCCGCCACAGAGTCTGGCTCAAGGACGTCCAGCTCTACGTCTTCTGTCACCGCTACCGCCAGCAGAACCAGCGCAAGGGCCAGGCCGGCGCCTTCGAGATCAGCTTCGTCTCGGACGAAGGGGCCGCGAGGTTCAAAGAGGTGTTTTATCCCAATCCGTCGGCGCCGTCCACCGAGGCGGAGGCCCCGGAGGCCATCGAGGAGAAGTAAGGAAACCCAGACCGGTCCCCGCGGCCCCCCCCCTCCGTTGCAACGGCAGCGGGCGATCCGCACCTGTTTGTCCCCACATCGTGTCCGTCCGCTCCACAGCGAGTTCTTCCAAAAATATCGTCGGCGGCGTCGCGACCTCCCTCCGGCCCGGACTGAACTCCTCCTGGACTGGACCCCTACGCCCTTACCCACATGAAAGAAATCCATCTCCGCCATCCCTCTCTGCAGGAACCCACCCCCGTCCCACCACACCTTCTCCGAAACATTCTTTCAACTTCTACGCCCGTCCCCTTGACCGCCTTTGACGGGGTTCCAGTTCTCCCAATACGATTCAATAATTCCCCACCGCGCATGTCACCTCTCCTTCTCGCGCGGTCGGTGAGAGAGAGAAGGCGGGCCAACAAGGTTGCCCGACCAGCAAGTCTCGATTCCAGTCTCCCAACGACAAAATTTGTTTTCAATATGAAGCAGCTATCAAAGAAGCTGGCTGAGAGAGTTGACCCTATCTTGGAGCATCCCACAGTACGTGTAAACCATGAAGCTACCATTTTTCCGTCATGGCCATCTCGATAGTTTACACGTGCTGTGGAGAATTCCAAGGTAGGAGAGGGAGCAGGTTTCTCGGAGGAAATACCCCCGAGAGAAAGATTGATCTTCGCAATCATGTTTTTATTGCTTGTTCACCACTCTGTTGTGTTTTATTCCGTCTCAATTCGTCTGACTCCAGCCGCAGTTTGACATTAGCGTAGCGTAGCGTTTGTTTTGGCGTGTGGCGATGAGTGTTCGACTATGGGCTGGTTTTGATTCAACCCGTTTCCTGTTACGATTACGACTTACGATGCACATGATGGCTTCAAAAGTTGACAAGACTGCTCGAGAGACAGAGATGGAATGATTGTATCCTGTTATTAGGTGCATTGATTCAATTTATGCTATCGTGTACCATCGTGACATCGTCCGCAGCAAAGCCTGATGCTGGGCTTCTCTATACTGAAGCGTCCCTTTTTACCATCCCCTCCTCTTTTTCCAAACGCGCGCCAAATCATACAACCGCAAGCTTAGGTCTTGACGTCGGGCTCGTCACGGCCGATGAACTCCTTGAACTTGAGCAGGTCGGTGGCCATCTTGATCTCGGGCTTGAGGAAGTCCTGGGCGTCCAGGTCGTAGGTGCTGGGGTCGCTGCTGTGCTGCTCGAGGTACAGGCGGATGGTGGCGCCCGAGGAGCCGGTGCCGGACAGGCGGACGATGATGCGGCTGCCGGAGGAGAAGGTGGCGTACAGGCCCTGGTTGGAGGACACGGAGCCGTCGAGGTCGGTGTAGGAGAAGTTGCCGGCGCCGGTGACGGTGCGGTCTGCCATGGTTAGCTTGGGGGTCATGCAATGTTGCGCGCCAGGATACATACCTCCAACCTTGCTGCCGATGAAGTTGGGGTCGGCAACGAGGTCCTTGAGAACACCAACAACCTTGTTGGCGCCCTCGGAGTCGACGTCCTCGTAGTCGTAGCGGGTGAAGAAGGTGCGGCCGTACTCGGTCCAGAAGTCCTTCTGGATCTGCTTGATGGAGGGGGTGGCGTCGGGGTTCTGCACGCCAAGGCCGGCAATGATGTTCAGCCAGGCGACAACGGCCCACAGGCCGTCCTTCTCGCGGATGTGGTTGCTGCCGGTGCCGAAGCTCTCCTCACCGCAGATGGACAGCTTGTCGGCGTCGAACAGGGCGCAGAAGAACTTCCAGCCGGTGGGCACCTCGTAGCAGTTCAGGCCCTGCTTCTTGGCGACGAGGTCAACGGCGCCAGAGGTGGGCATGGAGCGGGCGAGGCCGTAGACGCCGTTCTTCTTGAAATAGGGGATCAGGTTGGCGTGGTGGGCAATGATGGCGAGGGAGTCGCCGGGGGAGACGAAGGCGTTGGCGCCGTAGATCATGTTGCGGTCACCGTCACCGTCGGAGGCGGCACCGAAAGGAATGTTGTTCTTGTCGACGACCTCGACGAGGGAGTGGGCGTAGGTCAGGTTGGGGTCGGGGTGGCCGCCGTTGAAGTCGGGGCTGGGGACGCAGTTCTGGGTAGCGCCCTTGAGACCGAGCTCCTTCTCGAAGATGGCGGTGCCGTAGGGGCCGGTGACACCGTGCAGACCGTCGAAGAGGACCTTGAAGTCGGGGTGGGACTCGAAGAACTTGCGGATCAGGTCAAAGTCGAAGATGTCCTTGAGCATCTCGACGTAGTCGGCGGTGCTGTCGACAACCTCGACCTCGAGGGAGCCGTAGGTCTTGGTGCCGATGGTGGTGATGTCGACATCAGGGATGGAGGCGATCTTGTAGGAGGTCAGGGTCTTGGAGGCCTCGTAGATCTTGTTGGTGACGGACTCGGGGGCGGGGCCACCGTTGGCAAGGTTGTACTTGATGCCAAAGTCGTTCTTGGGACCTGTCGAGACATGTATTAGCCGGCGAAGACGCAGCGGCATCGGACGCAGGAGAGCTTACCGCCGGGGTTGTGGCTGGCAGTCAGGAGGATACCGCCGGTGGCTTGGCGCTTGCGGATGACATGGCTGGCAGCGGGGGTGGACAGAATGCCGTTCTGGCCGATGAGGAGCTTCTTGACACCGTAGGCGGCACCGATCTTGGCGATCAATTGGATGACCTCGGGGTTCCAGAAGCGGCCGTCGCCGCCGATAACGAGGAAAGAACCTGAGAAGACGCGTCGTCAGTCCTCGATGTTGACGCAGGGCGCAGTTGCGATCAGGGGAGTATGGTATTTACCCTCGACACCCTCGGGGATGGAGAGCAGAATGCTCGTGACGAAAGACTCGGAGTAGTGAGGCTGCTGGAAGACGGTGACCTTCTTGCGAAGACCAGAACTGCAGAGGAGACACGTCAGCGATGCGTCGTTTTGATGGAAGCGTCGTGGGAGCTATGGCGGGGTGCGCATAGCTGAGCTGCGAGGAGCGTAGCCGAAGGAAATGCAACGTACGTTCCGGGCTTCTGGTCCTGGAAGGGCTTGAACTCGACAGTCTGGACGTCCATGATGGCTATATGATGCTAAACGATGCCAATCAACGATGATGCAGGAGGAAGACCGTTGATGGGATGGGGAGGAAGGAGAAAAGGAGAGCGGTACAAATGTTGTTGGGCGAGCTGTGACGGGGACGGCAACAATTCCCTTAGTGCACCTTGCGGTAGCAGGGGAGGGGTGAGGGGCGCTCTCTGGGCCTGGCAACCGGGACTTGGAAGCTTGAGGTGGTGCGGTGAGTGGCAGCAGTGGCGGTAGTGAATCGCGATAGGCCAGAACGACAGCAGTGACCTGGGAGCTGTGGTCGAGGTGGGGTGGTTGCTTGCTTGGCCAGTGATATCATCCTGCGGCAGGACGTGGGCGGGGCAGCTTCAGGTCGAGCCCCTCACCTCCAGGGGGGGGGGAGGCGACGTCGCAAACCGCTAAGGGGGCTCAGTGGGCGGATCATAGCGAGCGGAGACTGTGCGTGGAGCTCGTATTTCAACACTGTCCACACCGCCTCGTCCTCGGTACGAAGTACAGTTTGCAGTACAGGTCTGAACTGTGCTTGAATTCATCGCGATCTTAGCACCTGCGAGCGAGAATGCCTACCTATCCACGGGTTGCATTGCATCATACACGGCATCACAGCAGGTTATCCGCCCAAGCTTCGCCCTCGTCCTTCTCGCTCATCGGCGTCACGCTGGCATCCCCCCGTCGCCATGTCAAGCCGAAGATGGCCTCTCTGTAGTACTTGGCCTCCGCGATGCTCTCGAGAATGTCCTCCTTGGCCTGGTGCAGGCCCTGCTTGACGGGTGCCTTGTCGAGCACCTGCGGCGGTGCCCAGCGCCTCGCTGCCTCCTTTATAGTGCTCACATCCAGAATGCGGTGGTGGAGGTGATCCGTCACCTTCCGGTACGGGGGCTTGCTGAGGAATGACCGGTCGGCATGCACGCTGTTGCCGGCCAGCAACGCCGTCTTCGGCTCCGGGATGTACCGCTTGACGTACGCCAGCAGCTCATCCGCCGCCTGCTCCGGCGTCGTTGTCGACTTGATCACAGCCGCCGTCAGGCCGCTGTCGCCGTGCGTCTTGGTGCACCACGCGTCCATCTGCGCCATCCGCTCTGCCGACTGGTGCACCACGCAGCCCCAGCCCTCGGGGTCGATGACCTCGAGATTTCCTGTCGTGATAATGCAGAAGATTTCAATGATTTCCTCCTTGTCCGGATCCAGACCGGTCATCTGCAAGGCGTCCGTTAGCGACTGCGACACTCAGCATGCAGATTGGCTGACTCACTTCGCAGTCGATCCAGACGAGAGGCCCGTCCGAGGAGGATTTCTGCTTGGGCGCGGGCGCCGCAGCTCTGAGGAAGTCCATGGCGGCTTGTGGCGATTAAGAATCTCACCCGAGCTTTCGGTAAAAAACGGTCGAAGTCGAAGGCTCTCGGAGAATGGAGCCGGAAGGAGTTTTTGCTGCAGGCAATGTGGCACCCTAGATAACTTGGTGAGGTAGGGGCCTCAGGTGAGAGATGATAGGTAGGTTGGCAGGAGTTGTGACCTCACTGTTGGAATGACTAAGAAGGCCACTGCCGAACCCCCCACTCCCAATGTCAATTCACCATAAGATGCGAGCTTATTTGGAGTACTTGTAAACTACGGAGGACCTGAAGCTTCTTTCAGAATCCTGATCAGTCTGAATCCATTATTATGCGCTAATTCCCTTTGGTTTGTCAAGGGCCTCAATGCCTGTCTTGTTCTTCCACACGTAAAACCCAACATCAGCAACCCACTTCTAGTCAAAGAAGAGTAGAATTGGGCAAGAAATTCAAGGATGATATACAAGTTACAACCCAAAATGAACTGGGCTCGAAAATATCACTATCATACTTCATCCCTTACTGTCTCTATCACATACCATAGCCAGTCTGCATCATTACCAGTTCATATTACCTATTACTAGCTTGTACCGCTTACTACTAGCTCATATTATTTCCTGTTCGCATCATCCTCCGCTCGCTTCATCCTCAAGTTATTACTCAAGGAACCAACCAAGGAAGAGCAGTGCCCGTCAGCTAGCTTGCATCAGTGAACAGTGCACAAACAGCCTGCATCTTAACTGGAAGTATCCATATCCCAAGTAGGTACGTAGAGGTCCAGAAAACCCCGGACCTTTGTTGCTCCCCTTGTCGAAGTCAAGCTGACAAAGGCTTGGGAGCGCGTGTAACAGCACCATGAATACATCATCTACTTCTCTTTATAGACCCTGTGATATTCCAATGCTCAGGGCCGTACTCAGTTGGGTAGGGATTTGAAGTTATGATTTCTGAGAATGAACCTAGGGCACTACAAACATGGAAATATGTCTATCAATAACAAATATTTCCTCAATTTTCTCATCACAGACAGGTGTACTGGTTTTGGCGCCCATTTACTTCTAGTTACCTACCGACCTATGATGAATCTCCAAGGGAAACAGCTTATTAGCATGATGGCCTTCAAATCCAAGATGGCTGATTGGCCAGATCCTGCTGATCCCCCGCCTTTACACTGTCCCACACCCCAGGAAAGGTACCTAGCTCCCGAGATAGGTACCTATTGACACCGCTTGGCAAGCACCTGCAAGCCTTAAGGGCACCTACCTAGTACCTCCTTCCCATATCTTCCCGCTGTAAACCAATTACTACCAAAGCCCCTCTCATGCCGCGACCTGGGCCAAACTTCCTCTCATCATCAGCCGAGCTACGGATATTGATCCCTCAAACTCTCGCCACTTGCAGTCTGACTCGACCGGAGTCGTCACCAGTAACAGCCGTCCGCGATGTCGTCCATCAAAAAGTCGGGCTCGCCCGTCGCCGTGCCTGCTGAAACAGCACCAGGACCACCGCCAAAGCCGGCCATGTCTGCCTCGCCACCTCGCATCCTCATCATAGGCGCCGGCTCGCGAGGTCAGGCCTACGCCCGCGCGACTGAGACGTCGAGCAACGGCGTCGTGACCGCCGTCGCCGAGCCTATCGCCTACAAGCGCCAGACGTTCGGCAGGACGTACATCTGGGGCGCTGGTACTCCCGAAGAAGGCCAGCAGTTCGCGGACTGGACCGAGTTCGTGGTATACGAGACACGCCGCCGCGAGAGGGCCGCCGCCGGCGAGACGGTGCCGCCCGGGGTTGATGCCGTCTTCATCTGCGTGCTTGACGAGATGCACCGCGATGTCGTCGTTGGACTGGCCCCACTCAACCTCCATGTCATGTGCGAGAAGCCCCTGGCGACGTCCTTGAGAGACTGTCTCGATATGTACGAGGCTCTCAGGCCCCCTGCTGGCCAGGAACCCAAGAACGTCTTCTCCATCGGTCATGTCCTCCGCTACAGCCCGCACAACATGCTCCTCCGCAAGCTGCTCCTGGAAGAGCGGGTCATTGGCGACATCATCAACATCGTGCACACTGAGCCCGTGGGGTGGTGGCATTTTACTCACTCTTACGTCCGCGGCAACTGGCGGGATGAAAAGACCACCGCCCCCAGCTTGCTGACCAAGAGTTGCCACGACATTGACCTGCTTCTGTGGCTTTTGAGTGCGCCTGCGAAAGCCGGAGGTGACACGCCCCATCTCCCGTCGACCGTGTCCTCGACGGGCTCCCTGCAGCTGTTCCGTAAGAGCCGCAAACCCGCAGCCGCAGGCACTGCGACAAACTGCCAGGCATGTCCTCTGGGCGACCAGGGATGCAAATACTCGGCCAAGAACATCTATCTAGGGGCGGAACTCAAAGGCCTCGCATCGGGGAACACCGACTGGCCCGTCAGCATCGTGCTCCCCGAGATCGAAGACTTCCCGACGGCGGCCGAGCGGAACAAGGCGCTCGCCTCGAAGCTTGCCGAAGATTACGACGAGTCGACGCCAAGGGACGAGGTTGCGTCGAGGAACTGGTTTGGCCGCTGCGTCTTTGACGCGGACAACAACGTCTGCGACGACCAGACGGTGACCATGACTTGGGATGACGTCCCGTCTGAATCCGGGGTGCCCAAGCAGTCCAAGTCTGCCACGCTGCATATGATTGCGCACACGAAGAAGATATGCGAGCGGTACACTCACGTTTACGGTGTCGACGGCGAGATATACGCAGACTCCCGCACCATCACCATCGAGAACTTCAACACGGGTGCCACGCAATCGTATCACCCGACCATTGAGGATGCTGGCCATGGCGGTGGCGACAAGGGCCTCGCACGGCAGTTCATTCTGGCCGTAGATCGAGTGAAGAATCACGGCTGGACGGCGGAGAAGGCGCAGAACGAGTTCATTGGCTGTGCCCTGGAGGAAGTGATCCGCTCGCATGCCATGGTATTTGCTGCAGAAGAGGCGAGGACGAGCAAGAAGGTGGTTGACTGGGCACAGTGGTGGTCGCGCAAGGTCGAGGGAGAAGGCAGCGTGTGAGAACGGTTCTGATCTGTCCCCGAAGCGAGACGGGAGGTCCCCGTCAACAAGCATGTCGTCGGTTGGTCCCGCGAGAGATCGTCTCCGGGCAATGCGGGTTGCGAAGGCCACGGGGACAAGTGATTCGCACACCATGCCTATAAATGGTGCGCAAGTGTTGATATCGCATCGATCGGGGAAGCAGTGCCGGCGGCATCTCCCCGAACGCGGTAGATCTTCAAGCAACGCAGCATATTCTTGGATGTCGCAAATGACACAAAGAAAGACAGTGGCGTGGGGATGCCTGCCCGGACGATGCCGAGCCGTCAGAGCTTCTGCTAGCTTCTGCTCTGAGTAGACAACCAGACCCCTGCTGTGCTACATCGAACCCCCACGCACGCCGAGGCCAGCCTGATGAGCCGCAATCCTCTGATGGCAGTGGTTGGTCCCACTGAAGCTTTGAGTCTGAACGGGCCCGGGGCCGTATCAACCTACTACATGCAAGCAGATCTCCCGGCACTTCCCCGGTGACGAGGCATGGAAAGGTCGCCTCGCAAGGTCCCCGCTAGGTAAAGTCAGAGGCAGTCTATGGAGTTGTTGTTCTGACGCGTCTCCCCGGCGGTTCCTTTAGCGTCAGACTCGGTCGTTCGGGAACCGATAGGTATGTTCTCGCCTCTGATCTTGCATTTGTAACTTGTAGGTGTAGTAATAGCGTTCTTGTAAAAAGATGGTTCTTGGTCCCCGTCGGACCCCTCCCCGTCATGATGGCCGTCCCCGGCTTCGACGGGAAAGGTCGCGGAGCTGTGTTTCTGAAGGCGAGGCTTCCGCCATGTCGGGTTTGACGCCCATTCATTCAGGAAGTCGGATTATTGCCCCTTGTCGCATACCGTCCCGGGCAATGTTTCCAGAATATGCGCTGTCAACGTCGGCGTCTCCCCGTAGCTCGGATAGGCGCGCGGGGTGAGTGACAGCTTGTCGTGCATTATTGGTTCGGTCTTGCCAGGTGGCGACGCTGCTTACGGGCATGGAGTGAACGTCTGTAGTGTAAACACACTCGACACTCTTTGCGTGAGGTGAGGAGAAGGGAGGATTGTATAATTACTACCGTCGCAGCACTTCTCCCTCTCGCAACCAACGCGGAATCCGTTCTCGCCCTCGGAATCCGCGGCGGAGTTGAGTCTTATCTGCGAAGCCAAGCCTTGCTCTCAACAGAACAATTCCGGTCTTGGCAACTTGGTCCTGCGCGACTCGTAACCCCAATATCAAATATGAAATCGGATCTTTCGGGGACGTTTACCCCCGCCGCCAAGGGGACTCAATATTAAAGACATAAACTTTATTTGCGTACCAAGTTTGAAGCAGAACGAAGCGCAGCAGGTCACGAACGCACGCAGGCCGTCAAACTCCCCGAGGGGTTTTGGGAGCTGTTGCTGCCGATCATCTGCCAAGCTGTCAGAAACCGTCTCACCGCGGACCTCTCTGGCGCGCACCCTTCGCCGTTGGCAACCGCCCCCCGCCGCCCATCGTTGAGCTTGGGATCAGCCGAATCTCACAGGACGAGACGAGCTTTCGCAGATGCTGCCGACATGGCGGCACGCTGCCGCGGTGCTGCAGCTATGCGCTGTAAAGCTGTGCTGCAAGGCTCGGGGTAATACCAGTGGCGTCAGCACTTGGACGGGACGAACCTTGGACTTGTCTCGCCAGCTTGCCAGCCCCTCCCTCAGCTCTTGACCACACGCGTGGAGGGGCAGAGGGATCGACGTCCCTAAACATTGCCAGCTGGCTAGCAGCACATATTAGTGTCCGATGGTAAGAGGTACATGAGGGGACCGAAACACACCGGCGGGAGAAGGGCCCCGAGGGGAGGGGTCTCGGGGACGAGCATAACGGCCGTACAAAGTACAATAAAGTCCCCTTCGTTCCCCCCCGCCCTTCCAATCGCGTCCTTGACCAGACGAGAAACGCATTGACTGCTCTTTCTGCCTGCCGGTCGGATTATTCCCCGATAATTGAGGGGGTTTTCTCAACAAGGTGAGCATAAACAAATACCTACCTACCCCCCTCCACGCTCTAGCTCCGAGAGCTTCCTGTGCGTGTTATCCGCTCAAGCCCTTTCTTCCCTTCCAACTCTTCCCCGAGTCTGCCATCCCAAAGAGAGAAATCCCCCGGACAGGTCTCTGATCAGTGCACCAGAACGAAACGGAAAGCGAACCGAATTGAAGAGAAAGGAAGCACTCCAATAAAAAACAACACAATGTCGTCCTCCGAAACCCCCGCCGCGGCGGAGCTCCCCTTCGGCCCCGTGTCCCGGCACATCACGACCCACGACGCCTCCGGCCGCGCCGTCTTCTCGGACGCCTTCCCCGTCGAGGTCACCCCGGACGCGCTGCCCAACATGTTCTTCCACACGTGCTTCACGACGTCCGAGTCGCCCATCACGATGGACGGCGACAAGGACCTGGAAGCCTACGCGCCGAACCACCCCAAGATGCCGACGCTGCACCTCCCCTCGGGCTCGGTCCTGCGCGTCGTGGACTTTGGGCCGAACACGGGGCCGATGATGCACCGCACCGAGTCGCTGGACTACGGTATCGTGCTGAAGGGGGAGATTGAGTGTCACCTTGACGATGGGGTCAAGCGCACGCTGAAGGAGGGGGAGATCATGGTCCAGCGGGGCACGATGCACGGGTGGAGGAATGCTACGGATAAGTGGGCGAGGGTCGTGTTTTGCTTGCAGCCTGCGAAGGCCGTGAGCGTTGGGGGGAAAGTGATGGAGGACGACGTGCCGTTCATGGAGCTCTCGGCGGAGAGGCAGGCTGCGTACGAGAAAGCCAAGGCGGAGCAGAAGAAGAAGGCGGGTGGGAACTGAGGATGGACGGTTGCTGGGGTGTATAAATCATGTCCCGATGAGGTACGAGGAAGGGCAATGAAGAGACTGGGTGTATTATCAATTGGTGGCCAAGGTGGACCCTCAGACCGGCGACGTTAGAATGCTGTACGCCGGCGATTGCCTCTCGAATGTGAACCATCACCGTAAGACTCCAGGGCCATCTCGCTTCTCCATATTGACATAAAATATCTTCTTGTCTCTTCAATCAGACGAGGAGGAAGCATCTTGGAGATGACCTGCCACTCGGGCATTAGGAGGGAGTCGCGAGGGGCAATGCCAAATTGCTTGGGAGCTACCCCCGCCATTCTTACCCAACATTTGGAAACGGCACTGGAGCACCCCACATCCATGGATCGCAGTGCCGGGCTGGCGTCGATCTTGCATGCACGGCCCGGAAGAGGGAAAGGAATTGTGGCGGCTGGCTTAACCAGCCACGCAAGCCACGGACGGCGGCGGGAGGGGCAGAGGATGGAAAAGAAAAGATGTAAGGGAGTTTGAAGGACGAGAGGGGCAAAAAGTACTAAAAAACCGAAACAAAAGAAATATCCTGAAATATATCGGACAAAGAGCAGGAACAGGCGGGTAAGAAGAAAGATGCTATGACGGAATCTTTGTGGATATTGGCATTGAGTCGAGACAGATACCGCCCAAGGGAAAGGAAGGGGACGCCACCAGGGTAAGTATATTTCAGACTCGGGATTCAATACGTGGCACGCCCCAGTGGTATACACAAGGCGGGAGAGCTCGGTATTGTTGTCATTTTGGTGCCATGGCGAGTAACCGAGAGTGAGGACAGTTGGCGATACCCAAGCAAGGCACCTCACGTAGTACAGGATGTTGACGAGAGGCTGGTGATAAGAGGGCCCAAAACGGCCTGGAACACGTCCAGGAATGAGGGATAGAGTTATCGACGCGCCAGGGCCCCAATGGGATGTTGATACGGAGTTTAACCGGGGTATTCCGAGCGCGTCGAAAGCCGCAGGTCTGATCACCCTGAGGGGGTACAAGACGCTATTCGAATGTGGTACATTTGTACTTCTGAATAGGAGCTCGAGACTTCAAACCAGAAAGAAAAAAGGACGAAGGAAAAAAAAAAAAACCAGTCGAAAATGACTAATCATAAGCCTGGTTGCTTATTTCTCGACGGTGCCGACATCACCACCGAGCGTGCCTTCCTCTCCACGGCAGCCCTTCGTATCCACTACCCCGTGCCCGTGTGTTTTGTACCCAAGTACCGTGCCTGCCCCCTGATCCACTCCGGGTAAAGTGGGCCTCGTCCACCACCGGACCCGTCGAGAAAGAAAAGAAAAAAAAAAGCAAAAAAAAAGGTCTCCCCGTCTTCGTCTTCATCCTCATCCTCACCCTCATCCTCTCATCTCTCACTACATCACCCAAGCTCTCGCGCATAACCCCTCCCTCTCGCTCTCCTCATCAAGATCGTCGGCCCCCATTCAAAGCCTGCAATCAAAGATTCTAACAATCTCCCTCCAACCTTTCTGGCATTTCTCATCAGTGACTTTTTTCCTCTTGAACTCGTCGCTGCTTTCTCCAATCATTCCAGATTTCTTGAAAATCTCAAAAAACTACACACCACCCAAAAAAGCCATGCCTCGACGCGCCGCCCCGGAGCCCAAGCCGCGCAAGCCGCAGTACTCCCCCGAGAAGCGCGCCCGCATCGCCGTGCTCTCGGAGCTGGGCATGTCGCTCAAGGAGATCTCCCTCAAGGAGGACGTCCCCGTCTCCAGCATCAAGGGCATCGTCACCCGCTACCGCCTCCAGCAGGCCGGCCGCGACCGCCCCCGCCCGGGGAGGCCCCGCATCCTCTCGGACCGGGACGTCAAGAACGTCGTCCGCATCCTGAAAGAGAACCCGAACATCTCGTACGCCGAGCTGAAGAGCAGCGCCAAGCTCACCTGCGCCACCAAGACGCTCGTCCGGTACCTCCAGATGGAAGGGATCAAGCCCAACAAGCCCACCCCGGGCGACTCCGAGGAGGAGGCCTCGCAGATGCGCGTGCTGCCCGAGCCCGACGCCGATGGGGACGGGGACGCCGACGCTGATGGTGCGGATGAGGAGTGAACGGCTTTTTCCGCTCAGGCCTATCACCATCTTCTCCCTCGAGAAGGGGTTGGGGAATGAGTGACTCATCAAGCCGATCTCATCTCAGAGCATCGTCGGCTTCCAGTTTCCCAGCAGCACAATCTGCTCAGAAAATGCGACGACGGAAGAAGAAAACGACTTGTAAGAGAGCCGGCCCGCTTTTCATGAGGGTTCCTGAGCTACCGAGCTGACCTTTTGAAGCCGAGAGAAGGACATGAATTTACGAGCAACGTACAAAACGCCCTCGGCCGACCGACGCCTTGTCGTCCGTCGAGTCGCGAGTGGCTTCTTTCTTATCCCTGAGCGATGGGGTTTTATCGCATCATCATCACCACCGAAATGCTAGATTTTTTTTTCAATGTCAGCACGCGGTCCACAGCACGCGTGTCGGCATTTCCCCTCTCCTTTACCCGCGTCAGCGGTTTTTCTAGGACAGAGATTCCTCTGTTCAATGTTACTACTACTGTCTATTTATTCATAGCGAGGCTAGGTTCGGGGAGTCAGGGTTGATCACGTAAAACTCTCAAAAATGCGAATCAAGATCACAAAACATTCGTCATCCATACTTACCTACCTGCTTTGTTCTTCATACCTTGCTCCCCGAGCCAAACGCCTTCCCAACGTGCCTCAGATACTTACCTTGGCCGTAGTCTCTGGCCCGGGGAACCAAACCACCCTCCTCAGCCCGCGTCCTCCACGCATCCCAGTCCACGTCCAGCATCCTCCGATCAACAAACATCAACTTCCCTCCCTGCCGGACGGCCCCGCAAAACACCTTGACCCAGTTCACCCCGCCGCCGGGCTCCCTATCATCACGCTCCCAGTCGCAAGACTCAGCCTCCTGCCGCGGCGCCCCCGTACCGCTACGCAAGCCAGCGACGACAAGACGACAAAGCCGAAGACACCCCATCCTCGCCGCGCCCCTCCGTATGCCCTCCTCCACCATCTCGTCCCGCCCGTAGGCCCTTAGGTCGAGAAACACGCTCTCCAGCTGCGTCATCGCAGCCCAATCGAGCTCCAGCATTTCCGCTCCGCTGTCCACGACGAGCCGCATCTCGTACGCGTCTCGGGTGGCCCAGCGGTTCCCCCGCCGGCGGAGCTGGAGCCAGGGGTCCCTCGGCGCGCCGTTGAACATGAGATGCCGCGGCGGCTCCCCCAGGCCGTTGCAGCCGCGCCGCGTCACTTGGTTGAACACCAGCGCGCCCGTCGACATGTACTTACCAACCACGTCGTCCGGCGCGCGCGGCCAGGCCTGTTGGAAGACGTGCAGGCGCTCTCGCTCGACGTCGCGCAGGGCCCATTCCAGCGCCGCGGGGAATTTGGCTGCGAGCTGCTCCATCAGTCCGCACGCTGCGTGCGCGTCCCCGGGGGAGGAGAACAGGAGGTGCTCGTTCTCGTCGTGCGGGACGCCGGAGACCAACGCCCCCCTGGCGTCGCCGTCTTCGCTGCTTCTCGTGTAGACGTCAGTACGCTGCAGGTCATAAATCCGGTTCACCGGGTCCGCGCCGTGGGCGCAGACGCCCCAGTCCGGGACGAAGAGCGCGAAGGCGCAGGCCGGCGCCGAGGTCAGGAGCTCGTAGAGCACTTGGTGCTGTAGTTCTACTGGGAGGTAGGTTAGTCGGTCGAGGACGGACGAGTTTGTCATGGAGAGGGGGTCCATGGTTGTGGGATGGAGGTTTGACTTGGGCGGTTTATGTGTTGGGTTCGTGGTGTTCTCGATGACTTGGGTAGTGTGAATGCTGATATTGAAGAGCAGACAGGCACCTTGAGGAGCTCATGGTTGCGATATATAGTCTTCAACGTGTTGTACTGGTCCCCGCCAGATCCTTCTGTCACCTCTTTGTTCGTCGTATCTCACCAACGGCCGAGACCGCGGGGCAGAGACAATGCCATTGAAACTCGGGCCGCACCCGAGGCCTCGGGGGTTTAATCTGGAGAACAAAGGGTGTACAGCTCGGGCGAGGTGGGCTGTTCGGGCCAAGACCTCGACACAGTCCATATGAAATACTCGTATCGTCGATCATTGGTGTGCATTCGTGGCCTGTTCGTTGGGTGTGTGAATTCCAGCTGCCTTGATATCTCTCTACACACTCCAGCCAGTCGATCTTATGATTTGCTGAAGACTCCATCGTTCGGGCCACCTAGTCAACCGTGTGGTCGCCGCGAGACAAGAACCCAGTTAACGTCGCTGTGACACCGCACCACACGAGAACATAGGTTGTGGTTTCTTCTGCGGGCCGATCAACCCCCATGAAGAGCGAAGGGCTAACAGTGGTTTGAGACGGGGCTTGAAGCACCGTATCGCAGAGAGATAATTAGACTGAACGAGGCAGGTGCTCTACTCGCCTCGTGCCTGCCTTGGACCAAAGACGTCGAGAATATATAAAGCAGAAGGCAGCCGCCTGGCGAGTCGATCAACGGCAGCCAACCAACCCATGTTGGTATTCCATCGTAGGGATACATTAATCTAAAGGTTCCCTAGGCCTAGGCTAAGGTGTCTGCCGGGGTTTTGATCCGTGATTGCAACGAGAAAGCAAGACCAGTTGCACTCGGAATACTCCCAAGACAGTGACGGACAGAAACACCGGACAGCACCCATCGACGCAGCCGTAGAGTTCCCTCCCGCAAGAGTCGACCGGCCGCCCATGCCCAAAGACAAGGAAATTGGTCTTTCTGACTTTGTCGTTGCTGGTCGGCGGCCAGTGGGGTGCCTGGCGTAACCCCCTCATACTTCGGCCAAAAACAAGAATCAAAGGAGCGCGGCATGGGGCAATATAAAGCCGAGCCTAGGAGCGCGTTTGACTTCGGGATACGCAGGCTGTTCGATTTCTTTTTAAGAGGGCCTCTGAGTGCTTCCCCAGTCTATTAACGGAACCCAAGAACTCGAGGGCGGGTGATTTCGGCATTGGCTGAAGATCCAGGAGGTTGATCGGGGTCTATGGTTCGATCCAGGCAAGCTCGAAGGCCCATTCTACTTGCCTCCTCGCCAACCGCCTTAAACAAGGACCCTGAACAGCGTCCGTCTCTCGCAGTATCAGTCATCGGCGCCGTATTCCATCTGCCAACCCGCCCCGACGGCAGCCTGGAAAGTCTTGCTATACTCCTCAACGGCGTCCATAAACTTTTTTTGACGAAAAGATAGCAAACCGGATACAGAGTCTGACTTCAGCTTTGGCAGATAGGCCCCCAATCATATAAGTCGTTCGCTGGGTACCCAACCTCTAGCCCGTTCGGCTCGACCACTCTGAAGATGGTTCCATCCCATACACCTCCGGTCGTCGTTCGCATGTGCCGGTAATTATCTCGCTCTTCTGGGGTTCATTGTCTCTATCTGCCTACTTCCAAAAAATAAAACCCCTTAAAAAGACCAACCGCCTCACCCTCACCCTCGCGATACTTTCCACCACAAGCCACTTACCAACCGCCAACCTCTCACGTTCGTCAAAACCAATCGCCACCAACGCCATACCCGCCCACTCTTCCCACAGGAAAAAGGGCCATTCCCTTCACGTATCAATCAGCCCCAAACGTCTCCTAACAAAGATCCCAATCAAGGGGGCCGTGGTCTAGTGGCATGACGTTCTCTTCCCTACTCTTCCCCCCAGCGACAAAATCTTCACCCAAGCGATGGACCCTTCCCACTACTCAACAAACTCTTACTACGAATGGTAGAATAAACTCACTACAACTAAGTGATACACTCTTACGACCAAGCGACAGACTCCTTACGACCAGGCAGATACTTCTCGAGCACTTCATTTCCAGTTATCAAAATACCCAGGGAGAGAGAAAGACGTGGGTTCAATTCCCGCCGGCTCCATACCTTTTTTCTTTTTTCTCCATTTTCTTATTTTCCTTTTCATCGAATACATATCTGGTCTTTCTTTTCCACCTCGACTGTCCTTTGATGCCTACCGTTTCATCCTCTCATTGATAATTCATGAGAAGAAAGGGGCGGGATGCCGACCCTTTGTTGACTCGAAGCCCAACCCCCTCCCGGCCTCTGGCCCAGCATTCGTGGCCGGGCCATACCGCACCCTTCGTACAATCGCCTAGGGACACAGCTGCCCGTCGTCTTCCAGTGCACTGGCCAAACCTCAGGTGCCCCCTTCCCAAGGTTTCGCCGCAACATCGTTCCTGGCGTTCTTGGTCCGTACGGGGCCGATAGTCAGGCACCCGAAGTCACAACATGACAAGACTCGTCTCGAGATCGATCACGATCACATCGAAATTTCCTGCATCATTAACAAAACACGCTCGCTCGTATTCAAACCAGAACAAACCCTAATACCGTCCGTTAGCATCTCCCACAACACCCTCATCAGGGGGTGTCCTCGTCCGTCTCCGCCGCAGCCGCAGCCGCAGCCAACTTACCGTCATCCGCCTCCTCCTCGAATGGAGGCGCATCCGTCATCTCGACTTCCACGGACTCCACGTATTCCCAATCCTCGTCCCACTCCCGGGCCTCCAGCGCGCGCGGGTCCGGGATAACGTTCATGCACTCCCAAAACGCGGCGTCCCCGTTGGGAAGCCGCTCCTCGCACACCCTCGCCTCCTGGATCAACCCCAGGTCGATCAGGAAGTCAACAACGTCGTACTGGGCCCCCTCCTCCTCCTGCGCCCACGCGAGCAGCCGGATGACGCACATGTACTCCGCCGGGTCCGCGTCTCGGCTCCACTCCAGCAGCCGGCAGCAGATCCGCGCCCACGTCGTGATCCACGTCGCGTCGAGGCTGCCCGCCGCCTCGCGGAACTCGATCGTGTTCTCCTTCTTGCTCTCGTACGAGCCCGGCATGTCACCCCAGCCGGAGTATTCGGGCGTCACCCCGTCCGGCCGCCAACGCCGGACCTGGTACATGGAGTACCCGTCGAACTTGTAGTTGATGTGCTTGGCCACGTACTTGTTGCGCATCAGGTCTCCCACCTGCGCCGCCGTCATGTCCGACCCCAGGAGGTCCCGGACGCCGGACATGACGTCCGACCTCGAGGGCGGCTGGCGCACGCCCGGCGTTGCCACGAAGTCCCCGTATCCGTGGTGAGCCAGATACGGCGCGAGGAATTCCCTATCCACGCGCGTGTCCTCGCGCATGGTCCCCGGGATCCGGGGGTACCGGCGCTGGATCGGGGGCGGGCGTGGGCGGGACGGGGCGGAGCTCTGCAGCCGGGACGCGCGGTAGTCGCCATACGCCTCGGGACAGGGCACCGGAGGCGTGTAGTTGCACCTAGGGTAGTCGAACTGATCGTGCTCTCCGGGGCTCTCGCTTCTGCTACCCTGGGCCGCGGGCACACAGGGGCGGTGGGTCCAAGGCTCCGCCTTCAAAATGGCGATGTCGTCGACTGTGTCCTTGTCGAGTTCGGCACGGAAAGCGTCTAGGTCCGGGTTGGGCTCCACGGGCTCGCCGAGCTGCCGGTCGCGGCTGAAGTACTTGACCCGCTTGAGATCTCTTGCGGGGATAACAGTCGTCATCTCCGCCCTGTGCACCCCTTCCGAGTCCTGGCTGGGCGGCGCCGTGTCGAGGAGCACATCGGCCGGCCCATGGTTCTTCCCCAGTTCCGTCAGCTCGTTCACGCGCCCGGACTGGCTGTACCTGGCGATGGCACGCCAGGGGGCGTGGAGCCTACTGATGAGGGGGTCGGCCGCCCACAGCAGCGCCGCGAAGTTGCGCAGCGTCCTCGTGTCGATCCTCTGCGTCGGCCCGACGCCCACGTGGACGTGGAACCCGCACGTCGGGTTCACGCGGCACCGGAACTGGGTCGTCAGCACGCTCACCGCGAGCCGGATCATGTCGAACGAGATATCCATGCTGTACATTGCGGGCGAGTTAATCTCGACGCCCTGGAAATGGTACCCGTCGATGCTGACCTCGTCTATCGTGTGGTCGTTTACCACATGGAACGCCGACATGCGATCCCTGCTGTGGCCGGCCTGGACGGACTCCTGGACAACGCCGTCTGTTGCGCCGGCAACGGGCAGACCGGCCTTGGCCAGCGCCATGCGGATCTGAGTTTTGACCCACTCCTGCGGATGAGGATTGAAGCGGGAGTTGGTATCATGGCGAGAAGATGTCGGTTCTGGGCTGGAGCAGGCAGTTTCGACACGAGGGACGACGACCAGCGGTTGCAGTCCATCCTTGATCTCTTCATCTGGGTCGGCCTCGCCCTCATAAATGTAGGCGACGAGGAACTCCAGCTCGATGCCGAAGGAGACGCGGGGAGGGGTAGTGGGTGTTCTCTGCGTAGCGGACATTTCGATAAAAATTGCTGGTGAATGAAAGTTGCTTGCGAATGAAAATTGCTGGTGTGCTGGATTAAATCTTCCTTCCAGAGGTAAGTTTGGTGAAGAAGCTATGTCACTTTGTTGAATAGTAGTATGGTCTGCTGGTCAATTTCCGAGTGTCGTCGAGCCGGTCCTTGGGGGCACTTGTATCTTCTACCAAAACTGGGCGAAAGACTGCAATCGAGGAAACGTTCCCCTTTGTCATTTCCGCAGAACCGTCTTTAGAAAATGTTCCAACACAATGCAGAAAGAAAAGCCCAGGTTGTCCTCCGTCGAGATGTCTTGAATTGGAAAACGTCAAAGATCATTGTTAGCGAACCATCGGTTGTCCAGACGTGGATGGCTTTGCAGCATACCTCAAATGGACTGTTATCAAAGACCTTCTTGGTCCAAGTCGCTGCGCTGTCTTTGTGTGTATGCAGCGAATGTCTGTCTGGCAACGGAGTCACAACACAGCCGGGGTCAAGGGGTAGCAGAACCAATTCTTCATTTCTTTTGTCGTCAGGACTTGTTTGGATCATGCCTAAACGCAAAAAAAGCAGGGTAAAAACAGCATTGGACGAGACCACCCATCCGTCCCCTGTAACGCACTGACTCCTTCTCGAACTTCAAAAATGCCATACGGGTGGGAATATCCATCGTCTCCATCGCATAATTCCACGTATTCCTCGTCAAAATGATTAGGTGAGTAGTAGGGAAGGTGAATACAGAGAAGTGAAAGACCGCCCTTGTACGTCGCCCTTGAACGCTACACCGAGGCTCAAAACAATGGGCGAACCCAGACAGCCACATCCTGGGGCTCGAGCATCTAGATCATGTAGGCGAAGAGACCAATGGCAGCAACCGCGGCAGCATTGCCGTAGCGGGCAGGGATGGCGGTGGGGGCGGCATAGGCACTGGAGCTCGAGCTGGCAGGAGTCTGGGTGGCCTGGGAGGCATCGCCGGTGTTCGTGTTGGCGGCTCCGCCCGTCGGAGTAGCAGTGGCAGAGGTCGAGGTGGTAGCAGCAAACTCGGCCTGGGGGTCGATGGTGCCGCACTGGGACTTGATCGTATCGGTGCAGTTAGACTGGCCACGAGCGTCGCCCACGTTGGCAGTGATGCAGTCCTCGAAGGCCTGGACGCAGATGAAGGAGGGCAGAGTCTGGTCGTAGTACTCAAGGCCGGGGGCAGTGCCGTTTTTGCAGGTGCAAGCGTAGGAGAGGGTGTTCTGAAATGTGGAGTTAGTACGACGGAACACCCAGTTGATAATGGCGGGATTGTCGCGTATTGGCGACAAGCACCGCACATGTAATTGGCGCGAATCCAAGGGAATAGAGGGATGCTTACCGGATCACAGTTGTTGGCAGTCGTTCCGTCGCAGAGAATCTGGCAGGTGTTGCGCTCACCTTGGCACCAGCCGGCTAAAAAACAAAATCGTTGCGTTAGCATTGGGCTCATTCGTGGCGTGCCGTCGGCTACGTCGGCTCCGACGGCCATGTGTCGGCCGGTCTTTTTTTCCCCCTCTCTATTGCTTCCTTGGCGTAGCTTACCTCTGGTGTTAAGGGGAACGGCGCCGACGTTGATGTCAGTGTTAGAGAAGACCTTGCGCTGGGCAGAGACGGAGGCAATGGCCGAGAGGGCCAGGATGGCGAAGGAAGTACGCATGTTGTCGGTTGTGAGGTGGTGGTGCGGAATAGTGGAATGTGTTGTCGTGTGACGGCGGCGTCGGCGTCTTTTTTTTTTTTCGGTTGCTGGAGGGAGACAGAGAAGCGTGTCTGGAGGCAAACAAGCGATATTCTGTTCCAATGTTTTGGGTAGACGGCAGTGAAGATGTTTCTTTGCCTGATCTGCTTGGTGTGGATGTTTGACGGACGTGGGCGGAAAAAGAGAAGAACATCCAGATCAAGGTGCGCGGAGGGCAACGATGTGGTTTTATTGCGAGGCAAAGCTCAGCAGCAGCAGCAACGAGGGCGACAGCGACAGCGACAGCGGTGGCGGCAGGCGTTCCAGCGTTCCAGTGTCCCACGCTCTTGCCGTTCCGTGCTTGCCCTTGAGATTTCAGATTCGGTAAGCGCAATGGGGAACGACGAGCAGGGCAGGTACCTCAAAAATGTGTAGACTCATGGAGCAGGCACGGCGAAAAAGTACTCTGGTGGGTGCAGGCAGGTGTGGTGCAGATGCAGGTGCCAATCGGCCAGTTTGCAGGGTGTCCTGGTGGAACAGAAACCGCACCTTCCCTCTTGTGAGCGCCAAAAGAGCAGCCAGGGCGTGGTTTGATTGCGGCAGCGGCACCTGCCCGGCCGTGTGGGTGTGTGTGTGTGTGTTTTTTTCCCTCGCTTTCCCTTCCCACGATGCGTCTTAGTCGCAGGTTGCTGGTCTTGGCTCCTGCCCACAAACAAGGTGTGTGTGGCTGGGGTCCACACATCACCAAAATCGGGTGGGGTGAGGTGCCCACAGCAAGGACCGGGGCCAATGCCAGGACCAGGAAGGTACCTCTAGCGTCGCCTTAGCGTGTCTTCTCCAGCGCGACGACCGCCATCCGCTATCTCTGCAGCTGCCGCTGCGAAATTCCGTGGACTTTTTGCTTTCCCGCTGACGTTCCTGCCATCGTATTCTTTGACTGAGGCGCTGTGCTCTCCTCGCTCAGAAAAACAGCATAGATGGAGAACCTTAGGTGCGCCGCGTGACGTACTGGAGAGTGTCTGCACAGACAGTCGGACTGTTATCGGCAGGGGCGGGCTGCGAACCGACTGGCCGGGGTGCGTCGACCTAATACTACCCCTTCGTAGGTAGGTACATCAGATTTCCGTTGGCGAGGCTTGTTGCCGCAAATCACGTTGAGAGAAAGGGCCCTTCTCAGGCTATCTATCATATAGATGGATATTTGCCTTGACGGCACTCCGGGAAAAGCTAAGACAGCGCCATCCCGAAGTTTGGTGTGGTTACCTGCTGTACCTTGCTACGGAGAACACTGCGAAATGAGTTGCAGCCCCAGCGATGGAACACTGTTGTCAACCGTCCGGCGGTCGCGGTGGATGCCCGCGCCGGGCAGGCATGGGCTACCCTCCCTAGCCGCGGTACCTGGTCCTAGGCGCTTCAGACTTTTGATACTGAAACTTTCATCGGTCCTCGCGATGGCCTCATTACTACGTATCCACGTCGTCGCATCTCGTGCGCTTCTCCCCCAAAATTAACGCAAACACACAGCGCAACGTATGCCAAGCGAAAGGTTCCCTTGCATCTCGCACGGGATCCCGAGGCAAAGAAGACGCACAATTGACTTCACTCGGTTCCCTGCGGTTCCTGTCAGACGATTCCGCCAGTCTTCGGGAACACAGACTGAGCGAGGCATGCGGGCGCGACACACGCACGACCGCGGCACCTACTGATATGGGACGGGATGGATGTTGCTCATTGACCAGGTGATGGTCGCAGCGCCAAGGCTCATTACAATCTCACATTCCTCCAGATTCTGTCTCGTCACAGAAGAACCTCCTCGTGCGGTCCGGTCGGGGTGGTCCTGACGGGACTCCTGGGGCTCCCCCAGGCGGACCTTCTTGTTCCTCCCGGGCTCTGGCAGTGGCAGCTGCCCGGCCTCGTCCTCATCTCGGGCTAACGTTGCCCAACGCAGTTCCACCTCCCGCTCCTCTTTCCTTCCTTCAATCGCTTCCAACGCGTCTCGGTCAGTAGGGACGACGCTAAGCCCGGCAGGGTCTAGACCGTCGAGATGCACCAGCCACAGATGGGTACTTGTGCATGCACTTCCCCACTTGGAAGTCGCCGCGGACCGGGAGACCTGCAGCTCGAGATGCAGCAGAGCAGAGGTGGAGACATGGGAACAATCTAGGACCAGATATTGCCAATCAACTGGACGCACTCCATTTCCCTGGGGCAGCTGTTCATTCGCGTCCGCTACCTGCCCTACTCTGGTACTATGTACCTTTCATACCTCTGTCGGTTCAGTGTTTTGCCCACCTCACCAAATTTCTTCTTTCCCCCACCTCATCAGTGTCCTCGGAGTTTCCTCCCGGCTCCCTCTTGAAGCATGTTATTAATCCAGGCTTCTGTTGTCGCTGCTCACGCGCCCAGCAAAAAGTTAGGCCGGTCCACTACCGTCACCTTGTGGATTCCGTCCCCCGCTGTTCGCGTCCAGCAGCAGCAGCCCGACAGCCATTGCCGGTAAAATATCCGGGCGGATACGCCGTAGGTAGGTACCTTCAGGTGTGATCTAGGTACCTGCACAACCTCCCCACCTCATCATGATCTGACCAGCACCAGGTCCTGCACATCTGATCCGTCTGCATTTGTTATCTTCACTTTTGCTTGCACTTGCATCACGAAGAGTAGGCAGGTATCACGGCACATAGCACGAGCGCGGAGGTACAGGTCGCTGATAGCGAGGTATTCGCACCACTGCCACTGCGTCTCATCTTTCGAAACACTTCTCGCCCTCTCCAACCAACCCAACCCCCTCCCCTCCCCTCCCTCTCCTCACATCGCAACCTCGTCTCCTCTCCTTGGCGTCACCGAACGCTGCCCTTGCCGCATCCTTGTGTCATTCTACGTTTCCGCCGGCGGTCCCTTGCCTTCAAACACCTTGCGCGAGACCAAGGCCCTGGCATTCGATGATCGCACGGCAGATGTCATTGGCCTTGCCTGGGGAGGACGCAAGGCGAGCAAGCACTTTCGTCGGTCGAACCCAACTCAATTCGGCCCCCAACGCAGCGACGCCTAACGCCTCTCACAAAATGTTAACTAACATAGTGTGTGCGTACATATGTATTTAATATGACGCCTGGCTTTATCGTCCACCTGCAGTATCGGCCGACGGACGGACGTTGAGGTGTCTCAGGTACGTACCCGCTCTAGTGACTGTGCTTAGGTCATTAGCTCACTGCCCAAAGCTCCCACGCCAGCGCCGTTGCAAGCCCTATCTTAGGTAGGTATCCAAATTTGCGCTGTCAAAGAGGCCGCCTTTCTCGAAATCGCTCGAAATCGAAGCTGGATTCGACCCAACACTTGCGTCTCAAATCGGCCTAGCGGCGGCAAGCCCACCTGCGGGCACGCTGTCGGCGTTGCAGTAGCAGCAGTACGGCCGTGGGTACTGCCGCTACACCACCACCGAGGTACCACCATCACCGGCCGTGCCACACCACGGTGAGCTGCTCCCACGGTCTTGGGCGCGGAGCTCTCACGAGCTTCGCATCCAATCAGCGCGTCCAATTCCGTGCCGAGCTTCCCACTCATCGTCATCGACAGCAACGTGAGGGGTTGGTGCTCCTCCAACATGGTCTGACGAGACGAGAGACGGGAGACGAAATGCTCTCCGCCCACGTCTTCGGACAAGGTCCTCGCGGTAACGACGGCAAACCCGCGTGCTCCCCAACCTCACGGCTTTCCTGTTGCTGTACGGATACCGCGTAGCGCTATTTCCAATTCCCATTCCAGTCGGCTAAAGCGATCGTTGCCAATGTCTTGGGGGTGCTTTTGGCCAAGCCTCGTCTCCTCCGTCGGACCACCCCCAATCATTCGGACCAGCCTGCATCTCCTCCGGATCGCCCTGCTGCATCCATCTCAACCCACCATCCGCCGGTCGGCCAACCAGCCAACCTCCCCCGACACCACGAGCAATAGGTGCGCAACCTCTTGCAGGGTAGTCGTCAGCTCGTATGCGTAGTATGTGCGGTTCGCAGAATTTGACCGAGGCCTGCGCAATCAGTCGCCGATGCGAAGTTTGCTCTGCTGCCGGTACGACTCCGCCTACAAGCTTACGAACCGTCTTCCCCAGCCCCGGCCTCTCGCATTATTGGAAGCGGCATGGCTGGCATTGCCTTTTCAGTGACTGTCGGTTTCCTCAGCAAGGATGGTTGAAAACGATATGGGGAAGGTATGGCGCGCGAATGGTGTTTAATTTGCCTACCACGCCTGTGTGCCAACTAAGCCAATGGCCGGGGCCTTGAGCCTAACTAATGCATAGATTCTATGACATGGGAAATAAGAATTCCATTGTCGCAGATCAAGAAAAGATCTTCCGGCCGTCCGCAGCGCTGCTGACTTGGCGGGAGGGGCCGGGTAGGTGGGGGCCGGAGGGGTTTCTCCACTTCCGGAAGGTCCGCGCTGCACCGCCGCACCGGAGCGTAATCCGATCCGTCGCCCGATCAACGACACTTCGTCTCCGTGTAAACAATCAAGGGCAAGTGCTCTTTTCTCCTCGGCAGAACCATCATTTAGACGGGTAGTTGCCATCCTTTTGTGACGCTGCGCGAGAAGACAGGCGACTGAGTTCTATAGCCCAAGTTGTCCGACTCAGCTCCGCTTAGCTGCACTCAAAGGTTCCATCAGTATGGCATATCTGCGCCCGACTTTACATCTCATGCTCTAGTCGCAACAGGCTCTACTCCCACCTCGAGTGTATCCTTGACTAGTCCTTTCTGACTTCTCACTTCCTCGCCGCCGCTCCGTACACAGCGGTTCCAAGCTGCCAGCTGCATACACAGCCCTTCCATGGTTGTGCACTTGGCGTCATAGCCCAGACCGCCGTCTTTGACCGGTCTACGTGCGTCAGAGTCGTTGATGATGGAATTGATGGCCCCGGCTATGCTTGCTGGCTGCAACATGTACATCGGCATCTTGGGCTCCGAGAAGAACCTCTGCAGCACGGGAACGTGCCACAATAGGAGGCAGTAGGCTTCGATGCAGTGCGCGAGTAAAAGCAACAGCACCGGCGGCGGGTACTGCACGCTGATGGGTGTTATACTGACCGACACGAGAAGGGTATAGAAGTCCTTGAACGCGAGAGGCGGTCCTCCATCGGTGACCAAGAACGGCCGCGCTGCCACCTTGTGCGCGTGAGGGCCGAGGAGGGCGGCCTCGTACTGCAGATGCGCCAGCGCCACGTTGGCACCATGCACCCAGTTCTGCATGAAGGGCGCCGAGAAGGTAGGAAAGCTGGCCATGCGCACCGTCGCGCCCACGAGGTAGTCGTCCTTGTGGCCGTAGATGGCGTTTCCCGGACGCACCGCACCCGTGCGGAAGCCGCCCTCCTTCAGGGGGTCGTCCGGGATCTGGTTCGCGCCGCAGACGAGACGCTCCGCCTCGGCCTTGGTCTTGGCGTAGTTTGCGAAGAACTCCTCATGGGCACGCATCGGCCTCTTGAAGTCGGCCTCGTCCAGCACCTGGAAGAAGTGCATCGGCCAGCGCTTCCAGGGGGCGTTGAAGAACGTCACGGGCTTCAGCGCCACGCTGCACGAGGACGTGAAGACGAGAACGTCGGCGCCGGCGGCTTTGGAAGCGGCGAGCACGTGCGCGGTGCCGACGGCGTTGACGGCGGCGCAGCGGTCGTAGACCAGGGGGCTACGCTCCGAGGGGCGGATGACGGCGGCGGTGTGGAAGACGGTCAGCGGCAGGTGAGCAACGGACGAGGGCCAGGGTTTGGCGAAGGCGGCGGACGTTGCTGCTTCGGAGGATATGTCGGCCTGGGCGAAGTCGACCCGCGACACTGGGCCGGAGCTCATGTCGTCGCGTCCGGGCTTGCGGAAGTCGACGATGCGGATGGACACTGGGGTCTGGCCGCGGGCGATGAGCTGGATTACCATCTGGCCGCCTACCAGGCCTGCACCGAGGTTATCAGAATCGCCCTCATGTAGAGAAACCGCAGCGCGAGGGGCAGCATACCAGAACCGCCGACGACGATGTAGCGTCTCTCCAGCTTCGGCGGGAGGTGCGGCGTCCAGTCAATGGGCTCCTTCTCCACGCGCTCGAAGGTGCGCTTGACCTGCTCCGGCGTCCATCGATCCGGCGAGATGCGGAGGGCCTCTGGCGGCGTCGTCAACATTGCCCGGTTGATCTTCCAGAGATACAACAACGTCGCCGCCGCCAAGCCCAGGGCGATTCTCGCAATCCACGAGTCGAACGCCATCGCGGGCTCTCGGGCGCGTCTCCTCACGACTTGGGTCTGCTGCTTGTCTCGCCGTGCACAGGGTTGCTCCTGAGGTCGGCCGTGAGGCTCAAATTTTGACGCTAGAGAAGTCTTTGAAGACGAGACGAGGGGTCGAGGCGCGCACTACCAGGCGAGACTGGAAGCTTGTTTTTTCCTTGTTTCGGCAGGCTAAGGAGGGGAGAGGGGCTTTGAAGCTTTTTAAAGGCCGGTCCTTTTCAACGCGACCTAAGCCCCGACGATCCATGCTAGCGGCTAGTATTATGTTCTTCAGAGGCACCCCACATCGCCGGTCCTTGCGCCAAATATCAACTTACTGGTAGTTATGGCACCGCTCGGCGGTGTATCGAATGAACCTCCGGCCCGACCACATGGAGCCGATGATGACGGCTTCCTCGATCCCAGGTTCCTCCAACGGCTTCGGAAAGCCTCTTATCCGCATTTCACGAACGTCGTCTCTGTAGAACGGTAATTGAGGAACAGAGCTCTTCAGACTCGGAGGAGGAGAAAGCCGAGGCATAATGACCAAGGACGGTCGACGGGTGTGACCCGAATCCGAGCGTGGGGGAAGAGAGAAAAAGAGGGGTTCGCGGCGCCGTGCGGGGCGCTTGTGCGGAGAGCTGCCTCTGTCGGTCCGGATGCTGATTGGGCGGCGTCCCTGGCGGATCCCCCGCGGATGTAACGTGCTACACGAGACCTGCAGGTGGCTGGTTCTTCGTCAGAACCTTATGGTGACTTGTATCCCCACGACTCGGTTGGGGGGAAGTCATTGGTGCAATCTTTGACTACCTATTACGGATACTCAGTCTTTGAAGATAAGTCGACGTGCTTTTCAACTGTTGTGCATTTTGAGCTTCAACGAGCACCGTACCTTGGGTACTGAATATGGATTCTGGAGTACCACGCACTGCTGGCTACTATGAGTTGCAACGTTTACATGGATTAACTTCAAAATACGAAGAAGCAGGAACAGTTTCACGAAGCCGCAAAGTCCAGAATGTTGAGAAACCCAAGGTGACAAGCAGTTGAGGATCTCACGTCAGATTAATGTATTAGTCTATAGACAATCGCAGTTATGGATACCATCGCCATAGTTTAGTGTTTCCAATACTGGAATTTTTGTACTTACTGCGTACATAGGCGTGACTGCTGGTCGTGCTACCAGCAGCGTTGCTTTTAGCAGGACAGGCATCAGATGTAGAAACACGTATAGTTGGTGAGCTTCTTGTCTTTCTACAGGAGATAGGACTTAGTCGAAACTGAACAGAAGGCAAAAAAGAAATTTTGCTTTTCTGTGTATCTAGCGGCAACAGTCTAAAAGATGGTATTGGCCATCAAGAGGACTATTTACTGTTTATCTAACCCTCCGGAACGCTCCCCGGGGCAAATGACGTTCTGAAAGGTGGTAGCAGTTCATACTTTTTCGCGTACCATAAGAATGGAAACATTTAGGATGTCACAACCGATATCAACTATACCTATGAAACGAAATGAAACATAACATTTATAGTTTTGCGTCGCAGCTCAAGTTTCGGAATTGCATTTCTGGATTACTCAACTTCTAAACGTTACTTTTTAAGGGATTCAAAAGCTACTATTTCTCAAATTTCACAACTATGAACTTTGAATATAAGCTAATTTATATCCTTGGCATTTACTCGAAGTACCCATACAAGCAGAATCACTAACTTCTGCTGGATTGTTCGCAATATTCAGCTTATCATTTTCGTAAGAGATCTAGGTGCCAGTTAGGCTTGCGAATATTTCAGTAAGTTTATCCAGTAATCATGCGTCGCAGCCTATTCATATATCAAGTAATCTACCGTGATAAAGGTGTCCACGTCACATTCAACAAAGGCAACATGCAAGGGGTTTCCACAGTTGAGCAGAGATGACATTTCCAAAGTTCTACTTTTGTCTTCAAACTTGATCTTGCTTTTGCGAGACCACTGAGACCTGCGTCCTAACCATGATCCCCCGTTCGTAATCTGAGCTCCCCTTGCTCCCCGCGTGGCTGGAGACCGTGTCGCCGCACGTGACTTTGCAGGTCAGCTCGACCTCGTCGTCCTCGATCCTGGAGTGTCCGGCATTACCTCGACCCATGCCAAACCCCCCCGTGGCCGTGCGCGAGAGACGGCTTCCCGCAGCGTGGTGGCTGCCCAGGGCGCCCCTTCCCGTGCCCCCCGACACTGCGCCGCTGCGCTCGCCGGCGTATCCCGGGTAGGGGCTGTTCTGCGACGAGCCCTTGCGGCGGCCCATCCATGTCCGAAAGAGCGGCGCGAAGGTCGGCAGGCAGGCGGAGATGACGGCGACGGAGGGCTCGAGGCTGGACCAGGCGAAGGAGGGGCCCATCCACCACGTCACGTCGACGTTCTGGAAGAGGCCGTTTAGGTAGTAGATTCGGACGATGCTGGCGACGCAGACGCTGGAGACGGTGGTGTCAGGAGAATTCGTCAGAGAAAAAAGGGGGAGACGCAGGAAATCACGAGGGGAAAAAAATCAGGAAGATCTTACAAGCCTCCGAGCAGCATGATGCCGATGATGGACGTCTTCGTCCGCTTGTTTAGCTGTAGCTGCCATATCTGCGGCACGGGAACGAAAAGAATGACGATGTCGTTGAACATGTTGACGATGCCCAGGACCAGGAAGAACAGGTTGACGTTGATGCAGCTGCCCTCGGCGCCGATGTACTGGGTCCAGTAGTACGAGACCGGGCGACAGGCGCAGGCGATGGAGATCCACAAGATGAGGGGGTAGACGGTCGTCAGACAGGTGGCGGTCCAGAACATGATGGAGTAGAGGCGGCCGAGGCCGCCCTTCGCGCTGAAGAGGCGGCGGTAGAGCAGGAGGATGCTGACCTTGGTCGAGGTCACGGCCGCGGCGTAGACGAAGGATTCGGAGTAGACGACCTGCGCATTGCGGGCTCGTCAGTATATCCAGACTGATAGTGACAGGCATATGTCATATGTGCAGAGGTCTTGAAAGAAAGTAAACTCTTTTTGCGTACCTTCACCAGATTTATGAACCTGTCAATGTTTGATGACCAAACATGTTCCCCAGCACCAAAGTGACCGGCTGTTTCTGAGATCAGTCATTCGTGTTCTCGTGTGGTTTGCGGTGAGAGAAATCCAGTAAACAACTACGTACCCAAGATGGTGTTAAACACCGGCGCACCGCATAGAAGCTTCAAGCAAAACACATGGTCCGTTAGCTTCAATATGTGCTGACTTCCAACAGCAGATCGAGACAAAACACTTACAACGCTCAGCAAGATGGTGTAGTCGTCCCACCAAAGCTTCGCGCCCTTGATGCTCCGTACGTAGAACCGAAGAGCAACCGAGGCGGCAGCCAGGCCGAGGACGACGCAGACGGCGACATTGTAGCTGACAACGATGGTCTCCTCCAGATCCAGCCCTGCGGGTGGCTCCCCGAAGACGGAAACGATAGTCGGATCGAGAGCCATCTGGGAAGGATGTTTGCTGTTTGTTACATCTGCAGGAGCAACAAGCAAACACAAAGGAAAATACCGAGAAAAGTCAAAGCGGATCGGAACGGGATGTGAAGAGGGAGGGCCAGTCTAAATCCAGCGCCCGCTTTCCCGCCGCAGGCTTCAAAAGTGAGCTGCTTTTTTCCAACCATAGGGCGCAGATTTTTTTCCAAGGAAGGGAAAGAACTTTGGTCTTCCAACAAGACGATGGAAACCTGCAGAGGCGAGATACCTGCATGCGTGGAGTCCCCAGCGTAGCATGCAGGCACACCCTTCATTTCGGGCGACGAACGAAGAGTTGGGAAGCTGGGCCATATCCACGTGTGCTACGCGAGATCGTATCCGGGTTTTCGGGCCCCCTTGTCGCTGCAGAAAAGAGCTGGCTGCAGGATCCACGGCCAAAGACTTTCCTGCATTGGTAGTACGACAAATGGGACAAAAATGGGGACATCGCCAACGGGGTCGCATGTTCTGAGAGGCGTGAGTCTCCTCAGAGTCTCCGCATTCCGGCCAGATCGGAGCAAGAGCGGCTTGCTTCGGGAAGAATTGCGAGTCCAGAATACGAGGGCGGCATGATCTGCCTCAAGAACGATGTCGTCGGTCATGAGGAATCCATGGATCTTGCTGTGGAGGACGATCCAAAAACCAACCCCTGATCTCACTTACAATACCCATCCAGATCTTGTTGGTGTTCGTGTTTATACCCAAATCTAGTCAAGTGATACGCTACCCAGTTCCAATTTTGCGACAACTCAACATTGTGTGATAAGGGTGCTCGCTTCAAGCACGATCTTTTGTAACATATCGAAAATCGTACGTTCAAGTACGGAACCAAGCCGGCCTCCCCGTGCTGGTGCCCCCCACTTCATACCTTGCTGCAATATGGAATCTCTAGGGATGCGGTCCAATCGCACCAGTCAGCAACGACAACTTCCCAGCACCAACCAACACCAACACCAACGATCTTGCCTGAACCGAGATTGAGCCCCCACAGGTGAATCCGTTCCGCACAGCCCATGGCATGGGTTTTTTGCCTGCGCGGGACGATCCTCCCGGCTTCCTCCCACATTGCGGAACCCGGACGACTCTCCGCGGCGTCTCTCCACCTTGGACTACTCCTTGAAGAAGGTGCCTTTGAAGAAAGCTGCACCAACAGCGTCTCCGAGTTGCCCAATATTTGTTGGCCGTCCGGGGTTCATACCGGTTTACTCGTCTCCGGCCGAGAGAGGTCTGGAACTGTTCGTCTAATTATCCACTACTCACCAGGACTTATCACATCGTTGTTGCAAGCCTCCCGGCGGAAGATCCCGATCCGTCCTAGGAAATGCACAACGCTGGCCAGGGTTGCCATTGAAATCTAGACTACCTACTCCGTAAGGAAATCGCCCCAGCCTGGGTGGCAGTAGATACGTCCCATCCCCCTGAAACGTACATGATATGTCGGTTGTGGGCTGCATGCTGTTGAAGACGAGGAACCAACAAGATCGAATGGCGAGTCCGGGTCCATGGAACGATAACCAAGAAAAGCAAATACTCTTAAAGAATAAGACCAGGTCTCTTGTGAAACCATTGCTGGATTCGTCTCCAAATTTCTGCGTCGAACTCCTTCCCCCCTATACTCTTGAACCACACGTACAATGGCACCAGCAGTCACAGAAGTTCCCCTCGTAAGCGAGGTCAAGCCTCTCCCAGGAAAGGTCGATTCGATCACAACTGTAACCGAAGTCTCGCCTCCGAGCCCCCAGTTATTGTAACGAACTGGGCCTTGGGCTGCAAGACAGTCGATTAGAACAAAGTATCTAAAGCTTGAGGAAAGAAAGAAAGT
>WIGO01000032.1:0-40893 GCA_014235945.1 Colletotrichum plurivorum
ACCGCTAAGATCAATTGGGATTCTTTGTTTTGTGATGTCATTGTTTTGTTGTGGTGTCGCGTGGGTTGAAAGGTAGAAGATGAGGTGGTCGCGGTCGGGTGGGCAGCTCGCTTGTCTGGGCAGCTCGCTTATCAACCACGTTAGGTGCTTGTGAGCGATGGGATATTTCCTTGCGCATATGAAAGAGCACCAGCAGCGCTAAGGTGTGTGTTGGTTGTCCGTGGTACGCATACGTCATAGCTACTAACACGCACTTGGTCGACTGATTACCTGCTGCTCCCCAACTTTCAACGACCTAGCCCTACCGCAACGGCTAACATCCGCTCATGTAAATATTCAACCGTTGCAATTTGGGCAAGGTAGATGCCTCACTCTCACATTGTCCCGTCGCGCTGATTACTGGACCTCACCAACTGGAAAGGGCGACTTGCAAACCCCATATCACATCATCACAACGACGACACCTCCATGATGGACATACTACTCTCACTCCCAATCGTCTCTTACTTCCTCGCACCGGCCATGACTTCGTGGACCACCTCTCTCAACCTGCTCTTCTTCTACATGACCTGGACGACCCTCGTCCTCTCCCATGGACCACTCAAGGTTGAGCTTCTCGGCACACTCGCCTTGCGCATCTTCCTCTGGCTCATTCCCTCCCTACTGTTCCTACTCTTCGACTGTCTTCTCCCGTCTCTCGCGGAAGCTATCAAAACGGCCGGCCCCGCCGCCCTCCCGCCGACTCACGGACCGACGCTGATCAAGACCTTGCTTCTCGGACTGCTCAATCTCGCCCTCTCTGCCGGCCTTGAAGGCGGCGTCAGCCTTGCCTGGGCCAGCTACTTCCACGAGCCCCTCTTCAAGGCTTCTACAGCTCTTCCTCTGCCCTTCCAGCTGGTGAAGCACATTGCCTTCCTCATCGCTGCCCGGGAGGTGCTCACCTTTTACATCCACACCCGCATTCTCCACAGCCGCGGCCACCGCTTCACGAGCACCCGCGTCGGCAAGCTGCACACTTCATACGCCCACGCGCGCGCAGCGCCCCCGTTCTCCCTCATGCTCTTCGCCGACCATCCCGTCCCGTTTCTCCTCCACCGCATCATCCCCATCTTCGTCCCCGCGCTGGTCCTCCGCCCCCACCTCCTGACCTACTTCCTGTTCGTCGGCTTCTGCACCGCCGAGGAGACGCTCGCCATGTCCGGATACAGCATTGTTCCTGGAATCGTCATGGGAGGCATCACGCGCCGGACGGCGATCCACTACGCGGGCAGCGGCAGCGGAAACTACGGCGCCTGGGGCGTCATGGACTGGGCTCACGGCACGAGCAGTGGGCAGGACGTTATCGACGACATGCGCGCTGAAGCAGAGACAAAGAACGTGGGGAGAGGGCGGCAAACAGCGGCGTCAACTTCCTCCAAGACGGTGTCCAGGAGCTGAAGAAGGGTCGCTCGGGAGGTCGCAAGGGGAAGAAGAAGACCAGCGAATAAGGACTTTGTGTTCTGCGTTTCTTTTCTCGCGGCGGCGTTCGGGATAGGACGATATGCCATTTCTTTTCGCAGTTCAACGTTGAAATGACTTGCTTCTTGTATGTCTCGAGAATACCCAAATAACCAACGCGTCTAAGTTATATGTATGCCCAAAAATCAAACGAAAGTTGAGGTGTTCGTGGCCATCCGCATGTTCGACGCCCCTCTACCAGTGCGCCCAGAGGCTGCTCGGAGGCGGCCCAAACCCGAGTGTAGAAAAAGCCAAAGCCAGTGCTTCTATGTCCAGTTGTTCTTCTTCTTGAACCATCGGAGCGTCTCGAGACCCGACTGCACCCGCATTCCCAATCTCGCGTCGAAGACGAAAGCCTCCCACGCGACGACCTTGTCGAGCCACTCCTGGCACTCGTCCGTCTTCTTCTTGCGGTACTCCTTCACCAGAGCGGCCTGAGCCTCGGCATCCGTGGGCTCGTCTGCCGCCGGCTTGCGCGTCTCCGGCTTGCACGCCTCGCCCCAGGCGATGGCGCTCATCTCGTAGTGCGCCATGGGCATGGGGTACTCGTCCTTCGTGGGACCCTTGAAGGCCGCTCTGTGATCCTTTAGTCAGTGCCATTCTTCCTGTAAACAAGGAGTTGTCTCGATCTCACCTATCAGCGTTCAGAACCTCGTTCTGGAGGATCTCTCTTCCCTCCTCAAACCGCCCGAGGGACCTGTAGATGGCGGCCAAGCACACGGACCGGATGGACGCCTCGTCGGGCGTCCTCTTGGTCTTCTCGATCACCTCAGCCGGCGCCGTGCATCGCTCCCACTCCAGGCTCTTGATGGACTTGACGAGCTCCTCGTCGTTCATCCTCTTGGTGCCGTTCCACAGGTTGACCATCTCCTGCGCGGGGCTGACGGCCACGGCATCCGCCAGGTCGATCTTGAACTCCTTGGCCCGCTCCTCCCACTTCTGCACCTTGCGCGTGATGAAGACGTCGAACGGCAGCTGGCGCGCCATGAACTTCTTCCGCCCGGCCACCGTCGGCGCCTTGCGGAACAGCTCCTCAGCCTTCTTCTTGCGCCTCCGCACCTCGTCCTCGTCCTTCTTCTCGGCGTGGACCGCGTCGCGGTACAGCTCCAGCTCGGCGCACCCGGCCATGTAGTAGTACAGCGTGTGGCTCCAGTCGTTGAGCTCCAGACACCGCAGGAACGTCTTCTGCATCAGCTCCCAGTCCTGGTACGACATGGCCGCCAGCGCCAGCTCGAAGCTGTTGAGCGCCGTCACCTGCCGCATCCTGGATGCTGGCCCCGTCGTCAGCAGCTGGATCGCGTCCGCCAGCCGCCGCTGCTGCGCCACGACCCTCGCCTCCTCGACTCGCCAGAGGCGGGAGTCGGGGTACCGCGACCGCATGGACGCCAGCAGCGCCGCGCACTTCTTGGCCGGGTATCCGACGAGCTCGGCGTCGGCATCGAAGTCCTGCTCCGCGGGGACGATGTCGGCCTGGCCCATCAGTCCGTTGTAGTACCCGAGAAGAATGAGGCCGGCCACGGCGCCGTTGAGGTTGTCGAACTGCGTGCTCCTCCACAGCATCCTGACGCCGCGCTCGCGGTCGCCCCTGAAGCCCACGACGTACAAAAGGCGGGAGAAGGCCGGGGGCACCATGCTGAGCATGAACAGCAGCATGCCGAAGCACATGTTGGCGCCGCTGTGGATGAAGACGTCGACGGGGTTCGTGAAGACGCCCGAGTCCGAGTCCGAGTCGTCCGCCATCTTGGATGACACCTGCAGGGGCTCCAGCTTCGCATCGCCCTCCGGCGTCGACGTCCCGGAGTCCAGGTTGAGGCCAGCCATCTCCTTGGTCGGGGCCTGTGTCGCCGATCCGTTCGCCTTCTTCTCGGCGTCGGGCGTCCCGGCACCCGACTTGGGCACTTCGCTCGCATCCACGAACTCGAGGTCGCTGTCTTCCTTGCGGTCCAGGTCGGCAAACTCGTCGTCGTCGAAGCTGCCGGGCATCTTGTCCTCGCTCGTGCGTGATTTCAGCGGCGGCGTGTCGGCCTTGCCTCCCTTCTTTTCCAACGCCTTGGCCTCCTGCAGCATGATGCCGTCGAGGGTGACGAAGGCCTTGCGCAGCTTGTAGAAGCCCTTGATGGCCTCCGTCAGGCTCTCGTGCAGCACGGCGACGACGGCGGCCATGAGCTGGGACTCGGCGTGGATGAGGAGGAACTCGGTGCCCGGCGCGTAGATCCTGCTGCCGGCCGCGTCGGATCCTTCGCGTTCGGCCCTCTTGTAATCCGCCCAGGCCTTGGCTTCGGTCTCGGCCAGGCGTTTCGAGGCCTCGGTCATGACGTCCTTTTCGAAGCCGAGAACGGAGCGCAAAAAAGTAGTCATGGAGAGGCCCAGCTGGTGGAAGGCCGAGTCGCCCTTGCGCAGGCGCTCCTCGGCGCCGTCGATGTCGTCATTCATAATGAAGGCGGCGGCGACCATGGCCTCTTCGATATCGGCCATCTCCCTGGCGGACAGGTTGACCTGCGAACCCGCGGGGCTCGCATTGCTGCTCACCTTGCCCGCCGAGGAGCGGAACCACGAGCCGAGTCTACTCATTTCGACGTTGGTGGTGGTTGAAAATCAGCTGGCAATGTGCGGTGAGTGCGTATCACGAGAGAGCGTTAAAAAAATGGCGCCCTCTCTACTTTTTTTTTCTCCCCCCTCCGTCGAGTCGGGACCTCGGGAGTTGATTAGAAACTGGAAACACTCCGGCGACTCGACTCGACTCGACTCGACTCGCTGACTGACGAAGACACACAATAACCGTGGACCCCACGGAACGGAATCTGGCGCTGAAACACGGGTCCAAAGTCCGAATCTGAGTTGCCGATTGGGGAGAAGAAATGACGTCTCTCCCAGTGAGCCCGCTGGTGGAGAGGACCGCACTCCGGACCTGTGGCGAACAGCGGGTGGGAATTAAATATGGGACAAGTTGCGAGAAAATGGCTCTCGGCGTATGGCAACGAAGCAGGCGGCCAGAGGTGACGGCTTTAAAGAGTTGGGGAAGCGAAAGCCGAAAACGGCATCCGATCGAGCTTGCGACACCCCGGAGGCTCTTCCTCGTCGATGACCTGCTTACGACGCAAGTGACGCTCAAGCAGTAATGTCAAGTAGGCGGCGTTCTCGAGATTACGAGGTACAGGGCAGGCCTGCAAGAGCTTACGCGGTGATGTGAACCAGAGAACCCGCAGCTGCTGTTGGTGAAGGAGGTCAGAAGTAAGCACCGAGAGTGCGAGAACAGAACATTTAAGAAGGAAAGCAACGAGATGGGGGACAAGGAACGGCAAGGCCCGGTGTGAAGTAGTAGGTAGTTCGATGTAAAAATGCACAAGGTAAGACAGGGTAAGCCTCGACGAATAAGCACGAGGTCAACAGGTGAGGGGCGCACGCACGTAGGGATCGCTTGGGTCGAAGAAGAGACGCGGCGCCGGATCAGGTAATCCTTTCTCTTCAAAGGTCGCGCGCCGGGTCAGATATGATGAAGATAGACGTAGGTAGGAAGAGATCGAGTGGTTGGCGAGAATGGACGACGTGTGTACACCTCACCGCGCAGAAGCTCTCATGCGAATACACGTATCCAGGGCTTCAGGGCATGAAGTAGCCAAGTCAAGGAAAGGCTAGTTGTGGCGCGGGGCACACGGGAGGGAACTCCAGGCGGGGAACGACGAGTCGAGCTAATGAACAGGGGCTCGGATGGGTGGCTAAGAGCTGGTCGTGGGGGAGCTAAGGGCTCTCGTTCATGCGCCAGAGTCCACCGGTTGATGACACTGGAGGGAGGGAGGGAGGAAGGGATGTGATGAGATGGACGGGGAGATTCTGCGAGAGAGGCAGAGTTGAGGCGAGCGAACAAGATAAACAAGAGCTTGTAGAGCAAGTCTGACGGATATCCCTCTGCATCGAGGCGCAGTTGCAGAGTCTATAGACGAATAGATTAGAAGTGGAGGCAGATTTGTGTGCTATATCGAACCCGCAGAAGGAGACAACAATCAATCGGAGTTAATGTTGGGCAAAGCCTGGCCGTTCACCCGGCCCAATATCCGTACTTACTCCAGGATCTAGAGCGCAGAAATTACGAAGATTGCAGCAATAGCGCCTCCGGCTCGTGACCGATGGTTCCGCTTCCGCTTCCGCATTCGCTCTCCAACTGATCCAACCTACTATTATTACATATTGACACTCAAGGCACTGCGGCCGGTGGGGGTTGCCCGGGTCTATCGGGTCTATCGGTTGCTATGAATCCCCGAGAGCCAACGGGTACGAAGCCCCCCAACTCGCTGGAATCCGCTCCGTCGAATCGAGCAGCTTACCTTGGCTTGGCTTGGCTTACCTGGCCTGGCCTGGCTTGGGAATCTGGGAGGATGCAGCAGACGCAGACGCAGACGCAGACGCAGGCATGAGGGTGCCGGCCGTTGCTGGCCAAGAGATCATCCGCTAGCCCTGCGCGTCGCAGCTGTGTTGGTCTTCGGCCATCCGGCTGCGCAGACCTGTGTGCGGCCCATGAATCAAGCTTCCACATGTCTCTCTCTTGGCCCCTGGGCTCAACTGGAGTGACAGAGGGCGGCCAACAACCTTAGACTAGATGGCCTGGCAACCTGGGTAGACGGTAAAGCAGGGGAAAGACAAGAACTGCGAAGGGAAAGTCGGCAGAACCTTCTCTTTAATGTAAAAGGGCAACCGATATAGGCACTATGAGAGTTGGAGCTGCATGATCTGCTTGGCTAGTCGTCCCTTGGTGTCAGCCGCCTAGAGTCGACACAACGATGTCAAAGGCAGGTCGCGTGCCCACCCCGTATTAGGCGACGACAGTCACAGTCAGATTCAGTTTGGTAGATGAACAGATCTGTCTTCCCCCCCTGGCTCGACTACAAACCTTGAGCACGAACGAACGCCTTGCCCATCCCAACTCTCGCATGACAGATGGCACACGGCCTGGTGAGCTGCGGAAGCATCGAGATGTCTCGGACATTTGCTTGTTTGCGAGTGTCTTGCATCATACCAGGAGTCCGGTTGCCCTGCTGCTGCTGTTGCTGCGGGTGCCCGTGGTGGCTGGGTATCTGTCTCGAGGAGGTTGAGAATGTAATTGAAGGAGAGGACTATCCAGATTTTGGAGATAAAATGGGACGAAAACATATGCAAGGTTTCATGGAATGTAGAGTTTTTACCACCTTTTTTTCTTAATTCGCACACAATAGCATCTGTGTTCTGCTGAGGGCCAGAAAGACGATTTGTGATACATCCATCCACTTCCACCAAATGGGCGGGTATCGCCTGGGAGTGACTCAACATCCGAGGTTTCGGTCCGCGTTGGGTCTTGACTGCCTTTATTGAGGGACCAGGGTTGAAATCAATTCAATTTTGCAGGAGTGATTCATCGGTTGACTGTACAAACAGACCTGCTGGTCGCTGATACGCTCCATGGTTCCCAGAAGATAGTGGTCTCAGTGATGCTGTGGTGCCTACCACTGGGTTGAACTACCTACAGCTGCTGCCTGTGGGTCTCCCTTATTCAGCGCTCCTCTGGTGAGTGCTGGCGTCACACATTCACAACCAACACCACCAGGCTTGGGCTACCTGGTACCTACAAAGGGAGGTACGATCCAGCGTACCTACGGAGTAGAGTACCTATTCAGTGTTCTGACCTCACCCCACCTTAAAAGCAGCAGCTACCCCGCCATTGTGACAACCTCAACCTCAGCTTACCACTTTCAAACTTGCAATACCAACATCAACCAGTCGCTTGCTTGATTTATCAGCCGTCTTCTTCTTCTTCTCTGCCCCTCTCTGCCTGCGAGCCAGATTGAGTGACGCCCTGCGTTTTGTCGTACCATCAACAACTTCATTGCTTCCCTCGCCGGTCCACAAGCTTCCCAATCGAATAGCTCCGACTTCAGCTCCCTTGCTTAGCAGACACTTGCCTCCAACATCTACGCACCGACGGCATCCGCCCGTCAATCTTCAACATGTCTAGCAAGAGAATCTCCAAGGTAGTCTCTCCCATCCCATCTTGCTCTTGGCATAGCTGACCATCTCTTTCCCTCCAGGAGCTGACCGAGGTCACTACCTCCCCGCCTTCCGGCATGTCCATCTCCCTCGCCCGCGACGACAACCTCCACACCTGGCACGTCTCCCTCCAGGGCCCCGAAAACACTCCGTACGCTGGCGGAGTCTTTGGTGTCATCGTCGACCTTCCCAAGGACTACCCCTTCAAGGCTCCCGTTGTCAAGTTCGCCACCCGCATCTACCACCCCAACATCACCAACGACCACCTCGGCAACATCTGCATGGGCATGCTCAAGCCCGAGAACTGGAAGCCCGCCACCAAACTCGCCGCCGTCCTCGAGGCCGTCCGCTCCCTCCTCGTCGAGCCCCAGCCCGACGACCCCCTCGAGACCCGCATCGCCGAGGAGTACAAGAACAACCGCGCCGAGTTCGAGAAGCAGGCCAAGGTTTACGTTGGTCGCTACGCCAAGGGCCCCGTCTCCTTTACCAACCAGCCGGAGGCCAAGTGAGCGAGTCCCATCTGCGCCGTGCGCACGACACCGACACGCAACACAACGGGCGAGGGGTCACCACAAAACGCATGGGGAATACGGATGGATTTCGGTCGCGGTACCGTGGGTAGTGACTAGATGGCCTTCGTCATCCCGGGCAATTGAGATCAGCGTGGTTTAATTACTTTAGTTACAAAACAATGGCGTTCAGAAATGGAAAGCATCGGCGGCGTTTGGGGAACAGGAACTTGGCTTTCCCGGCTCGACAAGTTGGATAGACCGTCAATCCTTCGGCAGTCGAGCGGGCACATGGGCGAGATTTATTTTTTTAAACAGGGGGGCACACACTTCAAACGTCGCTTCTGGAGGAATGGGCGTCGTCAGTCAGTCTCTGCTGATAGCTAGATATTCAAATTGCCGCAACAGTCCCCAACCAGCGAGAATCAAGACTCCGTCACACGTCCTTCTTGTTCCTCATCTTGCAAGTGTTTCCAGTGAATTCTGGTTGTTATTCTGGTACAAAGAAAACTAAAGTCTTTGTGGGCGCCGCCTCGGCGCCACGTGTGGTAGGTAGAGCTACGTACGACAGAGTTGCTTGTTCCAGTCAGGCAATCTTGCTACATCTGCTCTATGCTGAAGTCCAATATGCCAGGGGCTCGGTGGCACCCTCGTCTAAGATGATACCCTTTTTTTTCGCCTGCCGGTTGTGCTGCGTGCCATGTAGTCATTACCATTAAATGCAATTCCGCCCCAAAACGCCGTTGCTCAACGATGTATGCATGCAGCCTCTGCTTTCTATGCGCTGAAATCACATCACCTCTGCAGATCTCCCCAGCTTCCTCCGCCCGAAGAGCGTGCCTTTCCTGCGGACCTCTGCTTCGGCTTCGGTAGCATTCGCGCTGTCAACCGCCCCCGCCGCATACGTGGCGGCTCTTTTTTGCTCCAGCTGCACCTTGTCGCGCCTTTCTTGTCGCTGAGCGTCGATCGTGTCCTGGCTGATGTGGCCAAATCCGTTGCGGCGCTTGAAGCAGGCCTCCATGAGCCCGTTGGCATCCAACAGCCGGCGAGGCATTGCCTGGACGATGGAGAACATCTCCATCGGATCCGACACGGCCCGAACTTCTGCCTCGCCGAGCTTGAAGATCGCCAGTGCGATGCGGAAGAGCGTTTTGGATCCTTCGTAGAAGAAGACGTCCCACACGCGGAGCGTGCTCTCGATAGGCAACGTTCCGATGAAGCAGCTCATGAACCAAGCCGTCATGCAGAGCGTGATGGGCGGTAGGCGATTGGAAGAAATGCTGGGCTGGTTCTTTCTTCTCGTCCTCGGCTTCTTCACCGGTTTTGTTGGAGGCCGCACCGCGTTGGGATCGCCTTCCAGGTCATCGCCAATCTTTGCCCAGACAGCGGGCATGGACTCTCTGATGGCATTCATCAGAACGCCGAGGTCCACCTTGGATCCTTCGAGGCTCATTTCGTGGGTGCCGGGTAGGTAGACCCTGGTGATGACGTTCAGGAGCCAGAAGCACTGCTCTTCCGAATCCATGAATAAAAGCAGCAGGCCGGCGAGAAAGTTGAGGCTCTGACAATACCCAATCCGAGGGTTGTAGATTGCGAATGCGCGCAGGACCCGTCGTAGAGAGGATATGATCCTGGGCTCACCCGTTTCGCCGCTCTCCTTCTCGTCGGTCTCCGAATCGTCGTTTCTCCTTGCAGGCTCCGTGTTCGGCTTCGACGCCATGCTAGCCGGCTTGAATCTGATGTTGTCCGGAAATGTTCGATGCAGATCTCGCTCAATGGCCTCCACGTCTACATCCTTGGCCTTCTTCTTCAAAAGCTGATCGTACAAGCCAGAGTGCTTTGCTAGAATGGCAGGGCCACCAGCGTAGTAGAACCAGGCGGCTCCTCTCCACTCAGGGGGGATACCTTTGCGGACAAACCGTTTCGCCTTTGCACTGTGAGGAGGGAAGCGCTGGGGGCGGTCAGTCATGAGCCCATTCTCTTTCAAAAACACTGTCCACTTCTTGCGTCTCCTGTCCAGGTATTGGGAGTACCCCCTGTCCCAGGCGTCATACTGCGCCCTGGAGATATACTGGTTGGCCTTCTTGAACCCATACCGGTCTCGAGCCCCAGGTTCCTCGATTTCTTCGGGCTCGACCGCAGTCTGAACAGATGACGTTGTCGGGCTGGAAAGTTGTGGGGACGGCGAATCGTGTTGAAGGGACTTGGCGGAGTCTCTCTTTTCCTTCTCATCTTTCTCTTCTTTGTCGTCTTTCTCTTCGTCCTCTTCGTCGTCGTCTTCCTTGTGGTCGTAGTCGAGCAAACCAACCTCTTTCGGCAGAGACGAGGGGTATCCGGGCACGCTGAACATGGCCGCCGAATCGCGTACGACAGTGTCGGGTGCCGGGACGGCCAACGAGTTCGCGGGCAATGTCAGTGGCTCGCTGAGGACCTCCAACATTCTCGTGTTCCGCTTGTTAATCTCGGACGCCGGCACCGGTCGATCGTCGTTGTTGTCCTCGGGGCCCGAGTCTTGGAAACCTTTCTCGTACATGCCCATCACGTCGTCGACACTAAGCTCCTCGCCGTTAGCGTACAGAGATGGGACCGAGCTGTTCTTGGTGAGAACGCTGCTTCTTTCCGTCACGTACGTGCCCTGCGCGCTTGAAGAAGTCATTTGAGACCGGTAGCTAGACCTCATCTCGTCTCCACTCATCCACGGCGCCTCGCGCGCGTAGCTAGACAAGCCCGAGCCTGAGCTCTCGGATCGACCGTACGCCAATGGAGGGCGGGCGAGGCTCGACGGAGGTGGGGCGCTCCGGAGCCGGGAAGGGGCGCGGGGTTCGTAGTGCTCGTTGCCGGCGGGCATCGACGCGAATGTTGAGGCAGACCTAGCCGAGGAGCCGGACTGGCCTCGCGGCCGCGGCCAGGCATGGTGGTGCGAATTGGAATCAGAGCGCGGCTCCGAGGGCGAGTAATTAGCCGGCCGCGGATGATGGGAATCCTGTGCCGGCTGCTTGATGCTAGGCCTTCTCGGGCGGGAGAAGTTGTCGACCTGCATTGTATCTATCGAGGATCGATCGTCGTCGTCGTAGGGAACGGGGGATCTAATCGATCGAGCGAGGGATCTACTGGTCCATTCGTCTGCGCTCAAGTCGCCCTCTTCTTCGTGACCATGGCTGGAGCTGGGGGAGGGCGAGGCAAATCGATGGTCTGAGGGGTACGGGCGGGCAGTTTGAAAAGCAGTCCGCCTGGGCGAGTGCGGCTGTACCAAGGAGCTGATGGAGTTTTGTTGCCTCACGAAGTTGCCGGGGCTATTCGCGAGCGAGTCCCAGCGCGGAGGAGAGGTGGGCAAGGGATGTGCCTGTGGTGGTGGGGTGTTGGCGGTTGGGTAGTCGACCTCGGGACGCTCTGGAACGTCAGAAGTTGGGACGGGTTTCGGATGGGACCGCCTCGAAGCATAAATACCGAACTGGCGATGCTGCTTCATGCTCGTCTGACGATGGAGGGTAGGGTCTTGTTGGTCAGCCATGGCTTCCGAGGCGACCTGGGCGTCGGGTCGACCAGAGTCCGCTGCCACGGCCGTGAGGGTCATGTTGGCGGAATGCCCCCCGCCGTTATATGGCAGCGGCGGCAGGTGCTACAGGGCAATTGACCAGGCGCAAAGAGTGTAGAGCTGGCAATGGCCGTTTTCTTCTGCCGCGATTCTTCTTTTCTATGGCCCCTTCGTTCTAGCGGGCGGACCAATAGGTGGCAGTAGAGCGTTGGGGGTGGGTGTTGCAACAGGTTGTGGTGGTGCAGTCAAGTAACGGTGGTGGTGCACGTTGGGAGTGGTACGGCAGGCAAGGTCGTCAGGAACAGTGGCATTGCGGCACATGCATTAACCTTGCGTCTGGCAGTAACCCTCTCGAATAGTCTCAACAACGACAAGTCGGTATTGGCCGGAGCGGGGCGGGTTGAATGGGTGATCGCTGTTAGCAGCCGGGATATAGCGTGTTGAAGAACGGTCGGTGCGAAGGGTGGTGCAGAGTTAGGTAGGGGTGACAATCAAGCCGGCGTCGAGAAAGTAGCGGCGGCGGTGCGGCGACGGGCGGGCTTCCACAGAGACGCAGGGCGTGAGGCGAGACGAGGTGATACCTTGAGGACGGTTCATGCGCATGCAGGCTGGGGGTCCAAGGTACACTGTAAGGGGGAAACTTGGAAGTGGAGGATCGACCAGCAGCTGAGTCAATGGGCGGCGCCTGAGTCGAATGGCAGGTTGGGGAAGATGCGAAACAATGGACGCGGAAAGTCGGGGTCGGAGAAAACGGCCCAGACAAAGTGCTAGACGCAGGAGGGGTTCGTTGTCGCTGACAAGATGAGGAGAAGCGCAGCTGTAGGCGACCGGTGGTGTATTATGGCGTGTGCCGTGCGGGAGTATGTGGTGGTATCGGGACCTTATCGTTTCGTAGGTGGCACCTAGGTTGGTTTGCGAAGGCAGAGGCCAGAGGCACAGCAAGATAGCTGTGGTATCCGCAGGTATGTGGATGTTCTCGTCTCTCGTTGCGAATGGCAGTCGGAGGTCGGGGGTGGTCCTGGATATTGGGGGACGGATGCCTGCTGTCGCAGATGAAGATGCTAAAACTGAAGCGAGCGTTTGGACCCAGAACAGGGCGCCGTCACTGGCTTAGGCCTAGAGCGAGAAAACAACGACGAAGGCGAAGAAGGAATGAACGGCAAAGAGACGGGCGAAAGGGTCGACGAATGAAGACGGGATTCTTCGTCAAGAGTTCCAAAGCGGCGTCCTCTTTTTGTTTTTGCGCTGCTTTGAGGGTCGTACAGGGCATCTGTGGCGCCGCCAAGGACCTGGTGTCTCGGAGACGCAAAAGAGTGATTGACTCGCGCGTCCGGTTCTGGGCGAAGGTGCCACGAGGTAAAAGGAACGACGGACGCGGTCGGATGGCGTTGGCAGGAATGATTGGCCGCCGGCCTGAACTTGCTGTACTGTCCAGGCTGTTCTGGCTCTGGCCGCTCAACTGTCGTGGACGCCCCGTGTATCCGTAGGGCGGTGGTGCGAGACGGAGAGACGCTGGCTGCAGATTTGAGCCGGTTCGGATCGGGCAGAGTCGAATCGTGGTTGATTAAGCAAAGAGAGTGAGTGTGTTGGTATAGAGTGGGCTCGCAGAGTGTCGAAACGGAGGAAAGAGAAGAAGGAAAATTAGACGGCGCGGTAAAGGAGGCGGCAAAGACAGGCAGAAGAAGGAGCGGAAGAAAAAAAAAAGACAGTAATAATTCGTTCCCGCTCTCGGGTGGATTGGCCACGAGATTGGACTTGACGCGAGGTAAAGCCCGACAAAAAGATGAATTAAGGCCCGGACCGGCAAGACTCAGCACCAACCTACAGTACCTAACCTACAGTAGACGGGTACATGTCGTGGGCAGGTTTACTTGGGCAGGGTGTAATAGGTAGTAGACAGAAAATAGAAATAACGTTTTGGAGGGAAGGAGCCTTGGACAATGACGACTTGAAGGAAGGAAGGAAGAAACGAACGAAGGGAAGGAAGCAGCAGCATCCAACGAGGCCACCGGTGCAGATTGCAGATTGCCTAGGTAGGTAGGTACAGGCGCAGCTGCCGGTGTATTAGATGCAGAAGCAGGTACGGGTGCAGGTGCAAGTGCAAAATGCAAGTGCAAGTCGCGAGCAGGCGAAATTGACCAGATGATTGCACTAATACCGTATTATTGTATTGCACGGGATGATCCTCCGTCCAGTGTCCTTCTCCTTTCCTCATGTCCAATTTCTACCTGTGGTCCCGCATCTTCGCTTCTTCTTCGCCGGGGAGCAATGGACGAGCAAGTGTGCTGGGTAAGGATATGCCCGAAGAACGGACCAGGCGAGACGGGACGGCGCACGCCTGGGGAGCCTCGATGGACCTTCACACCGCTGGACTGTGAAGCCAATTCCGAATCCCAACCGCCAGGACCCAGACCAAGACCAACAAGACCTCCGATGAAGCAATAGATTGATTAAACGGTGAGAGTCAAGAGTCAGGCGCAGCCGTAGGCGCAGGCGGCTTTTGGGTCCTTCTACTTTCCACCTTTCCACCTTTCCACCTTTCCCGAGTCCCGGGTCGGACCTGCCCTGCCATGGATTTCTCCTGGGACTTTCCTCTTTTACAGATTATGGAGGCATACACTACTCCCTCTCTCCGTCATCAGCAGGTCCATTGCCCGTCCACCGATAAGAAAGGAAAAGAAGATGGAGGTAAAAAAATTTGACCCGGGCGACAATCAATTCGATTCAACAGCTCCATCGACTCCTCAGTAAGGTGCCATCCTTCCCCGCAATCTCTCATCAATCACCTCTCACACGCGGTCAATGCCCGGTCAGGTCGGTCAGCTAGGCAAGGCAAGTACGGATAATGGAGCAAGTACGGAGTACCTTGGGCCAGGGAAGCACGGAAGGACTCGCAGCTGAAGTGCATACGGACCTGTCACTTACCTACGTAGGCGCTATGTAATAGTGGTGGTACGCCATGCGTGCCTTCCTGGTCGTTCCCCGTTTCTTCCTTCTCGAAGCAAATTCCATCGACTCGGGAGGCGGTAGTGCATCTCCTCGCCGAGGCGGTACCAGACAATGCATGGGATGGACTCGGGAATACCTACGCTGTGCCGGCTGGTACCGAGGATTGTATGGCGGGCCAAGTACCGTCTGATGTTTCGAGGTTCCCGGGTGTCCACTCTGCCGCATCCCTTGCCTTGCGTTCCCTTGCGCCTTGCGCCCCAAGCCCAATAATTCGGTTCCTTGAGCGTCATTCCATGGTGTACCTATTCCATTCTACACTATTGCTGCCGAAGAAAAAGCGCCTTGACCTCCCGTTTCCGTCTCTCCCTGGCAGAGCTCATACCGCACGCAACGATGTACCAATACCTCTGTTACATGACGCGCACGCAGCACCACCTGAGTGATGCACTGCTCCAAGTGATGCAGGTGCAGGGAATAGAAATGCCATCAGGAACGTCGACGGGACGGTGGGCTGGAGTCCCGAGCCTCGAGCCTCGAGCCTCGAGGTTGAGCTCAAGCCTGCCGTGTGCCCGGCGCATGCGCCCCTTCTCGGCACGGGGACTCTGCACAAGTGGAAGTCACGATTGGTAATGGCCACCGCTGAGCAGCGTTCCGGCAGCAAACGCAGGTCACATAGGTTTGCGGTACCTAGCGGCGAGCCAGCAGACTGCACTGCTGCAGTGATGGCAGGCACCACGCACCATCTGCAGGGGAGGTACATACAAGGAGGCCCTGGGCAGGGGCCGCATGGGTTGCAGGGGTTTTGTACCTGAAGGTGCTGGCCAACGGCGGCCAACAGGCTGGACGGGCAGGCAGCGGCGAAGTGGGGTTCCGGGTGCCGGGGCCCTGCCAGACCTGGGAGCAGAGGGTTTGCTAGCGCCTCGGGTGCCTGACGCTATTCCCGAACTAGCAGTCATCACCCTCTGCCCAATCAACTTGCAATTTCCCGGGAAGGAGCCCCGATTCCGATCCTGACTGCAGTGACTGGACGCGCCTCCCCTTTCGGCAAGACCCAGGGAAAATCTGCTCGTCCTCCGTCATGAATTTCCCCTTCGTGATCCGTCGTGATCCGTCGTGTTGCTCGATATTTGCCTTTTCTCAGTTCCCGCCAGCGACTGGGGGGACAAGTTGTTTCTTTTTCCTTGCCATGACATGACCTTATTCAGACCGTCCCCCCACTCACTCGGACGCCTTGGATAATGCATCATTGGATTGGCCCCTTTCTCCTTGGCCGCTTATGCCAGGTTTCCAGCGACTCTTCCAACTTACCAACTGCTCTCTCTTCCTGCCAGTCCAGTCCAGCCTGGCTCTGTCTCGTTCGACCGGTCTCGACCGCCGCTCGTCCGCTCGCTCACTCCCGAGTCCCTCATCTAGGTGCTTCGTTGCTGTTTGCCTCCTACCGTCTTCCTCAGAGTGCCGGCGCGCAACAAGACATCAAAAGCGTGGAGCCTCACCTCAGCGCCCACAGCAGGACCAGTCGGTGCCAATCTCGCGGCTCTCATGCCCCTCGCTATCGTCGGCATGCATCATCCCGTCTGCGTCACCGGACGTCGCAGAGCAATCTCGATCACCGCGTGCCCTGGGCCCTTGATTGTTGGATGCTGGATCCTGATTATGTCAGCTTTCTAGGCCTCGATGGTGTTGACCCTCACCAGGAATCAGCGTCCACTATCTAGGTACCTACGGGCCACGGCCGGCCTTGATTGTTCGGACCTAGTCGGTCTGCCCCAGCCTCCGGTCCTCCGAACAAAAACCTTCGTCTAATTACATGAGTCTTCAGCTGGCCTGTTCCAGCATCAGTACTGCCTCTTCCCCAGACACGATAACGGGACGAAGGATCGCGATCCCCCGCCTCCAACGACGGCCTGACTAGCATCGCTATCGTTCCATCGAAGCATTCTTTGGGCGAGTGCCCCGATGGACCAGCCGAGCCCTGCTTAGATGTCTCTTTTTTTCTCTGATTTCAACGTCTCCCCTTGGCCGCGGCTATGCCAACCTGGGACAGGATACCACCCTCTCGGAGTCTCGATGCTACTCTGCATCTCCGCCCACGCCGGCGACACGCGCAAAAGACCAGCCAGCCGGTCGGGACTCGAGAAACGTGCGATGCACAGAGCAGAAGAAGCACTTATCACTCGGCCTGTCCCGGTGTTTAGCCACGGTCTCTTCCCTCAATGTCTTCCCCTTGCTTCCTACCATTGACGTGTCTGATGTCAGCCATATCTAGCTCCTGAATCGGCCATGTCTGAGTCTCCCTCCCTCGAGTTGTCCGAGAAGCGACCCCGAGCGAGTTGGCATCCCAGCCCGAAAGCTGAAAGGAGCCGAGCAATTCTTCGTTTTTCTCATCTCCCTATTTCCTTTTCCAACAACCGGCTACCGAGGCCCAGCGGCTGGCACACCCATAGGGTTCTCGGCTTAAAGATGGCCATCGCGCACTCCGCAGAACTATCCACCAGTTGTTGGGCCCGTGTCTCTGCTGCATCCTTTGCAAGCTCCATGTTGTCCCCGGGCACCCACGGCAGGGAAGTGTGGCTCTTGCTCAATTGAAGTTTCCTTGCGGTCCGCCTTTTACGCAATATACAGAGCCATTTGCGATGCCTATGATGACAACGAGGGTTTCCCGCCCAGGACGAAACAGCTTTTGTTGAGCAGACTGCTGGAGGCAAACAGCTCCGACTGCGGGTTACTTCTATTATGCCTTCCAGGCTGTCCAACGCAGTTTGATTCCATTGCCAAGCCAGCTTGCAAAGACCGTTCGACCAAGCCTATCCGATCAAAGCGCTCCCGGGATCGAGGCCGAGCCAAGGTCTTCGGATGAACCGGCGCACGCGGCCGCACCCAGGTCTGACTGGCCGTCATCTGGATTCTGATAGAGCGAGGACAAGCGTCTAGCATCTAGCAGGCGTCAAGCATAGCAGGAGCCAGTAACCTGTGTTCTGGTCCAACTTCAGTGTCGTCGCAAGTGCACCAACGCCAGCACCAGGTGGATGGACAGCTGCGCTGGAGTAGCGATCGAACGGCAGCGAGCGAGCAAGCACGTCCACGGTACACCGCGACTCGTGCAGAGGATGGGGACGAGCTTGGCGCACGTGATGACGCTTTCTATGACGTCCCTTTCCGGCTAGAATCACGTCAGCAGCCGGCCGGTTGTCCTGTTTCGTTCCCGCTACCCCTCGGGGTTGCTAAAGCAGGAAAATGATAGGCATACCCAATGTCCATTGGTCGACGCACACAGCTCCAAATAGAGCTCTCGATTCGCACAGGGCCTGGAGAGAGACAAGAAGAGCAGCCCTGTGTGCTCCAACTAACCAACTAACCTCTGCCCAGGTTGCTAGGTTGGCCCACAGGAGGGGAGAGCCGGCTCCTGCACAGCATGGCCGAAAGGCAGACGGGGACTGGACACACACACGTGTGTCGGAGCTTCATCTACTCCGTGCTGCTGCTTGCTGCTGCAGCTGTACGCAACCAAGGTCCGGACAGGGATGGTGATGCTGCTCTTCCCCCAACGCAAAGCGGTCCGAGCTCCCTCGGTTGCCGACCAACCAGACCATCAGCGCGACCTAAGCCAGTTTGATTCCCTGTTTGGATCTGCCAGCCAAACCGACTCCTGCGCCCACGCCCCTCGCGCTTTCGCCCTCTTCCGCACCCTCACTGCCTCACTCCTGCCCTCTCTCTCAGTCAGTCCAGTCGCCTTCTCCAATCTTCCGCCCCAGTCCACTCCCGTCCAAGCTCGAGAGCTCTCCCCCCCCCCAGCCACCCACCACCACCTTGCGCGGTACCTTGGTTGCTTGGTGCTCCCTCGCCCAGTCTCCCGTCTCTCTGGGGGTGGTGGCCGCTCCAGCTCCCAGCTCCGGACGGGACTCTCTACTGTGAGGTACCTCTGCTTTGCCTCTGGCCCTGCCTTGCTCACACACGTTCTCTCCCAGACTGTATGGCATGGCGCGTACCGCACAGCTGAGAGAGAAGAGGAGGAGGGGGAGGGAGCTCCCTCCTCCTCCTGCGCGCACCGCACCACCGCCGCGCACTCCCTCCTCTCTCCTCCCCTCCCCTCACGCCCGCACCGCACGGCACACTGGGCAGAGGCAGAGGCAGACAGGTACCGTACCGCGCCGCCGCCAGTCGACTTGCACCCACCCACCTTGAGTTGGCCCCGTCTCCCTCCCCCAGAGCTTTCCATGCGCCGACCTGCCTGCCTTACCTACCTTTCGTCCTATCCGCCCCCCCAACTCTTTCCCTTTCTCCTTGCTTCTCCTACATCTCTCTCTCCTTCTCCCATCCATCTCCTGCTCGTTTTCCACCGAAAACAGTACCCGAGACGCCTGAACACACCCAATTGAACCCTCCGGAACCCCATCAGCACCATGTCTACCCGCAAGAGGAAGCAAGACGAGGAGGAGGAGCTCGTTTCCCTCCCCGACGATGACGGCGAAGAGGAAGAGGAGTAAGCTTCCCCCGATGTCTACTGTGCGATTGCGCCTGGGTTGGACCCGCTGCTCGTTCAGCCCTTGTCTTGGGCTTGGTTCTGCCAAACCAAGCCAGCCTTCTTCCCAGAGGGCCAGTGTCGTCGCAACTATGCGCCGGCACTCACGTCGACAGACGAGCTTTGCGCCCAGCTAGGCTTCGCCCAGCGCTTATGTTCTAGCAACACAGCTGACCAAGGTCGTTCACACTAGGTACCAGAGCGACGAGGATGAAGAGGAAGTTGACGACGAAGAAGAGGAGGAGGAGGAGGAGTTTGAGGAAGAGGGCGACGCCGAGGACGATGCAGAGGCCAACGGCACAGATGGTAAGTCTGCACGCGACCTAGCCACCGACCACCCCTTTCAGACGACATTTCTAACCGTCCATTTTCGCAGACAAAGCTCCCCCTTCAAAGAAGCGGAAGACAGAGGAGACCGCCGATGCGGACGACGCAGCCCCTGCCGAGGAAGAGGAGGTCGAAGATGAGCCCGAAGGCGATGAAGACGCAGACGAGGATAAGGAAGCCGAGGGCGAGGCCGAGGCCGAGGCTGGAGATGCGGCCGCTAACGGCGTGGAAGATGCTCCCGCCAAGGGCGACGTCAAGGCCGCCGAAGCAGCCGCCGCCACCAACGGCGATGCTGTCGCCGCCCCGGCCGTCGCTGCCGGTGGTGACAAGGAGGAGTAGCGATACTGTTCTCGTCATCTACCGTGCTTGTTATATCATCAACCATTCATTCCTTCTGCCTTGTACTCATCAAATAGTATTAGTTTCTTCTTCTCCATCGTCTGCTTCTAGAAATAGATGGCGAAGAGAACTCACGAGAGGATACCCCAACTTGCGCGTTGTTCTTTTGATGGCGATGGCGATGGAAATGCAACCGTCCACCATCATTGCAGGTGATGTCAGTGCACGGATGAGGCAGCTCGTTTCGTCCGCTCCCGATAAGAAAGGTGTAACCAAGAAGCGCAGCAGATTCGCCGGCGACGACGGAACTAATATCACTTGATTTCGGGCTGCAATTGCACGCACGACTGCCCAACTTGGAACGGCGCGTCGTTCAGCTGCCGCTGCCGAACCGGCCCCCAAATCTCGCCCGCGCATGTTCCTGTGCGATGCGACGACCATCTCAGCGATCACCCAATGACTTGTGCAGTTCGACCGCGAAGGACGCTCCCGTGCGGTGTCTGATAGGTCGATTGCCGACAGTTTCGCGCTGCAAAGTGGCCGCTGATGTCGAGGCCATTCGCTTGGGGGGGCTTGTGTCGTTGAGACGGGGTCTTCAGTCTATCCATTTTTCGGGGGTGCGGGCCGCCGTGCTTGGTCCTCGTTCCCCGTAATCGGTAGGGGTGGTATTCCGAGGGCCACCTACAACGCCCCACGATGCGGCCGGCCGGCCGGCCGGCCGGCGCCATTTTCTCGTAGGGAACTTCGGCTCCGGCAGAAAATGACTATATTTCGGCCGGCACCGGGGCGGGCCTTTGAAGATAACGGCGTAATCGCCATCAAGGGTAGGTTGCGTTACAAGGGTGGGCGACACGCTCGGACCGTTGATTAGAGACTGGCTGAACGACAATACGTTTGGTGCGGCGCTGGGCCTAAAAGGACTTCCCCGCAGCAAGGACTGCTGCTTCCCCTGGGCTCCGTCCATAATTACTGTCTCCCGAGGTTGAGGAGTTCTGACGCAGGGTTAGATATGCAACTATGCGGCTGTATAAGTTTCCGGGTGAGGGCAGCGATTAGTATAGGCTTGTGTACACAAGTCCCAGATAGTTCACCAGCAAGGCCACAATCTGTGAGTTTCTATCTGAGAAGAACGCGAGTTCCTCGTATTCTATCGCAACGTGAGTTGGCTAGTTTTTGCCACACAACTCCAACGGTTGAACGCCAGGTCAGATATCATCGGGTGGAGGTCTTCTCCATGTCAATATTGAACCGCAGGGAGTCGTATAACAGAGAGTGGTTGCCCTGCGTCTATATCGAGAATTGCTATGCTTTTGGTCCAAGCACAATAGAAGCGTCCAGTCCTCGAAAGTGAGAGCAGACCCCCATTCTGTTATGGAATCAGCCAAAGACCGAATTTAATAGCAATCTCAGTGCAGTAAGCATACCCACTTTGCTCTCAGAGCAGCGTCCTACGTCAATGATGATTTGGCAACTGCTTTTCTGTCGTCCCTGTCGCCTCTGTTGTCTTTGTCGTCTCTGTCGTCTGTCTTCTCTATCGCCTCTGTCGTCTGTCTTCTCTGTCGTCTCTGCCCCCTTGGCCCCCTACATCCTTTACCTTGCGCACTCTCTATACACATTGAATTTCAGCTCTTGAGCCATGATTGCGTCTGGATTAGCCAAAAGGAAAAGAAATACGCGTAAAAGGCATGCTCGTATTCCACCACGTTCTCGACCGGGCAGATAGTAAACTGGGATACAAGAACTAGACGATGAGAATTTGGTCCCGCAGGTTATGAGCGGTGTAGTATACTGAAACCTGACATTGCTCCATGAATTCATTCAAACCTAACTGTTTAGTAGTATTCAACAATACGGCGTCGAACCTGTGATGCCTGTGGTACGAGAAACGACCACAGCCCATAGCGAGAGGTAGCACAGATGGACCAATGGCCTGGTGAGACTTGACTGCTTGAACGTTTGGGAAGGGATTTCCAAGGCCTACCAACGCAAATCTGATCCGGACATGACCTTGGTTTGAAAAGACATGAATGATCAGCACTACCGCGTTGGCGATGCATCTCACCTGGCCATGCCATCGAAAAGAAAATAACAGTCGCCAAGAAGATGGCCAACTTACAGCTCGATACGATCTAACAACAAGAGAAGATTCACATCAACCACCAGATATTGTGATTGTCCGGTTCAATGGCAGGTTTGGGCAAGCTTCTGGGGACTGACTTCTGATCAACGATGCCTGAAGCGTCCGTGACACAAATCCACTTCAGCAAAATGCCGAGCAGTGTAAGAACCGTCTGTCTGGTGTACGACAGAACAACTGGCCCAAGCTGAAGCCCTATGGCGATGGCGGATGCAGCAATTCTCCCCGCAATGCACCCTTTGGCAGTCACGCCACAGTCAGCCCCTGACAGCTCTTCGACTCGGGCATTTTGCCCGGCGTACCTAGCCGAACCACAAACCAACCGATGGTGGCCCGGGGCCGAGTGGCGGGGGTCCGATGCGACGTTGCGATGCTAATACGGACGACATGTCTTGTCTGCATCTGTCGATCTCGGACATTTGACGGCTGACGGGTGTCGACCGACGTCCAATGCTTTCTGACTTCAAGTTCATTCCGATACCTATGGGGAGCCACAGCTGAGGGGCTATGTGCAGGACGAAGGCCGTTGGTCAGAGATTCTGTGGTGAAACTGCACGCTATGGTCCATGACTTAGGGCTATGAAAGCCATGGAAAGGTCGCACTCGTGGCATGTGACATTTGGAAGGAGATCCATCACGAGAAGTCTGTTGATATGTTGTGTGCCACGTCGACCGTAATGGTAGGAAGTGGCGACGAGGGCTTTAAAGGGAAAAGAGGCCGGCACATAGCCCGGACCCGGAAGGAATATCATAGAAGGTTCTCGATCATTTCACCGACAGACTCTGGGCTAGCGAGCCAGTCGTCGTTGTCGTCGTCTTCAACATGGGGAATTTGAGAAAGGCGTTGGGCCCAAGAGTCATGGCAATGTGGGGTACGAGAAATGCTGGCAAGACATTCGTGCGGCTGCAGAGCTGAGAACGCACCAGGTTCCGCTGACCTGGAACAAGATGCATGGCGGTTGGGGGCGGGAACCGGTTCGTGGGCCAACGAGATGCGAAATGCGGGCGACTGGCTTCGTAAGGTTGGTTTTCTCGGTGAAGAACGAGTGGGAGGGTGTCGAGGAGGGGCAGTCTCGGCATCCATGGAGGGACAAGAATAAAGGCGCGCGTCGGCGTCGGTAGGCATTTGCCCGTTGTAACGACGTCCATTGGGACGGTTAACAAGCGCTGCCAATCAAGCGGACCGAAACTGGGTTGACCAGGTCCAGGACTCCAGAACGACTTCACTTTTTTTTTAGGGTCTTGCGCTTGTTTGTAGCCGCAACCGACATTGGTTACTTTACACGTGTACGGTACAACAGGCGCTAAGAAATATCTGTGTTCCAGTGTAATGTGGGTGCTCGTTTTTCGCCCTCCAGATCCCCCTCACTGTTGCCCCTCGTTGCGGCGGTTTGCCCCTCCATGTTGATATACACCCTGGAAAGACAGATAGATAGGAAGGTCGCCGCGTTGGATCTGATGGGGAACTGCGAGTGTGGGCTATGAGCTGATACGAGGGGACTACGAACTGCTAGACTTGCCAGGTTTGTCTTGGAAGATAGGTGGCAGATGGCAAATGGCAAGTTTCCCATGGCCCATTGCCCGGGCTGTTCGCCGGGAGATGGAAGGAAGCACTGGGTTAAAACCCGCCCGAGGAAGGTACAACGGCGGGATGGTGGCCGCCGATAGGTCGGCATATGAACGTCCCGCGCACCGGCGCATACAGGCGCGTCCAACCCGCATTGTCGCCCTTGCCGTTACTGCGTCATTCCCGGGCACACACGAGGTGGGGGGAGGGGCAGATTCGAACTTCGGGCAGTCGCAGCCCATGGCAGTGGCCGGAGCTGTAGCAGGATCAGGGGTGTTTGGCGGGGACCGAGACGCTTGGGCGCCGGGCATTGGCAGGCGCGACAACTCAATGGACTGGACCTTCCTCTCCCGCTCCGCGCCCTGCGACACCCAGTACTGGCTGGACCTTACTATGTACCTACTGAGCTGTATCCCAACCTGGAAGTCCCATAGGTCCATGTATCATTGCGGGAAGGAAATAACGAGGGACAGAAAAAAGAGGAGTGCCTTGCTGCTTGGTGGGGGGGGGGGGGGGGGGGGGAGTTGGGTTTCTTCACGCTTGCTGACGTTGATCCGGTTATCTCTACTGCTCATGTTGACGTGACGGAGTACAAAAGAGCTCCCCGTTCCCCCCTCCGTCTACGATAGCCCTTTCCTTCCCTCCCTCGCTTCTCATCTCACCTCTTTTCTGCTTCAGACCTCGTGGTGATTTCTTCTAGTCTTCCAAGATACCCCGTCTCTATTCAGCGTAATCTTATGCAAAGAATCATGGCCGCCACCAAGCAGACCGCGTGAGTTGTATACACCTCAGGGCTCTCGCGAGAGGACGCTTCCTACTTCGCCGACGGCAACTCTCGACTAACAAGTCTACCAGCCGCACTTTCACCCTCAACACGGGTGACAAGATCCCCGCCATCGGCCTGGGTACTTGGCAGTCCCAGCCCAACCAGGTCAAGCTCGCCGTCGAGGCCGCCCTCAAGAACGGCTACCGCCACGTCGACACCGCCTTCGCCTACGGCAACGAGAAGGAGGTCGGCGATGGCATCAAGGCCTCTGGCGTCCCCCGCGACCAGATCTGGCTGACCACCAAGCTCGACAACCCCTGGCACAAGCGCGTTCCCGAGGCCATCACCAAGTCCCTCGAGAACCTCCAGACCGACTACGTCGACCTCTACCTCATGCACTGGCCCTCCAGCACCGACCCCGATGACCTCAAGAAGCACTACCCCGACTGGGACTACGTCAAGACCTGGCACGAGCTGCAGAAGCTCGTCGGCACCGGCAAAGTCCGCAACATCGGTGTCTCCAACTTTGGCCTCACCCACCTCGAGCGCCTCCTGAGCGACCCCAACACCACTGTAAGCCTCTCCCTCTACGTCTGCTCGTACGCGCTCGTCGTGCTAACTCGTCCAGGTTGTCCCCGCCGTCAACCAGATCGAGCTCCACCCCTGCAACCCCTCCCCTAAGCTCCTCGACTACTGCAAGTCCAAGGGCATCCACGCCACCGCCTACTCCTGCCTCGGCAGCACCGACTCTCCCCTCTACACCAACGAGACTCTCCTGGAGATCGCCAAGGCCAAGGGCCGCACTCCCCAGCAGGTCCTCCTCCAGTGGGGTCTGGCTCGCGACACCAGCGTCATCCCCAAGTCCGTGTCTGAGGGCCGCATCAAGGCCAACTTCGACCTTGACGACTGGTCCCTGACCGAGGAGGAGATCAAGAAGATCTCCGCCATCCCCGACCGCTTCAAGGTCTGCGACGGCACCTTCCTTCCCGACGGTGTCAAGGTCTTCTTCGGCGATGATGAGTAAATAATGACAAATGGCTTCGGGTATAAGAGCGGCTAGGGGGTGAGTTGGGCAGACTCACATAATGAGTAGATGAACAAAAAAAACCAGGCTGTAGCGCACTACTCGCTGCGATTTTGCCGCAGCAGGATCTGAGAATCCATCCACACATGAAGTAAAAAAGATCAAATAAAAATCGTAAAAAATCAAGCAAATTCCATCTTCACAACTTGGGCTTATGCATTTCTTCCCGCAAAACGTCAGCCACGCTTTCCCTCAGGTCCTTGGCGAAGTGTTCGGCTTCCTCCTCGTCCAGCTCTTCTCGGCGTCCGCGCCCGAACATGGTGAAGCTCTCGCTGTACCGGCCGCTCGCGCGGATCTCCGGCCGCGGGATCAGGTGGAAGTGCATGTGCATCACGACCTGCGCCGCGGCGGCCCCGTTGTTCTGGACGATGTTCCAGTCCTCGACGCCCGTCGTGCGCGCGAGGGCGTTGGAGAGCACGCGCAGGTACCGGCCCATCTCCGCCGATTCCTCCGCCGAGGCGTCCGTCAGCTTCGGTCGGTGCGTCCGCGGGCAGAGCAGCAGGTGGCCGCGCGAGAGCGGGAGGATGTCGAGGAAGGCGATGAGCGTCGGCGTCGAGAGGACGACGAAGGCGGGCGTCGGGATCCTGTGGGGGTCGAGCGTCATATCGTCCTCAGGAGGGTCGGTCGGCTCGTAGGGAGGGTACTCGTCTGCGATGATGCAAAAAGGGCAGCTCGATTCGGGCGGCTCGACGCCGGAGTCGAAGGCGGCGGGTGTCATGATGGGCGGAGGAGGTGGGCGTTGCTGCTGCTTTGGCGGTTCGGTGTTGAGCGGCAGATGGTCGTTCGCATTATCGGGAGGGCTGGGGGAGGTTCAATCTCTTTTTATGAGAGCATCGCCGTGTTTTGTTTGTTGCCGGCAAACGAAGCAAGCGGGGCGGTTTGTCAAGAAAATCAACAAACTACCAGAGTCGGGGAAATGACGCGAAGATGCCCTGCGCGTCCAAGATTTGTTTCTATCGGCGACGATTCAGTCGGGTATTTCCTTTAACCTCGGGAAGTGGGCCACGCCGGAGTTCACACTGTGACTGAGGTCGACGGGCGCCCAGGCCACTCCAGGCACACACCGCCTGAGCCCCTGCTGGGTCTATCTTTTTTTCTGCCGCCTTTTGGCCTGACCGCCTAACAAATTGTCATCCAGCCCACCTCCGATTTCCAATCACCATCCCGTCGCACCCAAGAAAACCGTTGACAGCGCATTCCTCGTCCTCCGTCGCGTCCACAAACACCGCCGCAAAGCCTGAACCACACGAAACACTCCCATCTCTCGAGCAAATAATCCGACGAAATGTCCCGCGAAGCCTACCAGGTCCCCACCGCCGGCGCTGCCGCCGCTCCCAGCGCCGCTGCCTACTCCAACTACGGCAGCGAGGGTCCCCAGATGCAGTACCTCTGCGGTGACTGCGGCATCAAGTTCCAGCTGCGCCGCGCCGATCCCATTCGCTGCAAGGAGTGCGGTTGCCGAATCCTGTACAAGGAGCGCACAAAGAGGTAAGCTTGGCAACGCGAGAGAGAGAAAGAGCGAGAGAGAGAGCTTTTGCTGATTCTTTGCCACGCAGAATGGTCCAGTTCGAGGCGAGGTAAAGGGTTTCACGGCGGAGGATTTGATTTAAGGCGTGCGGAAGAAGATTATGGCTGCGGAAAACGTGAATGATACTCAATATTCCATGTGTCTCGCAAGATGGACAGGGCTTGAAATACAGTCCTCGCATCGAACATGTCAGGATATGGGCGGCCGAGAGAGAGACTTGCAGACACTTTTGCAAGAGAAATGAGTCATCAGAATACGGCAATAACAGTAAGAGCAGATTCAGGAGTTCGGGCTTGGGGGTCAAAATCAATTCATAGAGCAAGGCATCTTCTGCACCTGTTCTTCCTTTTCGAGGTATCTCATGATAATGCAGCAGCCCTCTAAAACGCCAACCCCTTCCCGCGATTCATTCTATGTGCAAAAACATGTCTTAACATCCACCCAACTCTCATCACGACTGGCGCGTGTGCAGGTACTTGGCGAAGCTGCCGTCGGCCATGATGGAGTCGCCCTCGGCGGCCATGGACGCCTCGTAGCGGGCCTGCAGGCCTTCCCTGTCATCCTCGTCGTCGGGGATGTCGTCATCGTCCACGTCGCTGGCAACCTCGATGCCATCGTCGTCGTCATCGGGCTTGACCACCTGTGGCTTCTTGCCAGCGTCCACCGACATGCCCTTCATCATCTTGTCCAGCTCCTGCTCGCGGGTCTTGCGCTTCTGCTCCTCCCGCTCCTCGCGCCTTCGCTGCAGCTCGGGCAGGTAGTCCTGCTTGAACTCCTCCGCCTTCTCCTGCACCGCCTGGAAGAACTCGTCCATCCCCGTGCCCAGCCGGGAGCTGACGGGTACGAAGCTGAGGTGGGAGTAGAACTCTTCCAGCATCAAGCTCATCGAGTTGAGCAGGCTGCCCATGTAGCCGGATCCGCCGCTGCCGCCCTCTGCCGTCTCGTAGCCCCCAATCACGTCGCTCATCTCGTCCTGGTTCAAAGCTGCCTGGAACGCCTCGAAATCCGTCATCCACTCCTTCGCAAAGCTGGCGTCCTGGACATCGGTCTTGTTGAACACCAAGATCATGGGGAGCTTGGTCTTGTAGAGGATACTGCAGGCGTACAGCATGTTGCTCATGAATGTGCTCGTGGAGGTGGTTCTCGGGGTGTCGATAACGTAGGCGATGACGGTCGGGAACGAGGACGCGAGGGACTCGAGGAGAATGGTGCCACTGGCGGACCACACAAAGACCTCAATCTGGCCGGCTGCTTTGCGTCAGTACGGATCTGTGACCTTGGAGAGCAGGCAACACTCACGCGTGTCCACAAGAATGTGCTTGATGGGCGGCTTGTCGGGGTTCGCCGGGTCTGGCGCCGCGCGCTTCTCGAGGAGGTTGACAATCTGGTCGACCTTCGTGGCGAAGAGGTTGAGGGACGTCAAGATTCCTCCGTTCGGGCCAAGGTTGTACTGCTTCATGACCTCCTCGTAGTTGACCGAGTCGCGAATGTCGATGTTGCTCTCGAAGGGGACGTTGAGCACGGCGGGATCCAAGTTGATGACATACGGCGGCTCCTTCTTTCCGTGAAGGTGCGAGTTGATGCGTCGCATGAAGGTCGTCTTGCCCGAGCCTAGACGCCGCATTGGTCAGCGAGACTGTCGACTTCACGGAGGTGGGAACGCCTCTCACCGGCCATGCCGACGACGACGATGGAGACGGGCGTCTCATTCGTGGGGGCAGCCGCGGTTGTGGCCGCGGGGGCAGACTCGGCTGCGGTCGAAGAAGTCGAAGCCATCGTGGTGCAGATTTGATCGGCTTCAAGGGTGTTGTACTGGTGTCCTAGTGCAGTGTCTCTGGAAAAAAGTTCTGGAAGAGTTGCGAAGACCTGGATTGTATGCCCCGCGCGGGGCGTTGCAGTGGAACGCGCCCCCTGTAACGGCTAATCAGACACCCCTGCCTGTCTTTAGGTCCAAAATTTAGGTGGCCCGTGCTCTGAAGTGACGTCCAGCCTGCATCAACAATTCAGCTCTGCTAGTAACCTGACCACCCGATCCCAGTTCCGCTCTCCTCCGTGTTCATCAAGCCAACCGACCCGGTATCTCAACTCTTCGGTGGCTAAAACAAGCATGGACGGCCTCGATGAGTTTGAAAAGGCGCTCGCTGCCGAAAAAGGCGAGCGCCAGCGCATTGAACAAGACAAGGAGGAGCGCAGGCAGAGGAAGAAGCATCGCCATCACCACCACCACCACCGAGAACGCGACAGGTCATCCGAGAGGACCCGAGACCGCGACAGAGACAGGCACAGGGACCGCGAAAGAGGAAGCGAACGCGATCGCGATCGCGATAGTGACCGACACCGCCACCACAGGCCGCGACGCCACGACGACGAAGAAGAGGATGGGCACAGGCACAAACGATCTCGCCGCTCCGAAGATGACGAGGACCGACGATCAAGGTACAGGCACAGGGAAAGAGGCGATGAAAAGCGCGACGAAACACATGAGAAGACATCCGACCCGAAGGAGGACTTGCCATTGCCCGACGAGGAAGCTGTCCCAGGAGAGGCAAAGGCTGCCACTCCCTTGGTGCGCGACTCCTGGATGACTGCGCCCTCAGCCCTCGACATCGATTACGTTCAACGGAAAGATAAGGAGACGAAACCGCCCCCGCCGAAGGAGGAGCCCGTGAGAGTGATTCACGACCGGGAGATAAATCGAGACTTTGGGGAAGTGACCAATCCCACGACCACGGACGAGAACCCGAAAGAGAGGACCATCAACTACACGTTCGGCGACAACGGCTCTCAGTGGCGAATGACAAAGCTCAAGGGCGTCTACACCCTCGCTGAAGAGTCGGGGCGGTCTGTAGAAGAGGTTGCGCTCGAGAGGTTCGGCGACTTGCAGGAGTTTGACGATGCCAGGGAAGAAAAGACCGAGATGGATCGACGCAAGGTGTACGGAGAAGGGTACGTCGGCAAGGAGAAACCTACGGGCGAGCTGTATCGCGAACGGATGGAAAAGCAGCGTGCTGAGCGGAAACCCTCTGAACCGATCCCCACTCACGACTTCGAGCAAGGCACCGTCATCCCGGATGATGCCATGCAGCACACCCCTATCGACCAGACTGCTCTGAACAGAATGCGAGCCCAGATGATGAAGGCCAAACTCCGTCGAGCCCCTGATGCCGCCAAGCTGGAGGCCGAGTACAACCAAGCGGCAGCGAGCTTTGCCACCAATGGGCCGCAGTCCGTTGTGCTCGGCGTCATGGACAACCGCATGCTGGCAGGGTCTCGCGGCGAAGTCAAGGCCATCGAGACGAAGCGGGGCAGAGAGCGTGGAAACGTGGAGGCGAACGAAGACATGTCAATCGAAGACATGGTCCGCGAAGAGCGCAGGACGCGTGGTCAGGCCGGCGGCGAAGGCGCCCGGCTTGCCGAGCGCATTGCCAAGGATGGCAAGTTCGACAACGACCTGGACTACATGGACGAGAACGCCGAGAAGCTTGCAAAGCGCGTCCACAAGTCTGAAATCAACCTCAAGAACGTCGCAGTCAGCGAATACCAGAAGGTGACGCGGATCCTGGACAACTGTCCCCTGTGCCACCACGAAGACAAGGGACTGCCGCCTCTGGCGCCGGTTATCTCACTTGGCACCCGGGTTTTCTTGACTTTGCCCACGGAGCCAGAGGTCAGCGAGGGCGGCGCGGTCATCACGCCCATAGCCCATCGCAAGAACCTCTTGGAGTGCGACGACGACGAATGGGAGGAGATTCGCAACTTCATGAAGTCTCTCACGAGGATGTACCACGAAAAGGGACAGGAAGTCGTCTTTTACGAGAACGCTGCCGCACCACACAGGCACCTTCACGCTGCCATGATGGCAGTGCCGATCCCGTACGAAGAGGGGGCCACAGCACCGGCTTACTTCAAGGAGGCATTCCTCACCGCAGATGACGAGTGGTCACAACACAAGAAGATCATCGACACGGGTGCCAGGGCACGAGACGGCATGGGGAGGATGGCTTTCCGCCGCAGCATCGCCAAGGAGATGCCTTATTTCCATGCCTGGTTCACCCTGGACGGCGGACTCGGACACGTCGTGGAAAATGCGGATCGCTGGCCCAGGGGCGACCTCTTTGCACGCGAGATAATCGGAGGCATTCTCGACGTGGCACCGGACGTGATCAAGAAGCAGGGGCGCTGGAACAAGGGCGATCGCAGGGTTGACGGGTTCAAGAGGACATGGAGGAAGTTTGACTGGACGCGGGTCCTGACCGAAGGTTAACCCTTCAAAATGCAAGGCATCATGTACAACAGCGATGACGAGAAGATCATACATACATTTCCTTTTGAATCAAACGAGATACCTCGGCAACAGACCACGGAAGCTTGGCCTAGGCCTTGATTTTGTCCCTCTTCTGTTTGCACAGAGCTTCATCCCCACCCGTTAATTGTAACTAGCAACGAACAGGGCGAGAGAAACTCGGCGCACTAAACTGTGAACGAACTGGTGGTTGGACACATCTAGTCCGAAATGGCGGGAGGGGACATGGGGTTCCATTCGCGCACCAATGGCCGACGGTCCGGGGATGGGGTCGCTTCCCGGCAACCCCGCGATAGACCCCCACACTCGGGCCGTCTAAGTTGCACTCCTTCGAGATCTTCCGTCAAGTGGCGCCGTCGAATTGAAAAGAAAAAAGATTGCCGAGCTCATGACACCTCGCTTGCGTTTAAATTCGCTCTTGGCATGGGAGAACTGTGGTTCGACGCCGGCGTCAGCCCATGTGAGGGGCGGTGACCGAAATGAACTGTCTTTCTATATAATGGCTGCCTTCTGCGGAGACCCCAGCAGGAAGAAGACACCTCACGGGTTGTGAACTAGCCATCATGATCGCACCGCGGCTCTTGTCTCTGCTCGGCCTGACGGCCCTGGTCGCAGCCACGCCTGCATTGGCGGTTGAGAAGTAGGTCATACACAGACAGATCTTTGATACTCGCAGCGGTCTAACCAGCCAATAGCGCCGACGCCGAGAAGCCCTTCTTCTACAAGGGCCACGACCTCAGCTCTCTGAAGATGCTTGAAGAGTCGCAGAATGTCTTTGTTGACACGGCGCGAGGCAACCAGGAGCGGCCGGCAGACGACATCCTCGCCGACGGCGGCATGAACGCCGTTCGCCTGCGGCTCTGGGTCAACCCCCCCGACGGGACGTACGGGCTCAACTACACCATCGAGCTCGCCAAGCGCTTCCAGGCCAAGGGCCAGCGCATCTTCCTCGACTACCACTTCGCCGACAGCTGGGCGGATCCTCAGAAGCAGCCCATCCCCGCGGCCTGGCCTACAGAGCTGGAGCCCCTGAAGGGCAAGCTCAGAGAGTACGTCCGCGAGACGCTCGTCGCCTTCAACGAGGCGGGCGTAACGCTCGACATCGTCTCCCTCGGCAACGAGCTCCGCCACGGGCTCCTCTGGCCCACGGGCTATGTCGACGTGGACGTCCAGCCTTGGCCGGCGCTGGTGGAGAGCTTCGCCAACCTGTCGACGCTCTACATGGCGGCGCGGGCGGGCGTCAAGGACGCGACGTGCGCCGGTGTGCCGAAGCCCGAGGTGATGCTGCACATCGACAACGGGTGGAACGTAACGCTCCAGGAGCGGTGGTACGGCGCGCTGGTGGAGAACGGCGTGCCGCTGTCGGCGTGGGACTCTTTCGGGGTCAGCTTTTACCCCTTCTACGGCACGTCGGCGACGTTCGAGAACCTCAGGACGACGCTCCGGACCATGGCGGAGAAGTACGGCAAGCCGCTCCAGGTGGTCGAGACCAACTACCCGGCGCTGTGCACGGGCAAGTGGAACCCGGTGCCGCCGTCGTCGGAGCCGAGCATCCCGTACAGCGTCGACGGCCAGGTCCAGTGGTTGGAAGAGACGCTGCGCATCGTCCGGGAGGTGCCCAACGGCCTCGGACGCGGGCTGTGGTACTGGGAGCCTGGCTTCTTGAACAACACATCGCTGGGCAGCGACTGTGACGATGCCATTCTGTTCGAGGCGGATTACAGCGCGTGGCCGAGAACCGTCGGCTACTCGAGGAAGTCTGTCAACGTCTTCCTGTGAGTCGTATCACGGTCGCAGGCCTGTCGGTCGACATGTACATAGTCACTCGCCAACTGTAGCACTGCGAGAAACTGATTCAGGAAACCAAGTCATGTCTTACGAATATTGCTTGTGATGGCGGCGATGACGGCGTGGACGATGTGTCCTTTGCTGCTAATTTCATCCCAGAAAGTTAAGTTTGACTTTGGAGCACGGGAGGAAACAACCGTGCCGGAGTAAACAAGAAATGTGATGATTGCGTACACCATGGCCCGTACTCCATGACCATGGTGTTGCGAGACCCCGTCAACAGCAAGATGAGTATTACTGTGTAGCTCCTGGGACACGACGTCGCTGAGATGCTGTCAGAAGTCAGTTAGGACGATGTTCCCAGCATGTCACCCCCGGTTCTGCAGCGAGAAACATCTGGTACCCCACGACTCCGGGCGAGGATGAAACGAGAGCATTGATCAGGTAAGAAAGGGCGTGTTTGGGGTTCAATGCAAACAATTTGCTGGAACATTGCGAGTATGGCCGGCCGGGGCTCTTCAAGGACCTAAGCTGTTTCTCTTGGCTGCTGGCGGGCGGGTTGCCGAACAAGGGACGAATAGTGGAGGATCGACGCTGACTGCTGAATGCACTGTGCTAAGCACAGCTAGGCGCGGGCTTCGGGACGGTCGGGGAGGAGACGGAGGCCGCTAGACGCCCAAGTATAGCGGATGGTCACTGCAAAGTGTGGGGGACGGGAGGAACAATGCTTGGGGATCCACTTGAGAGGTACACAGTGTCACAGTGTCAAGCCTTTGGTGCTCCGAAACTCCGTCCGACTCGGCCATCCTATGAGATGGCGAGGTCGTCTTGCATATTCGCCCCAGAGCAGTCTTGAGGCACAGAAAGCAACAGGTGCAAAAGTACCTCCAACCACACCCGTCAGGGCAGGTAACAGCCCGTTGCGTTCTCGGAGCTCAGGGCGCATCTGCAGCTGCATCGACTGGACATTGTAGGGATTGGGATTGGGATGGATTGGATGGATTGGATGGATGGATGGATGGATGGATGGAAGGAAGTTGGCAACCTGGGATGCGCCTTCTCCATCTTTTTTTCCCTGCATTATACTGGTGCTCCCTCCTATTCCATTGTATTTCAGTTTCTTACATCCCCATCTTTTAAAACCTCATCACTCCTACGTACTTTTTCCGCCAAGTGGTGATCTCCCTTTTGCCTTGCGACTGTTCCTTCTTCCTCTTACCTTGTCCTCTCGTAATAGCTGCGCTGCTTTCGCCCCGACAGGCTGCCACCTGCCACCCCCAAGCCGCCAGTGGAACAAAACCTCCGTCGTCTGACGCCTCAGCCATCGATTCCGACCAATCAAAGAAGGCGCCACCCAGCGAATCTGTTGCTACTGTGTCGTCATCGTACCCAATCTTCGAAGCCGACAGAAGCTCTGTATCATCTAGAAGGAGCGACGGACAGCGAAGCAGCACCCAGACATCCTCGTCTGTAATATCGCTCTGTTTGCCTGTTACCTCATTCTGAGGAAGAATAGGAGCACCGACCCCCCGGCGCGCCTCTTATCGAATCGGCCCAGTCAGGAGAGACAGAGGCTACCTTAGAAGGGGGGAAAAGAAGTGAAGAGGGAACAGAACCGAACCATCGCCGCTCTGGGCCTTTTGTCTTCCTTATCTTCATCATGTCGTGGGAACTCTCTCGCCGTCGGATCGTTCGAGCCGTCAACGGCAAATATCTCTACGGACGTCTTGTATGCCATCCCCCTCCTCCCAAACTGCACCTGCAACTGCATCGCCCGTTCCCGGCTATTCTCCCATCCATGACTGGACATTCCTTGCGCTACTGAATCTGAATCGCGCGCTGTCTTGTCCTCCGTCCACGCCATTCCACTCTTGCGTCCGCTCTGCGTCTTGAATCGCTCGTGCCTTTGCCTTGCTATCGGCACCATATTTCGCTCTTTTCCTTGGCTGACTTGGATCGCTCCGCCATATAGCCGCTGCTTCACGCAGTCATCTTCTTTATCGAGATGGCGCTCGTCGCCAGGTTGACCACCCGGTTCAACCAATACTACGACGAACGACCCCGTACGTCTTGCAAAGCTCTCGCCACCCAGAATGACGCCCGTACTGATTCCATCTTCTGACAGTCCTTACCATGATGGTGACCAACGCCATCCTCGGTGGCATCGCCGATACCACGGCCCAGACCATCACGGCGCTCCGCCAGAAGGCGCTTAGGAAGCCCGGAGGACTGGACAAGGATGACAGCGTCGCCATCGAGATCCACGAGCTCGACCGCAAGAACCCCTTCTTCGACAAGGACCTGATCCCCGAGTCGAGGCTGCTGCCGCCTCCCTTCGACTTCGAGCGCCTCACCCGCTTCATGGCCTACGGTTTCGCCATGGCGCCCTTGCAGTTCCGCTGGTTCAAGTTCCTGTCGACGACGTTCCCCATCACCAAGACGAGCGCCTTCGTCCCCGCCATGAAGCGCGTCGCCTTCGACCAGCTCATCTTCGCCCCCTTTGGTATTGCCTGCTTCTTCTCCGTCATGACCGTTGCCGAGGGCGGTGGCCGCCGCGCCGTCTACCAGAAGCTGCGCGACATGTACGTGCCGACGCTCAAGGCCAACTTCATTGTGTGGCCTGCCGTACAGGTCATCAACTTCCGCCTGATGCCGGTGCAGTTCCAGCTGGTGGGTTTCCGTCGTCTTCCGACTCGATGGGAGTTTAGTGTGCTAACCTGCGACAGCCCTTCGTCTCTACTATTGGTATTGCGTGGACGGCATACCTCTCGCTGACCAACGCCTCCGACGAGGTCGACAACCGCCCTGCGGCCCGCGACGACGACCACGTCCGCCTCAGCTAAACGATTTCATATACATGCACGGGTCGGATTATTTGATGGCCTGCCGGTTGGCACGGGCTGGGACAGGTCGCAGGCCGCACGCAGCTGCAGGCATTTCCGGGCGTTATACAGGGCTGGCTGGCTAATCAAGAGGTTTCCATGGATTTCGTTCGATCGCTGCAAATGGCACCGGATGCTGGAATGGGTACATGTGGGCGTCCGGTGTTTTTGGATTCGAAGATCCTGATATCGGCGGTCCCCTTCCGTTTGACGTTGTTTTCTTTTGTTCTCGACAGCCATAAAAAATACAGTGATACACTTTGGGCTTTTCTCCGCCGTGCCATGAATTGCCGCCAATGTGGCCTGAGAAGCGCCGAGATCGCTGGCGAAGCTGGGCACGTCGAAACGGCCGGTGGTTCTCTCGGTCTTACTAATGTCGTCTTGACAATTACCCCGGCGACCTTGGTGTCCCCAACCACCAAGCACTCCGGGTGGTTGAAATCAGATTTCTATTATTTGCACGGCAAACAGACAGGCGGTAGGAAAAGGATGTAAAGCAGATGATTGTCCAATTATAGCGGCGAAACAGGAAACGAGCAGCCAAGATGTCTCGCGGCGTCGCCCGGTCCGGCCAGGAGTCGTCGGCGACGTCTGTTAACCCTGGTCGTCCATGGAGGGGCACAGGGGGCCCTTTTGGCGGGAGCGACGGGGGCACGCCAGTTGGAAAGGTGAGGCAGCTTATCAGACAACCATCACGTCACAACAAGGCGGGGCAGCTCCAGCAATCCAGGTAACTTCCATGCAATGGACCTCTGTGCACACGCGATTTACAGTGGTAGCAGTACCTAGCCCGGCACCGGCATCAGTGGTAGGTAGTGGGAAGCTGCGGCAGGGTGGCCGGCGGCCAGGGGGAGGAGAGCTCCCCACCAAGCCACCAAGCACAATCAACCCCGCCAACAAGAGAGAAAAAAAAGTCATGCAAAACACTGAAGCAGCGTGCACAACCCCGCCAGTACAGCAGCAGAGAACGCACCACCCCACCATTCGAAGCTCCCGCCTCAACGTTGTTGAACCATTGGAGGTTGACTGATCCGACTGCTGCGTGTTTTTCCTGCCCGCCATCCCATCCCTCCCAAATATACCTCACAGATTAAACCTGCCTACTTCTTCTCTTCTTTCCTTCCCCTTCTCTTCAACTCTCCTACACCTCCTTCAGATATACCCTTTCCACAACCCAATTGCAACCATGTCTCTCTCAAACAAGCTCTCCATCACCGACGTCGACGTCAAGGGCAAGCGCGTCCTCATCCGCGTAAGTTAAATCCGTCTTGCGTTGCTCTACGCACTTGGTCCACAGTCACAGCACCCTGTTGCGCAGTCCTGCCCACTGCGGTGCTCGCCTACCCCACCATGGCACTCCTGACTACGCCTGATCCCGGGTATGCCCTCAGCTCGTTCCGTGTTCTCGCGATACGGGACGGGCCGCGGTTATTGGACCCGGGGGCAGTCGGCTTTGCTGCGGGTAGCACGCTGAATCCCAGTCCTGATCCTGATCCGTCTGTTACGCCTGGGGCCATGCAGTTGCTGACCCCGCCCTCTCACAGGTCGACTTCAACGTCCCCCTCGACGCCGACAAGAAGGTCACCAACAACCAGCGCATCGCCGGTGCCATTCCTACCATCAAGTACGCCATCGACAATGGCGCCAAGGCCGTTGTCCTGATGTCTCACCTGGGCCGCCCCAACGGACAGGAGAACCCCAAGTACAGCCTCGAGCCGGTTGTTCCCGAGCTTGAGAAGCTGCTCGGAAAGTCCGTCCAGTTCGCCAAGAACTGCGTCGGCCCCGAGGTCGAGGCCCTCGTCAACAAGGCCGAGAACGGCCAGGTCGTCCTGCTCGAGAACCTGCGCTTCCACATTGAGGAGGAGGGTTCCGCCAAGGACAAGGAGGGCAACAAGACCAAGGCTGACAAGGCCAAGGTCGAGGAGTTCCGCAAGGGCCTCACTGCCCTCGGTGATGTCTTCATCAGTACGTTTTTGGCCCTGTTCACTTCATCTGCAAACCCGCGTATTGTTTTTGCTCCTCCCACGAAAAGCTTCCTACCGCCAGATCCAGTGCTAACACCTCCCGCAGACGATGCCTTCGGCACTGCCCACCGCGCCCACTCCTCCATGGTCGGTGTCGACCTCCCCCAGAAGGCCTCTGGCTTCCTGATGAAGAAGGAGCTCGAGTACTTCGCCAAGGCCCTCGAGAACCCCCAGCGCCCCTTCCTTGCCATCCTCGGTGGTGCCAAGGTCTCCGACAAGATCCAGCTCATCGACAACCTGCTGGACAAGGTCAACACCCTCATCGTCTGCGGTGGCATGGCCTTCACCTTCAAGAAGACCCTCGAGAACGTCAGCATCGGCAACTCTCTGTTCGACGAGGCCGGTGCCCAGACCGTCGGCAAGCTCGTCGAGAAGGCCAAGGCCAACAACGTCAAGCTCGTCCTCCCCGTTGACTACGTCACCGCCGACAAGTTCGACGCCAACGCCAACACCGACGCTGCCACTGACGAGTCCGGCATCCCCGACGGCTGGATGGGTCTCGACTGCGGCCCGAAATCCATCGAGCTCTACAAGGAGGCCATCAACGACGCCAAGACCATCCTCTGGAACGGTCCCCCTGGCGTCTTCGAGATGGAGAAGTTCGCCAACGGCACCAAGGCCACCCTCGACGCCGCCGTCGCTGCCGCCGAGTCCGGCAAGATCGTCATCATCGGCGGTGGTGACACCGCCACCGTTGCCGCCAAGTACGGCGTCGAGGCCAAGCTTAGCCACGTCTCCACTGGCGGCGGTGCCAGCTTGGAGCTCCTCGAGGGCAAGGCCCTCCCCGGTGTCGTTGCCCTTTCGAGTAAGTAAATTGTTCCTCGCCAGCGCAAAACGGGTGGCCCCGCTCTGTGGGACTTGATCGGTCTGATGATGGATGGGTTGAAAAAAGGTCGAGCTGGTAAGGCCAGCCTCTAGGCCCAGGATTTTGAAAAGGAAGAGCCAAGAGAGAGAAGAAGCCCAGCAAGAGAAGGGCGGTGATGATGAACGTAATGCCCCGTGTCATGTCCTAAAAGCAAGCATAACCTCACGACATCAATAAAAAAAAAAAGTAAAAACAGTAGAACCTGCGTCTCGTCCCAAGGCAAAGTCGAAAAACCTGTGTGTCCAGTCTTGTCTTGAATTTCATCACTGGTGTAATGCCGCCAGTCGTCTAGAGCTTGTACGTAGTCTATGCCCGTAATCCCAGCCCCGTCGATCCATTCGTCGTCATTCTCGCAATTTCTCTCTCGCCACAGGGTCCGGCGCGGGAAATCAGCGCCGCTTGTTGGCCTCGACCTTCTTCAGCTCCTCCCTAGGTTGGATGTTAGCATCGGTGCGATCTCGCAACGTCAGAACCGAAGTCCTCGATCTCGTTTTCCGGAAGGGGGTCAACCGTACTTCAACTGCGCCGAAAAGTCATCGCTCGTGTCGTCGTCGTCCCAGCTCTCCTCCCAGAGGTGCTGCGTCGTGCCGCTGCCGCCGGCAGCCGCCTCGGTGTCCTCCTGGGCCCAGTCTGCGCACAACGTCAGCCATCTTTCTCGCCATGTTTTCTCCCCTGAACTCAACGATTCCAGCATCCACATTGCCCGCCTCTCGACCAGTGCCCGACGAGGGGGCCTAGCCAGTCACCGTCCGCTAGCGAAGCACAACAAACGTACCGTCGACGGGGAAGTCCTCAAACTCGTCATCCTCGCCCAGCGCGGGCTTCTTGGCAGCCGCCTGCTGCTGGTTCGTCTCCTCGGCCTTGGCGTCGGCCGCAGCCTTGTCCTGCGCGGGCTTTGCGTCCGAGGAGGCCATTGTGTGTGTGCGTGTGTAGGTGTTCGTAGTTTACGTGGGTAGGTAGGTTTGCAATCGTCGAGAGAAACTCTTCGACAAGCTGAGTCTATTCTCGGGCGACCGATTCGCGTAGATGAGTCGTCGGTAGCGGGGGTGTTCGTGAGCGCGAGCGGTTGAATCTGTCGGGCGGTGATGTCGTCGGAGGTTTGATGGTGAGAGAGAGCTGTATGCACCCGGCGGTCGATGAGGGAAGGTTGTCGGCGGGCGGAATTTGCCGCCGCTGGGTACTGTGCTGGGTGCGGCCAGCCAGCAGGCGACAGCCGGAAGGCGCAAGCAGGTCCGCTGGGCGAGGTGGGGTACCTAGGTACAGGTAGCTCCAGCTTGCTTAGGTACCTCTCTAGGTACCTCAGCACTGGGCACCAGCATCACCACCTCTTTCCCGATTCCCAGTTGCAGCTCTGGGCCACGATGCCTCTAGATACATAGGTAGCACTAGGTTCTGTAATGTGTATGCGCCATCTGGTAGAAACATCTAATAACTTAGTGCATACTTTTACATGTAAAACGCCACTGGCTATTCCAAGCTCTCAACACCCACTAAACATTCTCACGATGCCCTCCAGAGCATCTCCAGACTTGAGCTAGACACGGTAGGAAAAGCAAGCCCCCAAACCCAATGCTATGCATATCTATACCTGGACGGGGGGTCTATCAAGCAGGCATCGCAGACCCCCATCTCCCACCGTGTCTCCAGCCTCCACCTCCAACGAGGACAGTCCCGGCGCCGTTGCTGGGCCTGCTCGCACCTGTCGGTCCATCGGGCAACGGTGTGCCCACAATCCTGGGCTTTGGTCCTCCATTTGGAATACATTGCGCTGATTCTGATCGTCTGCGTTCGTTCCGGTGTTTCGAAGAAGTTGATGATAATTAGAACCTGGAGGCAGGGCTCGTAAAGTCTACAGTGGGCGAGGGGTTGTTGATATACTCTCTGCAAGTTCTCGCCCGAGCTCATCTTATTTGCACACAGTCAGGTCATAACTTGTCATGTCCATCCATGCCCCAAGTAGTTGCCAAACGGTTGCCTCACTCGTGTCGCCGTCATACAAGGTGCAAGCGGGGGTAGTTTGACTGGTCTAAAGAACCATGCTGTTTCTTCTACTATACCCGAACCAAACGACCACCGCAGCAGCAAATAAAGATGCAGTCAATATACAGGCATGGTTGCGACGAGCACCATGCTACGCCTGCGCAAGGTTCCTCCTCCCTCGCGCCTGTTGCTTCACCCATTGTAGTACTCTTCTGGCAGGCTCCGTAGAGAACTACTCCTCGTCAACCTCGTCGACCATGGTTTCCTCATCCTCTCCTT
>WIGO01000032.1:40991-253739 GCA_014235945.1 Colletotrichum plurivorum
GTCATCATCTCTTTCGCCATCGCCTTCATCATCTCTTTCGCCATCGCCTTCATCATCTCTTTCGCCATCGCCTTCATCATCTCTTTCGCCATCGCCTTCATCGGCTTCTTCGTCCTCTTCTTCTTGCTCCTCGTCGGCCTCCTCGTCTTCGCCTTCCTCAGCCTCCTCTGCGTCTTCTTCCTCTTCAGCCTCCTCGCCGTCATCTGCTTCCTCTTCTTCCTCCTCATCTTCTTCCTCTTCCTCGTCACTAGAATCCCCGTTGTCTTCTCTTGTGGGGTCCGCGCTCTTCCTGAGGTTGGGGAAAAGCATGAGAGACGGAGGTGGCTGCTCGTCCCAGTCATCAGGAACGTCGCTGAGCTCACTTTCGTCATCAGCCGAATCGTGGATACTACCGCGAGGGCTGGATGCTGCTGTGGCTTGCGCGGGAGCGTCCTCGTCGCCTTCTTCGGCGTCGACTGCCGTGTCATCCTTCATCTCCACGTCCTCTTCACCCTCTTCGCCTTCTTCGCCCTCCTCACGGCCCTCGACGTCGGCTTCCTCGGCTTGCTCTTCTGCGTCGCTGCCGTCGTCTGCATCTCCATTGGGCGTCCGACCGCCGTTCCTGCCGCTGGAAACCGACCCCACGCGGGACTTGGACGGGGCGACTGCTGACTTGGGCGCCTCGCCAAATCGAGCAAAGGCTTGCTCAGCTTTACGAATGATATCGGGCCTTCGAACGCCGGCTCTGCGTCTGGGAGCAGCCTCGGGAGCCGCGGCGGCCTTGTCGCCGCCCTCGCCGTTCGCCGCTGAGTCTTGTGCGTCTGGCGGGTTGAGGAGGTTCCCGAGAGCGTTTGATGGCTTCAGCTCGCTGCCCCCGTCAGCCTCTTCCCTAGCGCGTGCTCTAGCGCGAGCTTCGAGCACCTCATGAGGCTCAGGGCCAGGCAAGGTAGGGCCGATCTCCTGGTAAACGATGACGTAGCAGTCATTGATGAGATCGTCGATGGCGCCCGCTTTCATGAGACCACCATTCAGTTTCTTCAACTCGATCGTCTCCTTAAGGCAGTTGAAGGCCGGGATGTCTGTTGATGGACCTCCGGCCCATTCTGTGATTCTATCAGCCATGATTTCCAACTCCTCAAGTGACGTAAGCTTGAAGGCATCATCTAGCGTATGGGGGATTTGGAACCCCTGTCGCAGCAGCCTTAGATATGCCATGCAGCACATCTGCCATAGGTCGCTGAAGTGGTAGAAGTCGGCACCCTTCTTTCGCAGGCGCCTCAGAACCATCTCCAGGTTGACTCTGTCGTTCATGACGACGAGAAGCTTCACCATGAACTTGATGTACTGGGCGGTATAAACGTGGTGCCGCCCTGGACGCTCGGCATCGCACTTCCAAACATTCATGACCATCGTCTTGGTGAACATAGACTCTCGCAGTACGTTAAACGCCGCCTTGGCCTGCACGAGCTCGGGTGACAAGCTCTCTTCGTCGAAAAGCAGGCGGGCGTGGCGCATGATAATGCGATGTTGCCAATTAGACTTGTCCTTGTCCCGAAGATGGTGCAAGTTTCGAATGACATACTCCTCCCAGTCTTCGATGTCGTTCATGGTGATATCGTCGCCGAGCTCCATGCAGAAAGGCTGCCTTGACAAGATGTCTGCGCCCTCCTGCGGTGAGAGGTCCCCTTTAACGACGAGCTTGTGCACGATTGACACGATCTTGTAATGGGGTTCCAGAATCGGATCGCTGTGCCGCGATTTTGGAACTGCAGTGACAACCTCGACAGCGTGCTCGAGGGCCGAGATGAGGTACTCGACTGACGGCTGAGTCTCGCGGTCCTTGGCGCTCAATTCTTCGGATTTCTTCTGGTACATCTTCCAAAGACACTTGGTAAGCATGAACGGGTTCCTATCATTCGTCAGTCCAGGTTCGTCACATTCCGTGAGAGTCAACTAACCTCCAGTCCTGCGGCTTACGTCGCATAGCCCGTTTGAACAGGCCTGCGGCATACTTCCAGACCTTGTAGTCCTGCATCTGGTCGTGGAGGACCCTCTGGAACGTCCCATTGCCCATGTTTTCAATGAAGAAACGCTCTTGGTCCGCGTGTTGAAACGGCTCCATGGCGAGTGGCTCGCGACTTGACGCGTACAAGCGCATCGCGAAGTTGTGATACAGTTCGTACAACGGATCCTCGTCTTCTTCATCGATCTCCGCCTCCCACGCGTTTGAGAGTGCAAGTGTGTAGCAATGAATCGAGTTGCGCTGGAACTTGAGCAGTTCGCCGCGCTCCTTGTTCATTTTGTCTGCCGACCACAGCACGGCTTCATCAAGCTCATAGTCGAAGCACTCGGCCAAGCGAAACCACGCATCCCACTTGTCAGGTGTGAACTGGAGCTGTAGTCGCAAGAAAGTAGCAGCGAGACGCAGGTCATCAGTAGCGCCTGGCGTTTGTCTTTTGCTCAAGTCGACCTGTTTGAACCTTGTAAGAGCGATCATTCCGAGGAGGAAGAACCAGCCATGTTTGGCCAAGGCGCTCTCCGGCGTGTTTACCGCAACCACGTCGAGCTGAACGCCGCCATTGAGAGCCTGGTAGAGCCGCAGAGGGTGAATTGGCCGCTTCAGATACTCGGTAAAGTTCCTCAGATTGTGGATCATCTGAGGAGTAGACTTCGTCTGTCCGATAGCCCCTTGCATGTGCTCTATCGTCGTTTTGAGATCCGATTTGAGCAGGTCTCTCCGCGGCATCCTCCTTGCGAGAACCGTGATCTTGTCCACCAGCTGCATTGCGTTGCGCTTTTCGAGTTTCTCGGGCGGGCATCCGTGGTCCTGAACTTCTCCGGCTCCAACCCCGAGCTTCAGGCCGTGGAGGTCGTAAAGTACCTGGCCCAAGTAGTCTTCCCAGTTTTCGACATTTTTGAACTTCAGGAGCTCAACACGCATCATCTTGAGGAAAATCTTGTTGGAGGCCTTGCAGCACTTTCTCAGCCCCAGAACTTGGTGAACAGCTGACAGGTAGTCTGCCAGCTCCATTTCGGGCTGTGGGAAGACCGCCTGGTTCTGGTTGACGCCGACCTTGATTACCGTGTACTGGAGGCACCAAACGCGCACTTGAATCTCGCGCAACTTGTTGAGAAAAGCCTGAAATGAGGGGCTGTTTGGTGGAACTCGCGTCATGCCGATGCGAATCTCGTCCTCGTGCATCGCCGAAGCATGGAGCATGCAACTAAGCTTCGCCAGGGCAGCAGACGTTGTCCTTAGGTGTTCCTCGTCGACGATGTCGAATGCGGAGCTGTCGTTCAAAGCAAGCGAAAGCGCCGTGATCAATAGGTCATCCAGGGACTTGAGCATCTTTAGCAGCAACGGTGGCCTGGTTTCCGGTGCGTTCTTAAGGTACGAGTCACTCTCCAAATCAGCCGTGAGCATCTCGATGGCCTTGAGCTGGCACGAGAACTGCTTGGTGGAATACTTGATTGTGCCGTATGCGTCGCTGAGGCGTGACCAGAGGAAGAGACGCAGCTCGGTACTGGTACCCAGTAGAAACCTCCAAAGATCCTGCAAGCTTTGCGTCGCATAGTCCTTGATGGGAACTTTCCTGGGTTTTGGTCGCCCCGATCCAGAGCCGTCGCCCTTAGTCGTTGACTCCTCTGGCGGAAGAACGACGTAAACCGAGCCCGGGTTCAGAACAGGCTCCAGGTTGTCAATGACAGCGACGGGGTCACTGACATTGTCCTGGAATAGCCCCAGGAAGAAGTCCATGGTGGTGAGCTTCGAAATCTCCCTGTCGGCGGCGGCTTCTGAAATTTCAGGGATAACAGGGTTGTTGGGCAGGTAAAGCTGGTCGACCTGTCCATCGGCGAGGAAATCCCGCACGCTCGTCCAGCACTGGAGGATGTACTCTCTGGAGGCGTTCTCCGTCAGCGTTGTCGAGAAAATGGCAGCCCAGAGGAACCGAGCGGTTAGGTTCTCATTGCCTTCCCGGGGACTTTGGCGGAGCAATGCTGACGCGATGTCCAGCCAACGCCCCAGTCGACCTTTGGCCTCAACCCGAATGCTGTAGTCCACCACGCTGTTGGGATTCGTGATCCTCTCGTACACGTCCAGGTGGATTTCAAAAAGCATTTCCACAATCTCTTTGATGAAGGTAAATGCGTCTTTCTGCCCCTGGGATTCGAGCGCACAGTCCATGTCGTACTGGACGGCTTGCAGGATGTCTTGATCAAATCGGCTAATGACCTGAACGACGGCTGTCTTCATTGCATCAGACCATTTGGTCTGAAGATAGCTGGGGCAGATCGTCTTGATCCACTCGTAAGCAACTTCCTGAGCAGTCAACCAAGATGAGTTGACGCGCTTAGCAAATGCAGCTATTCCCTGTGTTTCCTTGAACGGAGGAATGACCGACATCTTCTGGGAGCCGCCTTTTGCATGCTCGAGGAATGAAGACAGGCTCAACGACGCCTGGGCTTGCTTGTGGAGCAATATCTTGGCGTTGTCCTCGTTGAAGGAGAGGATGGCATTGCGAAGGTCCATCGTGGCTTGGTTTTTGATGGTCGCTGCGCGTTCCTCGGATGCCAGGGAATCCAGTACTTCGCTGATTCGGTCGAGTGTCGTCTGATTCGTAACGCCAATGTTTTCCAGCATGTTCTTGGTGGCTTGGAACAGATTCTGGTCGGCGGCTTGATATGGCGCAAGCTGAGATGCGTGTACGGCGCTGGGGTCTATGACTTCTTCCACAGCAGCCGTTTCCCGTCGTCGAATTCGCTTGCTCCTTTTCTCGACTACGCTCTCCTCGTCTTGTCCCTCGGGTAACCCGGCGGCTGACTGCGACCGCTTTCTAGTCGGTTGAGATGCGCTTCGTCCCTTGCGAGTTTCGCGAGTGGTTTCGGGTGGTTTCGGGGGTTCTTCAGGGGCCGCCTGCTTGTCTTCGCTCGATTTCTCGGTGGCTGCGGCGGGCTTCTTGTCGCCGTTCTCCTCCACAGGCTTGCTCTCGGTATCGGCAGATCCATCCTTGGCTTCGGAGCCGTTGGCTTGACCGTCTTGATCAGCCTGACCGTCCATGACCACGTCTTCATCATCCTCCATCTCAGGGAGCTCGATGACCACCGCCTGGCTTGTTTGCCCCCTTTCAAGGACAAACTGTACCAGCGCCATGCCCAGATCCACCCATGACGCATTTGGCAACGCAATTGTTAAACGAGTCGCGGTGGCTTCCTCGACCATCGTGCGGGTAGTCCCAAGACTCTCGGTGGGGTTTGGAAGGAACGGAATCGGGTCGAGGTGGCGTTTGATGAAATCGGGCATGTCCCTCTTGACCCAGGGGCCCATGATTGGGTGAGACAAGGCAACCTCGTCTCCGAGAAGTTGCAGTTGTTCCTTCAGTTGCTGGCCTGCAAATCCTTCGGCGAGGGACGGAGGCTCGACTTCCAATACGGCCGGGTCATCGTCGAGCTCGATGGCTGCCTCGAGGCAGTACCTGCTTATCCTTGTGCTGTTGAGAGCAGCAGCAACGCGTGCTGTGCGCCTCCATAGTTCGGCATCGGATGGATCGCGGTCGAGAGCGGCATTGAAATCGGTAAGGGCATTGCGCATGTTGCGGAGCGCCTCGTCTTTCTCGAAATAGGTATCGCCATCGGCTCGTGCAGCATGACGCGTACGGTCAAGCAGAAACTGACCGCGGTTTTTGTGTGCGAGGAAGAATGCCTGGGGCAGACTGCTGCCGGTGGTGTCGACATCGGCAACTTGGAGATCCAGATTCTCGACCAGAGCGGCATCAGCGATGAGCTGGTCGGGGTGTCGCTCCGCCCTGTCATACTCGGTAGCGGCCTCGGGGTATTTGAAGATTTCGGACTTGAATAGGTCATCGTAGGCATCGGCGGCTTCGTCGAAAAAACGGGGGCCTTGGGCATGCAGCTTTAAGGCATTCTGAAAACGCTTGAGAGCTTCGTCGACCTGCGTCGCAGTTAATAGCAGCCCGATTACCTATCGAGGGCCAGCGCGTACATGAATCTCGCGAGTGGTATCAATCTCGTCGTCAATGTTCTCCTCCGGCTCGACGTTGATTGCTTGAAAGGCCGGCTACACATTGTCAGCTCCGTCGTGTTCGCGACCGGTCGCATAGCTTCGGCCAACCAACCATTTTGACGGTTTCTTCGCGTTTAAAGGCTCGCGGATCACATTGAGATATCGAAGCAGATACTGGAAACAATCGGATAGGTAGGCTGGCGTCGAAGGATAATGCCGGCGGGTCTGTCTTCTTTAATTGAAAAGATAGCGAAGTGGAATTTGGTGGCGCGCGTGGATGCTCATTGACGCGACGGGAGCCCTTGACTGCGCAGCATCATATGGTACGTACCTTTGGCTGTCACTCGTGCCCCTATGTAAGCAATCTTACGTAACGCACTTTGCTGAGGTGCTTATGTAAACAGGTGCAGCAATTGTGATCAGCCACAGAACGGAACCACCTGGCACAGTGTACACTGTATTCTCAGCTCGGAAGGTCATCTCCGCACAGCTATCGGCTGGCATACGGTTCCCCTCACCGCAACACGGGAACGTGATCCGGCCACGGCGCGGAAGGTTCAGCCTTCCTCGTTGCCTTTTTTTTTTTTTCCCTCAACACTATCAACAGTGGAGGCAAGAACAAACGCACATTTCAACTCAATTATAGCCACATCTTCGATATTTATCGTATAACCATACAAATTTGAACACCAACACCAGGGAATGTACGAATAATCTTCAGCGTTCCTTACTTCGCTGTAAATTACACCGTTGTGCGGCGATGACTTTTGCAATCTTTCCCGATCGTTCCGGGCAATTGAGTATGGAAGTTTTATTCCATACCCCAGGTTGAGTATCTCATATCTCCTCAATACAGTAAGACGACAGTAAATATAGGCAGCAACGATGAACAGAAATTGCAAGGACGGACAAAAGCGACGAGTGTGAACAGCAGTGGGCTAATACAGCTAGAGATGATGCGAGATAAGGGGGTGGAATAAGAGCTTCTAGAGTATCTGCTCGGATGAAGACAAAACCCCCTAGTTGAGGCAAGTCTGGATAGATGCTTGGACGACGAATTTGTGTCGCACTTTCCTGGTCATCTAGATTCCCATTTACAGCATCTCCGTCTCGCCACGTGTCTCTCGTGGTATTTTCACCTTCAACCCCTTTTTTCTTTCTTTCATGGAACATCATCATGTTGGCCACAATAGGTTGGAGGGGATCACCAATAGCATAATTAAACCATGGAGACGATTTGGGGTAATGCTGGGTATTTACCAGCGACGCTGACAATGACACGCACCGCACGTGAATTGCTGGGTGGGAACAAGCAGCGCGTTGCTTGAGTCGCGCAAAGAAACGAGAGGCTTGGTGTTTTCTCCTCACGGCCCCCTCACGAGGTTCTCTAGGCATCCATGGGAGGGGTGTGGTCACTGTGGTCTCTGGTGTGTGTGTGTGTTGGGACCGAATGGCCCGGCTTGGCTTTGGGATGAACCGGGCGTGGCGGATTTGGCACGCTAGCCGACAACGGAATATGGCTGAGATGTGCGTCTTGGGAAACCAACGTCAGTTCTTGTCTGAACGTCATCTCGACTTTTGATCGTTGCGAGCGATGAAGAAATGGATGAAGAAGGAAGAGAGGAGAACGGCGACAGCGATGGAGCGGGCCATCCGGGCGAACATGTGTGGGAATCGACCGCTTCTGTTCGCGCGGGTACCTGGATAGATACCTGGTACTAGTAATAATGTAGCGCACCAGACGACGCAGGAAACAATGGGACCGCTCTCGTCGTAGCCACTCAGCTCAGTGTTCGTCCAGTCATTTTTGTTGACGGAGACGGGCGGGCGGGCGGAGGGAGGGAGGGAGGGATCCATGTGACGACCTGAGGCACCTTTAATCACCGCAATCTCTAGGAACGGCCGGCCGTCGGCGTGATTGATTCCCTAGGCTCACCTCCTAATGGCGGCGACCAGGTCGCCCCTCCCCACAATCCGACAAAAAGGCCCTCCAGTTCGGACCAGTTGCTGTCATGGTCACACCACTCTGCAGACCGATGCTGGAGAGATGGAGCCTTGGAGCCGGCGCAAAGGGTCTCTCCCCGCAAACCATCACGGGGTTGTGTGGAACCAAACATACCTTATCTGGACGTGATGCGATGCTTAAGTTCTTATGGCTTTCGAAGACACCAAGACATGCTCTCAGATGCCGTGATATCGCGGCGGACAAAGGCAGATGAGATGAGGCTCTGGCGGTCGGGCGTGGCCGTGGCTGCTCGGCAGCGTGGCAGACGTTTCTCACCTGGGATGGTCGGGAAGGAGGACCTGACAAGAGTCGAGCCAAGGTCTTGGACGAGTCTTGGTCTGGAACCGATGCAGGATTTGGGGGTGTGGATATCGTCAAAATGGACGAGGGTTGCACCCCACTGGTGTTGTCCGAGGTCGAGCTGCGATTGGATGCCTTTGCCCCGCATCTTCAAGTCGATTGGCTGTACCCCGCATGGGGGTCCCCTCTGGGGGAAATGGAGAAGTCTTTGGGGATATTGGGGTTGCCATGGGGGGCCAGTCAGCGTGCAACCATCACAAATTCCCAATTCTCACGCCCTCAACTCCGAGTCACCCCCCGTTGCAACAGGAAGTTGACCGGCCCCAGCGGTCTTGGCACCGTCAGGTTCCGGGGGTGAGGACCGTCTTGTCGGCAAATCAGACCCCGAACAACGGCAGCCACATCGCGCGCCAAGGCCTTGGTCTTGTCTGCATGCCTGTAGACGACGAATACTCGTTGGGACTATCTTCCCAAAAACAGCGCAAAGCCCGGCGTCGCAGTGCATTGCACCGACCCTCGCGGCCTGCCTTGTCCCAATAAGATCTCCGTCTTGCCGAGCCCGAATGCACCCAAGAGGCACAAGCCGCCGTGGCAGTAGCTTAGCCGGCTGTTATCACGATTCCCTCAGCCCATTCCCTGTTATGGGGGCCACTGAGGCTTCTCATGCCCTGCCCATCACGGGCCCATCACTGACCCTCCTTCGGCTTGCTTTGCGCCGACTTCGACACGAGGATGGTACCCATAATCACTGCTCTCACTCCTCTAGCCTCCGCAACCTGTTCCGCATGCCCACGGGGAGCGTCCATGACTCTGGGGTCCAGTCACACGGGGTAAACTGGGGAAAAGAAGGGAGGGAGGGAAGGGCCAGCAGTGTCCGTATCTTTTTAAAACCGCGGTCCGCCGCGTTGCATTCGTGAAATCTTGCTTCTTCGCGTGCTCGAGGTCTCTTCCCTTTCTCCTGACACCCCGCCTGCTTCGTCTCGACAGGTTCCCTCCTTTGTCCGTCGAACCTCCAGAAGCTTGCAAACATGGCGAGAGCCAGCCAAGAAGCCGTCCACTCCTCCCCGGACATCCACCACGATGGTGATGAGAAGGGAGATGCTGCTCAGGTCGAGCGTACTCTCTCTGGCGCCGACGCCAAGGGCGAGCATGTCAACTACGACCGTGTTGATAATGAGATCGCCAAGTATGCCGACGCCACAGGCAACATCGTCATCTCGGAGGAGGAGAACAAGCGCCTGAAGAGACTCATCGACAGACGCGTGCTTCCCATCATGGTCGTCACCTACTTCCTCCAGGCCCTGGATAAGGGAACCATGTCCTTCAGCTCCATCATGGGTATTCGCAACGATATCCCCGTCCTTCAGGACAACTACTACGTGAGTTACGCTTGCCTTACCATCCCAATTCCTTTCAGTACTTGCAGTAACTAACAGAGATTTATAGTGGGGTTGGCTCACGACCTGTATCTACATCGGTATGCATCACCACCCATCAACCCAACGATACCCACGATGCCGATCAAATGAATGAATAACCACTAACTATTCCTTCAGCCATTCTGTTCGTTGAGTACCCCATCAACTGGCTCATCCAGCGTGTGCCTGTTGCCAAGTTCCTGAGTTTCAACATCCTGGCATGGAGTGTCATCCTCTGCTGCCACGCTGCCTGCTTCAGCTACCCTGCCCTCATCACCGTGCGAACTCTGCTCGGTATTTTCGAGGCTGTCTGCCAGCCCGCCTTCCTTATCATGAGTTCCATCTGGTACAAGCGTGAGGAGCAGGCTCAGGTCGTCACCTACTGGTACATGATGAACGGCATGCAGCAGATCTGCGGCGGTCTGCTGGCGTACGCCTTCTCCCACATCAAGCACCCGAGTTTCCCCGTCGGACCGGGCGAGACCCCGGGAACCGCTGCCATCAGGTCGTGGCAGGCAATCTTCATCACCTACGGCAGTGCCTCTTTCCTCTGGGGCTTGTACGTCCTCTGGAGGCTTCCTGGTATGTTTGTCCAGTACTTGCTCAAGCTCCGTGTTCGTCGGTTTCTAACGTCCCACCAGACAGTCCCATGCGTGCCAAGTGCTTCTCCGAGACGGACAAGAAGCTCATGGTTGAGCGTGTGCGCTCCAACCAGACTGGTCTCCAGAACAAGACGTTCCGTGCCTACCAGGTCAAGGAGGCCTTCCTCGACCCCCAGACCTACTGCTACATGCTTATCCAGATCTGCACGACTCTCCCCACTTCTGGTCTGGGTGCCTTCTACAACATCATCATCAAGGGTCTTAACTTCAGTCTTCTGGAGACTCAGCTCCTTGCCATGGTTCTCGGTGCCATCATCATCTTCACGCTCATGACTTCGGCATGGATGGTCAAGAAGTGGAACCAGAACCTGGTCACCATGGCGGTGTTCCTCATCCCGTGAGTTACAGTAGCGCTTTCGCAGTCCGTGACTTCAACTAACCGTTGACAGATCTTTCATCGGAACCATCGTCATCATGACCGTGCCCAACACGAACAACTCGACCAAGATCGGCCTGCTGATCAGCTACTGGATTGTTTTCACTTTCTGGGCGGCACAGGGTCTTGGTATGTCCATGTTGACGCGTAACGTCGGAGGACAGACCAAGAAGTCGGTGTGCATCACCCTCAACTTCCTGGCCTGGTGCGCGGGTAACGCTGCCGGCCCTCAGGTCTTCTTCACCTGGGACGGACCTCGCTACCTGAAGGCCTTCACTATCCACCTGGTGTGCTACTCGGTCCTGGTCGGTGTCATTGTCTTCCTCCGCTGGAACCTGACCTGGCGCAACAAGAAGAAGGACAGGGAGTTCGGTGCCGAGATCGACACCACTCACGGCTTCGACGACTTGACGGACAAGGAGAACAAGAACTTCCGCTACGTCTACTAAGTGGATGAAGTGATTGGAAGTCGACGGAAAAGTAACTAATGTATGATTAATGGAGGTCTCCAGAGGGAAATCCCGAGAAGAGACATGGAGAGCGTTATGCCTGTTTATAGAGTTGCAGGAAAGGGACGATCCGATCTTGTTGTGCCTCTTGATAGAATTGAAGTGTCTCTTAGGCAAGAAATTTGCGCACCGCCACAAAAACATTCCAGAGTGAGGCTTAGGACTTGCCGTTTCCACGATTATCTAAGCATCACCAAACGTCCGGACGCCGGTGATCCTGATCTCGAGCGATGGTCTGTGCACCGTTTCTCTGGCTGACGAAGCCGAGTTCGCTTGGAGCCTTACGTAAGGAACTGAGAGCTGTGCACCTCTGGAAAATCAGGGCAGTTTCAGCTGCAGCGAGCTCCAATTCAGCGCATTGCGTAGGCTTCCCACTCATCACCTGCCAATGGTGCTTCCTCCTGGCTCCTGCCCGTTGTTTCCCCCCTTGCCAATCTCAGTGGATCCAGTGATATTGTTCCAGGTTCAGCAGGCCAGCGCAGCAGGTTTCCCTGGCGCGTCCCGCCTGTCACAAAAGAGTCCAAGCTCACCACCTGCCCCAAACATCGAGCTGTTCAATTGAACCACGCCGCCCTCCCACGCTGCGCCCCCCCAATTCGGCCAGGAACGGCCAGGCAATCAACCATCCCTCGCCAGTCTCACCGGCCACAATCGTGAACTCGCATTGCGACCGAGCCGTCCCCGCCTTCATCCCTCTGCTCCCAGCCATCAGCTCGAGCTTACGATTTGGCTTGGGATCTACTTTCCAACCGCGCGTACGAGCTCCAGACCGAAACACCTCGAACTCGAACTTCCTCCCCCCTTCTCCGACGAGCATCGTGTCCATCTAGCGCTGCCCAAGCTTGACACGCAACACCGCAGCCATGGTTGCGCCTGCCGTGCCCGAGTCCGTCAACCATCGCCTACCGCCGCGACCGATCAACGATTGCTAACATCGCCCCTAGGCTCACGGAGGAGATTCTGTCTGAATCAATTGATGCCCGAACCGAGTCTCTCGTCTCCCTGCGCGAGCTCGGCCCCCCTGACCTCGTTCATCTCCTGAAGCTCGCCACGAGAAACCCTGGCAAGCAGGTGCGAATACCCTCTTCAGAATCAAGCCATCTGACGAACGCTGACCCACGACTTCCAACAGCTCGGAGTCTATCATCATGTCACCGGTGTCGACGCCTCGTCCTCGGCCAGTCTTGCCGCCTACATCAACACCCTGACCTACCGCGAGCACGGCCAAGCCGCGCAAACCAAGATCTCGGAGGGTCTGTACTGGTACGTGCGAGCCGATCGCTTTGCTCGTGGCTTGCTGTGCTAACCTGCAGCCAGCTGTTACAATGCCTTTTCGCGACTCGACATGCGCGTACACGTCACGATTCCTGGTACCGTGGAGAGCTACTGCGTCGATGAACGGGGCGAGAAGCGCAAGGCGACGGATGACCTCTGGCTGGAGACCTATCTCTGCAGTGTCCTGAGAGCCTACTCCTACGCCGACGATGGAAGCGGCGAAACCATCCGAAAGATCATGGGCGTGCGCAGGTTCAACCCCGTCACCAATACCGAAACCGAACACCGCTTCCTCAACGCCGCCGAACAGCTCTTCTTTAGAGGTATGCGTTTCCCCCGAGGCCGCACCCTCATGGCACTAACTAACACCCTTTAGGCTGGCAGCTGGGTTCAGACTCTGTCGTTCAAGTGCCGAACAATGTCTCCAACCACCTGACCGCAGGCCTCCTGAAGTACTTCCAAACCACCGGACGGTATGCCTCGGGCATCAACCTCTTCGAGAAGCTGAGGTCCCAGAACGTCGAGGTTTCTTCCCTCCTGGCCAAGGTGTTATTCATGGGCCATGAGGAGGTTGAGGGTGTCCGAGTCCTTCACCAGGCATTGAAAGAGTCTCCGATGGACTATGTCATGCTCGACACTCAGGCCGAGTTTCTTCTGAAGAAGGCTCAGAGCGCCGTAACACCCGAGCAGAAGGAAGAGAGGCTTCGCCTGGCCCTGGGCTGTGCGGACCGCAGCACGATCGCCGCTCCTAGCGAGTTCGGAACGTGGGCGAGACTGGCACAGGTTTACGTCGCTATGGAAGACTGGGAGAACGCCCTGACCATCCTCAACTCCTGCCCGATGTTTACCTACCAGGACAAGGATGCGCCGCAAATGCCGGAGCCGAAGGACGTCCACCTGCCGACCCTTCCGGAAACCCGCCTCGACGAGATCGACAGCGAGCCCGAGTCCAGATACTCAGAGCAGGTGGACGCCAGTCTGCTGAATCTGCGTGCCGCCGTCTACAAGGGCACCTTCAAGCAGGCATACAGCATTTTGACTGAAATGACTGCCAAGATTGGCTGGGATCAGCTCCTGAAGATCCGGAGCACCGTCTTCGTCATGGAAGACGAGTATCGCTCCGAGAAGCACGATACTCAGCCGCCGCGGAACCCGAGCACCGATGGTCTCCGGGGAACACCAGACCCGACAACGAACGGCGACCAGTCCGACTCCGATAGCGATGATGATGAGAAAGACGAGGAGAAGCAGGAGAAGCCGGCCGACACTGAGTCCACAGCTGAGACGCTGGCCGCGAATGGGCAGGCAGAGGGAGAGGCCGTGGAGAAGCCCACCCATGCCATAGACCCCGGCGAATTGAAGGGTGAGGCCGAAAATGTAGGTCACATCATGCTATCTCAGGCGGGAACCAGCTAACAAGCATCAGGGTGCCCAAGATGACGACCACCTTTCCAAGCTCAACAACAAGCGACTGTGTGAGCGCTGGCTGGACAGCCTATTCATGGTTTTATATGAGGACCTGCGCGTCTACACCATTTGGCGGACTCAGATGGCCCAGTACCGGGCGCAGTCCATGCAGTACAAGAAGTCGGCCGAGGAGTGGGAGATCCTGGGCTCGCTGGCCGAAAGACTTCAACATACCGACGAGGCTGTTGAGGCTTACAGGGCTTGCCTTGCTGCCAGATTCAGCCCCAAGGCTTTGACCGGCATCCTGAGGGTCTTCGAGCAAAACAAGAACACTCGCGAGACGGTCGCATCCGTCATCCGCCTTGTCACCTGGCAGTACAGATGGTACTCGGAGTTCTCCCCGGAACTTCTGCACACAATTCGGACGCTCATCGAAGACGAGGGCGCGGTCAAGGTCAGGAGCATCATACAAGCCACCAGCCTGCCGCAGAACGTCCTCGATCTCACCCATCACTATGCTGCTCTTTGCGCTACCTTCCGCAGCAGCGGTACTGACGGCTAAACGTCAAAGGCCAGACAGTGACCGGCAATAGATATGAAAGGAGAGGGGTTAGTGCTTTAAAATATTTATGCCCGGGACGAAACTTGCAGGATTATGATGTGGCCGCTCATGACTTTTGTTTCTCACAACAGCATGCTTCTCAGCTTTGGTGATCAGTGCGCTGTATCTGGTTGATCTAAAAGCATGAGACACGGCCCTTAAGGCCTCAGAACTGTAATGCAGAGTGTAAATGATACCTTGTTCCGTCAACAAAAATGCCTTTCCCTTTGGGACCTGGTTGAAAAGGAGCAACTGGCCAGTCAGAACAAAGTCGCAGACCAAGCTATCTATATAAGTCCACCTCTCACAGTCGCCAGTTACGTGACCAAACACACGGAACACCACCAGCTCCGGGCCCCCACCAAGACTGAGGCTAGCTAGCTTGGCTGCAATCGATCGGATTCCTTATTGTTCTTTCAGGGGCAACTGATATCACTCGTACGTCAATACTGTGGACGATTTGAGGGTGTAGAGGACCCTGTGGCGCCGCTGGCCTGGCTTCGATCGGTGTCGATGAGATAAGTCCTTCTCCACAAAGCACCACAAAATGGCGGGTAGTGAAATCATCACACAGAGACCAGGTGAGATCATCAAGATGACGTCGAGGGCTAGACTTCAGACGAGAGCCTCAGAGACGACTACATAAGTTGATGATTCCAAGCGGTAGATTATGGTCAAATCAATCGAAGCATCAAAGCATCAAGAGCCAATATCACAGTCCTGCGAGTATCAACCGCTCCGCGAACAAAAGAACCGCATTTTCCTACTTTCAAAAGCCCACTTACACAACGACCACAATACCAAACACACGCAAAATGCCACCCTCCAAGGACCAGCTCAACGAGATCGCCGCCCAGGCCCAGCTCGACATGAACACCTACCAGTCCAAGACGGGCGAGGCCCGCGCCATGGGCAACGACGACGCCGGCGTCTCCTCCGTCTCGGAGCGCAAGTTCCCCGGCTCCTCCGTCAGCGTGCAGGGCGACCCGACCAACAACGTCACCTACAAGCCGGAGCAGCCCCGCAAGAACCCGGCGGAGAACGACGACGATGTCGTCCCTGCGAAGAAAATCTCCTCGCTCGGCACCCAGGACCGCAAGGACGACGTGCTCCTCCAGGGCGAGGGCGCCGTGAGGAACAACGTCGGCACCAAGCCCCCCGGCGTCGGCGGCGGCAAGTTCAAGGGCGCCGACTACTACACCCCCGAGTCGGTGCCCGACAGCATCTCGGCGGAGGGAAACGTCGCGCCCGAGAGCGTGACGCAGGCGTCTGCTGAGGCCGAGAACCCTAGCAGGTTCGGTTAGGGAGTTGGATGTGGGAAAAGCGATAATGGGCATTGTATGACTATTACGATTATGATGTACAACAATAATGGGCAGCCTCAAGCGCTGGTTTCACAAACTTTTCAAAAGATCGGCTTCTTGGTGTCACAGCTAGGGTGTACAGCGATACTGACTTCTTTCTGATGACGTCCCTTAGTAGTACCGGCCCCTTCTCATCATCATCTTCCTGTTTTAAATATCCACCTAGTGTAATTCTAGTATTTCTTCTACTTTTATGATTTTGTTATCAACCCTCTACTCTCATTTCAATCTTATGATTCTTTCCTTTTGGAGAACTTCGTTCCCGTTTACGCCTCTTTATGTCTTTGTCCTATCTTGACCGTCACCGTTCTCACTAGCGTCACTTGTTGCTGGTAGTATACTTCCCGATATCTCATTTCTTTGTACGGTAAGTTATCCAAGTCTATAGGAACCCCCAAACGCCTCGCTTTTTTCATGTTTGTCGTCTCCATCCAAAACGCATGCTAGTACACTTCAAGTGGCAGGTTGATACACATCCGCAACAAAACGATCACCCAAAACTTCTCTGGCATCTCGTCCCAGAACCTCGCTGAGATTAGCCAAGAAATCATCGACAGCCCTAGGGCGTGCACATGCAAACACCAATGCGCCCTTCTCGACACTTTTCTTGAGCTGTTCCCGGACTTCTGGCTCCAGCATGGCATCTTGGGCTCGCTTCTTGTCCTTGTTGCTCCCCGTCAGCCTGAGCACGTCGAATATCCCTTCCTTGTCGGCTTCTTGAACCGCCTCTCGTATGAGGGCTTCGTCGGAAGCTTTGTAACCTGCGAACAGGCTGATACCTGGCGCCTTTGGGGTTCCGTTCCTCTGTGTCGAGCGTAGCCGTTGAATGCGATTCTGCAGCAGTCCCCTGACAGGAGCCATTCCAGACCCCGTTGTGAAGAATATCATCGGCTTATCCTGGTTCTGAGCAATATCCTCGAGATGCGCGGATGGACGGATCTTGCAAGTCACGGCCCCGAAAGCCTCGAAGCAATTGAGGTACCTGTCCGAGAACCGTCCGTTGGAGTGGTGCTGAACCAACAGATCTAGAGTATTGCCATCTCCGCTCTTGGTTTGCAGACCATCGGAGGCGATTGAGTATTCCCTCGGCTGGATGTTCGGCATCGCGCTGCAAATCACATCCAGGGTCACCGACTGCCTCCAGCTCGACGGGATCAGGTGTACCGCATCCTCGATGGGGACCTTCGTGAGGCTTTCCGGCCGCGTCAGCGATAATCCCGACGCCCAGGCAGAAGACTTGAATGGCTGCTCCAAGTCTGCAAAGCGGCGCAGGAAGTCGCCCACGGTAGGCCCCCCGGGCAAGCTCAAAGGCTCGTCGGACCGCAGCCCGAGAGCATCGAGCACGCGGGAGACCTTATTGTTGGAATTCGGCGGAAGAATCCATAGGCTACCCATGGTGGAGTACTCCCGGTCTCCCAGGTCGAGAGTGACTCTCTTCATCCCATTCGCGGACGCGCCCAACACAGGCTGGCCGACGACCCTAGCCTCAAACCAAGGCCTAGTGTCAAAGGGTCTGGCAGGCCGAACGGTCCGGCTGACGTCGTCATCCTCCACGCACTCAGAGCTAGACTTCTGTAGCGCTGATAGCACCTGATTGAAGAACTGGCCCAAGACAGACCAGGGCGGGTTCTCGGCCCCGGTGTCGGCCTCACGCATACCAATGAGCCTCTGAGAATCAGTCTTGCTGAGCAGCTCCTCAATATCCATGGCAGCCTGGTTATACGTGTCCGGGTACTCCAGCGAGCCGTTGGCGAAGATGGCATACCGGCACGAGAAGCCAGCCAGGTTCCTCGACAACGCGTCGGCAAAGGCCTTGCCGTTCTGGGGGATCTCCCCCCGGCCGGTCGTGCTGGCGACGACCACCAGCACATCGTCCGGTTCCATCATGGACACTGGCAGCGCGTTGAGGGTGCACGGTGTCACGACGGAGCCCAGCTTGGGGTTCGCCTCGCAGGCGTGCTGCAGCTGCGCGCACAGCCTCTTGCAAAGCTTGATGGCGACGTTGCCCGAGCTGCAGAATCCGATGTAGATCCTGCGTCCGGACCCCCGCGGTGACAGCGGCGTCAGGGGCGTCAGGGGCCTGACGGGCGGGGGCACGGGCAGGAAGGGGGAGGAAGCGGTGCCGAAGGGCGACACTGGCGTGATGGGCCGCGTGAGGGAGATGGACGGGACCGGGATCGAAATGTTGAGCCTCGTGTCCGAGGAGGGGGGTTCCCGAGCCATGCGGGCCTGCCGCTCACGGCGCCACGCCTTGATGGGATCTTGGGCGTGACGACAGATGAGAGGTTTTGGTTGGTAATTCGGAGATCCGCCGCGATGCCACAGAGGGATGATGGACCCTTGTGGAGGAGCAAGCCAGTAGGGATCCGAAGGGAGACGAAAGCCGTTGTTCATGAGATGCTCGTCATCGAACTGGGCAAACTGCTCGGCAGCGCCGAGAGAGTCCGACATTCTCACGCCGGACTGAGCAAAGGACCAGTATGAGGCGTAGTTGAGCTCGAGCTGCGCGCGGGACTGCACGATGTTGTCAGAATGGATACCATCAATGTCACGGTGACAGACTCTACATACCAGCACAGCCAAGCGCTCATAGTCTGGCAGGTCGTCTACATCACCGTCGACCAAGCCGATGGCCTTGGCGACCTGCGGCAGCGCGTTGTAGCGGAAAGAATCTGCGAGGTTTCGAACGCCGATCTCGGCATCCATGAACCTACACCACACCAGTCAGTCTTGGGGCCGTCAATGCGGAAGAACGCAGAGAAACACTTGCCAGCCGATGAAGGGTGTCGCGGTGTATTGCACGCCGCCAATGCTGAAGCCAAGGCGGCTAAGCGCTGGCGCGGGAACCCAACGCAGGCCAAGGGACTCGAGCTCGGGGTGCTTGGGATGGCGAATATGCACCAGGGGGAAAGCATCTCTAGGTAGTTCGGTGATGACGGGATCCTCGCCCTCGGCCATGGTGACGAGGGGAAGCAGGTCCCACTGAGACCGGAATCGAGGCGGTGTCCACCCGAGCTCCATGATGGCGTCTGTCAGCTCGACGTTGGCGGGATCTCCGAGGATTTCGCCATTGGATTGTCGGTACTGGTTCTGTCAGCATGTCCGTAACTATGAGATGGAAGTAGAAACTTACTCCTGCAAATGAAAGCAGCTGCGAGTTCCAAATCATGGGGCCGCGGCTGTTGACATCTCTGGGAGGGAAAACGAAGACTAACACAGTCAGTTAGTACGATGCGCTTCCTCGATTCGTCTGAGGATCTCTTGCCTGTTGGGTTGATCTCGCCCGAGTTGTAAGCAACTCTCAGGTTCTCGATCAAAGTCTCGGCCATCTTTTTGCTTGTACGGACATGCCTCAAGTCGCATAGTCTGGGAAGGGAGTCAACATCAACACTGGGTATTCCCCAAAAACAGCTACGTACCTCAAGTTCTTATACTCGGATCTCATGATGCACTTTCTTGCATGTTTCCACGCCGTGCGGATGCCAAACTCGAGCTCTTCAAAGGTCTGCGTCCAGAGACCGCCAACGAGGCCGTCCGCGTTGGCTGGTGGCGCTTCCGGTCCGCATTCGGAGGCCGTTGAGAACTTGCCCTCTCTAGAGTTCTTCTGGATCTCCTGGAGAACATCGTGTGCCCGCTGGTGCAGCTGCTCGGTAGTAAACAAACCATCCTTGTACATCTGCTGGAGGAAGTCGAGCGCTTCTTCGCGGACTTGGGAGTAAGACTGGTTCCGGCCAACGCGGTCCTCGTCCATGTGCGTCATGCGGCCCGACTGACAAAACCTCGGCGTGCAGCCGGTCGAGGAGAGCGACGGGTATTGTTCGCGGATGTTGGCGAACTCTTGCTCCACCGAGATCGGTCGCGGGGGCACCGCGAGGGTGCTCTGGAGGAACGGGCACGCCATTCTCGGTGAGTTTCCTTTCACCTGTAAGGAGATGAGTTGGCAGACAAGATTGCCTGGATGCCCAGTTGAGTCAAAGTGGAGCTTGGGGTGAAAATTGGTGATGGCGGCATCGAATGACTAAGTGTATTCACAAATCAATCTTTAAATGAAGCTCTCTTGAACACCCAACAGAGAAAACGAATCCGAAAGAGGGGACGAAGCGCGACTTTATAAGACTGAACAAAAAATGCACCTAACACCAAGCTGAGATTTGGGATGACTGCTTGCAGTGCGCTGCCATGGCTTCCAGTTTCGGTCGACATCACCGTCTCGTCTGATATTGAACACACCCCGGTTCTGTCTCCTCTAAGCCACGCAGGTAGGCTACGGCAGGCCCCTGGGCCCCCCTTCAGCCCAAAGAGGATAATTGCACATAAGCCGGCCTCGTGCTCTGGGTAGTACACACGGCGATGTCTTGAGATTGGGTAAGGTAGCACAATCTGTCTCAGGCATCCGGTGCAACTGCTGCTGAGTGGCCGAATGGCTGCAAGGGGTTGTTGAAGATGTTCCGCGAGCCCCTCGTCCAAAGCCACCGCCATGGGCAGGCAACCCTCCATCGCGATCCGGAAGAGTATCAAATTGCATGTCGAGTTGGGGGTGACGCCGAAGAAGCGTCCTAGCGCTACTACGCGCGATGCATCCTTTTTGGGGGGCGAGTTCCTTCGGGACCGATGTGCCTAGCTCTTTGACCGAACCCTCGGGGCTGAGCCTCTTTCACAACTCGACTGCCTGTTAAGTCGAGGTAGAAAACGATGCACGGTGCACCGTCGACCTGGCGTCAAACAAAGACGTTCTTCGCTGACAAAATCGAAGTTCCAGCGCAATTCCGTCAAGTCTTTTGTTTCGTAAGCCAAGTCTAGCCCTCAGCCCTGTAGAAAGCTCAACCACGGAGATGGTTTTTGTTTGGCGGCATTCAGCTTCCGCATGGAGGGTAGGCCAAATAGCTCAAAATTACCTAACGGATGCGACCTTGGCTAACTTCAGCTCTCTTGCAGGGTTGCCTGTATTCGGATGTTATTGGCAAGATGAATCATGCCCAGCTGCGGCGTCGAGCAGACTAGTAGCTCGAGTCCACCAGTAGCTGATGATCACCTCTCGAAATGGTTGTAAGATGGGATTCAGAGCTGGCCACCCCCTTGGAGTCTTCTCGGCAGCTCTTGTCATACGGCGCAATTCAACGCCATTTGCCCCGCGAACATCTATTTCACACGCAACTCGCGTGGACGCCCAACGCCATGTCTGCCTGAAAACGAGCCTCGGCCGTCCGACTGGCTTTTTTCGTGATGCCGCGCGCAGTTGTGCCGTCAAACTAGTGACTTTTGAGTGCGACGGAAGCCTCTCACAGAAGGTTCCATTGGGCATTCGGCTTGTTAAGAACAAGCCGGCAGATAGCACTCATCTCCATTGCCCTCACCCCTATTGTCCTCGCCCCTATTGTCCTCGCCCCTGTTGCCCTCATCTCCGTCGTCGCCGTCTCTCTTGACCTCTCCGCCGCCCCTGTCGTCCCCGACGAGGACCATGGAGCCGAGGATGATGGGGGTGACAGGTGCAGGGTGGCACAAGGCGTCGATCTAGAATTTCTCGGGACGATGACGGAGTCGAGTAACGACTTGTGCAACGTGGAAAATCGCTGTCTCTCATCGCAACCCGAACCGAGAGGCTGAACCTCCAGTCAGGAAGCAGAACTGGGTCCAACCATCCGGCACTCGCCTCAACTTCCGACGGAAACGATACACATTCCCGTAATGAAGAGCTCAAAACGACCACACAAGACTGGAAACTTGAGTGGGGAGGCGTGTTTCGTGCGAGCTTAAACATGCGTTTTGCGGAATAAAGGGCCCGGCGGACTCGTTCGGTCGCGAAAAAATCGATTCCTTCTGACAGAACGTGGCGTGAAACCGGTCGTGATAGACCCAAGTGTCCGGGCGGTGGCACAGCATGGTTCAATTCGAACCCGCGCGGATGAGATCTGCAGAACCGAGCTTGACAGCGGTCCCGGACCGCCTTAGCCCACGCAGTCGATAGCCGTTCGACTCAAAGGGCCACTTCCGCGCCTATCGAACTGACCCCTGACTGATCCAGTCGTGTGTAGTTCGGCCGAAAGACGTTGGCAGTGCGGCCCCATACCACCTTCTGCATCAGAGAGGAGCTTTCGAAGCAGCGTGCGACATCACCAAGGCTGTAAAGAAGCTATGCCACTGCAAAATGACACTCGTCACGAGGTGGGATCGCGGTGTCATCTCGATGCAAAGAAGCACCTTCCGTGTCTCAATTGCGCATGGGGAGCAGTTCTGTCGATCATATCCTCGGCTCATGAAGATGCCAGTGAGGTCAAGTAGCGACGTCTGCCTTCGTTAGTATTGTTCCCAAGAACTGGGGAGTCACAAATGCGCTGGCTTCTGAAGATCTCAGAAATGAATCGCGATGACGAGGCAGATCATGATGAGAAGTGGGATCGTGATGGAGGTTGGAAACAAGTGGAACGTAAGATCCCGACAGCGTGGAAGGATTGAAATCTGGTGTGCGGTGAGTTTCTCTGGTCTTGTGGAGGTGTAGCTGGCGACTTGTGAAAGGTTGAGAGGAAAACGTCGTCCCGAATGAAGCAGATGCTCTGATGAAATAACCTTCATCATAAGTCTATTTTGATGAGGTGAGATGAGGAGGAGAGGAGAGGCAGGTACCCTTGGGGGCGGGACGAGGGCAACCGAGGGGGAACGGATAATCTCACGCCAGGCGTGGTCCAAAGGAAACCTTCCTGATTGGCTCATGATGTCACTTGCAGCCAAAGGTAAGAACCGTGATCTTTTGCTCTGGCTATGCTGCTTTTCTGTTCGTTCTGTTTATCATTTTGTAGAATTTGAGGATTCCAGATGGCAACAATTACAGCACTACATTGAGGGTAGATTCCCGCGTGGAGAGTGGTGGTCCACGCCTAATACCAACCAGACCGTCTAGTGTACTTCGATTATGAGTTTCAGTGACACTGCTACATCAATGATGCAAGATTCATGCGACTTTAGATGGCGAGCTTTCTTTGGTGAAATATTTATCACCATATGCCTCACTGAATTGAGTACATAGGTGAAAGCACTTGGAATATAAGATTTTATGTGGAGTCCGTAGTTACTCACATGAGAAAGGTGAGTGACGTCTCTGTGGCTATGAGGTCATCATTCCAGAATTGAGTAGTTAACCAAAAAGGACACCCGCACTCACAGCCAACCACACAGACTTCAACGTGCTATCTAGCAATATGAAATCGAATTTGCCAGCCGAAACGATTAGGGAGACAAGCGGTTCACAATGTACGAGATTTACGCGGTATGTCATAAGCGTCCACGGCCCATCATGCCCCGTCCGCCTGCAAGACCCTGCCCAAAGCTTCGAAGAACTCACTGACGACCACCCAGGCCGGTGCCGCGGCGGCCTTCACGGTAGATTGTCTTGTGTATCCTCTGGATACGCTAAAGACTCGGTACCAGAGCCAAGACTTCATCAAGACGTATGCGTCCTCGGGGAGCAAAGCGCCGCTCTATCGCGGCCTCTACCAAGGAATCGGAAGTGTGGTTCTCGCAACATTACCAGCGGGTAAGTGTTCCGCATAGTCATCGACCCTTGGAAATTCCAAAATGAAGGCAATGACTTCTTCGGAAATCGGCGAGGCTAACCGTGCTGGGGTCCCACGGAAAAGCTGGCATATTCTTCGCCACGTACGAGAGCATGAAGAAGACCATCTCCAACACCGTCAATGTTCCGCAGCCCTTCGTCCATGCCTCCGCCTCGGCCATCGCGGAGATGGGATCGTGTCTGGTTCTCGCGCCAGCCGAGGTGATCAAACAGAACGCGCAAATGTTGCGTCGACAAGGTGACACCGGCGGCTTCAGCAACCGGTCGACGTCCCTCGAGGCACTGCGCCAAGTCACCGGCACGGGCGCCCGGAAGAGGCTGTTCTCTGGGTATACGGCGCTGGTCGCGCGCAACCTACCATTCACGGCCCTCCAGTTCCCTATCTTTGAGCATGTGAGAAAGAAAGCATGGGCAGCGAGATCCCGGGGCCGGGGGGCGGGCGCGGAGGAGCAAGGCCTTATCGAGACGGCGATGGTCACTGGCGGCAGCGCGGGAGCGGCTGGGGCCCTTGCAGCGTGGGTCACGACGCCGAGCGACGTGGTCAAGACGCGCATGATGCTGAGCGCCGGCGAGGGAGGCCCGGAGACGTCGTCCAGGCCACGAAAGGGCAGCTTGGAGGTGGCGGGCGACGTCTACCGGCAAAACGGGGTTCGGGGGCTCTTCCGCGGCGGACTGTTGCGGTCCGTCTGGACGGCGGTGGGGAGCGGTCTCTACCTGGGGACGTACGAAATGTCCAAGGTCTGGCTCACCCGCGGCAAGGACGAATCGGAAGTCGTCGCGGAACTGTGATGAGGCGATAGCGGTTGCATGAGGCCACAGGCGGCTGGCAGGCTGGATGCAGGGCAGAAGAAGCGGTGACGGTGACGGCTCGGTATCTCGAGCATGGTGGCATGCTTGTCCTTGCTGTAGTCATATACTTGGAAACACGTCGTGGTGACAGGGGAAAAACTCGACGGAGGGTGCTTCCGAAGACCGGTTGAGTCAAACCGCCAAACCGAGTAGAGTCAAGTCGAGTCGAGACGGGTTCGGGGAGTTACGGTACGTAGCAGATGGTAATTGCTATTAGTAGAAGAAGGGCTCCGAAACACTGTCTCGCACCACTATGCGGTATGTTGCGGCAGAGGCAGGGGTTTGGGTGTTGGGCCGCCGCCGGTCTGTCGATCCAGTCGAGTCCGCTAGCGGGTGGCTACGCCGCCGTAACGGCTGCATTCAGGGCTCAAGCCCGGGGTACCTAGGCCGGTCTTTCGGCAGAGGGTACCTGTACGGTACCGATGTACCGCCCCGCAAGGTACCGAAGGTAACAGCCAATCGTCGTTGGTGGAAAAGACCCTTTTGAACCTGCAGCAAATACATAAACACAATAAGAATGAAGAGCAAGCTTCGATATAAATTACCAAGGACTTGTATCCGTACACAGTAGATAACATCATACTGATTAACTGCATGCCCAGGTAGGTATCTATACATGAGCCCCGTGGATGTATCTAGGTGCCGTGTATATCGACACCTGAACATACCTACGTAGGTACTAGTTACTTGTTACGGCCCAGACCTTGGAGGAATACGTGCTTGCCTAGGTAGATAGGGACGTCAATTCAGGTCCCCTTTGCGTCAGAATCCCTTCTTTTCTTTTTCGCTGGCTCTAGAACACCCGGTACTCTACCAGTAGGTTGAGTTACGTGTTAGTGGTAAAGCTAGGGGTTTCGCAGGTCATCGCCCCGGCAGTAGTGTCGTTGAAGAATGCGGGGGAAACTGCCCCGTCTCCCCAAATTATCACGCCGGGGAACAATAGACAGGCCTTGGTGCCTGTAAACGGTTGTCACGGCGCTTCGTCCGGTGCATGTCCCTTTGTTGGTATTGCTAGGTAGTAGGGGTCTCCTTTCCCTTCCACTCCCAACCTTTGGTCATGCTTGACCAGGTGCCATGGTGTTTGTGGTCTCGGCGCGTCTTCCCGCCCAGTCTGCTCCTCTGGCTCCCTGCGAGCACCTCGCATGTCACCCCTATTGTCTATGCAGTTTGTGCAACGTGCTCTCCAAAAAAAGAACTCAAGAAGAGGCGCCGGATGGCCAAAAGTCAAAATCCAAACCAGCATGCGTGGCCACGTACGGCTCTTGGAAATTGCATCTCTGGCATCAGACCCGCATGCGATTGCGCCATCCCAACCGGCGCCCTTCGCCATCCGCATCTCACCATGGCTGGTGCTCCGTGCCGTCCATGCAAGCCAACGTCGGGGAAATTTTTTTGAGATGATCCATAGCCCGGCACGTCGCATGTGCCACGCAAAAGGGGTCCTCAAACATGGTTGAGGGATGAACACCGCTCCTTTGACGGCTGGTCAGCTGCACTTGACTCGCCCTGAGTCGCTCGACGGTGTCTTCTCCGACCCACCAGGCTTGGGTTAGGCAATCCCGTGTCCAAAAGGCGTTTCCATTGCCTCGAAGCCCCCAACCGCCACGTCCGGGACCCTGATTGTTATAAACCGAGGCCTTCTTTCCTTTCTCTTGTTCAGACGGTTTTCACTCGGCCCAAAGCAACATCAAAACCTGCTCTGTTTGAACCTTCGACTCCCTGCGGTGGTGACTTACACCACTCATCCAGACTCCCTCCTCTCTCTCTCTCGACTTACATCTTGCCCGTACGCCAACTCACAATGCCCGCCGTGCTGGATCCGGCCTCGTTGAGGGTCGTCGACCCTCTTGCCCAGGAAATTAAGAAAACCGCTGCCGTCAATGTCACGGAAGTCGACGTCACCGACACCGACAGATTCATCGTCCATTCGCCATACACCGATCCCGAGCACTTGCTGGACCTCGAGACGCTCGACGATGAAAACGCGCTCCTCGCCAGGGCACTGTCTCACCTGGAATGCCTCCGCGCCGACTACGCCACGGCAGGGTACACCGAGTCCTTCAACTGGGGAGACGTCATGAGAGAGCTGAAAACCCTCGTCAAAACAACCGGGAAAACGTTCAAGGAGACTTCCTTTTACATCGTCGCCTTCCGCTCGCAAATCCCCACCTCGACAGTCTACGGGGACCTCGGAATCCTCGACAAGGCCGCACATGCCGAGGCAAATCAGGTCGGAGGATTTCTGAAGTAGGAGGTCCTTCGCATCCGGACAACGAGGAACCAAAGAGACTGACTTGCTGACAGGTACTGGTTCGGAAGCCCCGATGCGGAGGGGAGGAATCTTGCGAACTGCGTGTGGAGGTCGAGGCCAGACGCCGTTAAGGCCGGTCACGGTCCTGCTCACCGCAGGGCAAGCCGTGCGACCGCGTCCATGTACTCGTTCTGGCGGATCGATCGGCACAGGCTGGTCATCAGGGACAGCGCAGAAAGCTGGGAGATCGTCGACTGGGTGGACTAGACTGGCACTCGGAAGGATTGGCGGGAGACAAAAGGGATTGATGACGGCGTTTGGGTAACTTGAGCGCTGATGTCGCAATTGCGCCAGCAAATGAGCAAAGGTAAAAAAGCAGCGACCACCAGAGGCGCACGGTATGGTAGACACCTCTAGAGAGGTACTGGGACGGATAAACGGTACTGGGACTCGGGTAGCATTGTAACGGCGACACGACATGACATGTTGACTTCCTAGACAGCGTAATACATGCACGCATTTCGTGGATGCGACAAGCGGCGTCTTTGCATTCTGGTGACTCTGTCTTTCTCTCTTTTTCTTCGGTCCCTCTATCTCCGTGCGTGCGCGCGATCAAGGCCGCCGTGTTGCTGCATTAGAGGATACAAGGTTTGAAAAGTCGCGTGTGGCGGCAGAGTGTAAATATCGTTGAGATGAAGCACGTCGTTCTTGGTCGTCAATACGCCGGCGCATCGCCATGAGACACCCCCCGAGTGATATCGCAAAATGATGCTCGAGACCAGGCGAAGATAATGGGATAGGTTTGGAAGAGAAAGACGGGGGAGCGTAGGCGAAGGACGTCGAGATGAGACGACGTTGAATTTAAACTCGATGTGAGTGCTTTCAGGGCGTGGGGGCAGGAGTGGGCGTGGGATGCCCTCCCCTTTCTCGGCCGTGGCGTGTGGAATCTGTTACGGATCACCAAAGAGGAGCTGACGGGCGCAAGCCATAGGTACAAGCCCACTGTGTCTAGGTAGGTAGGTACTTAGGTACAGACAGGCCGTCTCTGGGGGACAGCCACTGGAAAGAACAGAAGCCGCGCTGGTGCACCTTCCACTGTCTCTCTCAGCTGCGGGGTACGTTTAGCGAAAGGCGGGGTGAGCGCATCACCTGACTGGCAGCCAGCGAAGTGCCCGGATTCTGCCGCTCGCTGCCGCCCGCCCGCCCACAATCCCTCCCACAATTCCTAGTAGCGAAAAGTTCGATATTTCGCATCACGACGGACGCCCCCTCGACTTCGACGCCAAGATCGCGACACTCTACGATCCCGCAGCCGCAGACCACGAAACCTGCCGAATTTTTGAACCTGCACGAATCTCCCGATCGTATCGCAAATATGGGTGACGTTATCAAGGAGGTGCCGCTCACGGCGGTTCGCGTTGAGGCCCTGGTGAGTCCTACCAAAATCTGCCCCACCTCCGCCTCTCCTCTCCAGTGTCCTCACATATCCCCTCGGCCACCGCATACTGCCGCGATGCGATGGTGGCACATGCTCGCGACTTCGGCGCTGACTGTCTCTTCCCTCTAGGTGGTTATGAAGATCGTCAAGCATGGCTCCGCGACTTTCCCCACGACCGCGACCGGCGCCCTCGTCGGCATGGACCAGGACGGCGTCCTCGAGATCACCAACTCTTTCCAGTTCCCCACGGTCGATGTCTCGAACACCGAAAGCCACCAGAACGATGCTTCGGCCCTCGCCGCTGCTGCTCCCCGCCAGAAGGCCAACATCGCCTACCAGGCCGAGATGATCAAGCACCTGAAGGAGGTCAACGTCGACGCTAACAACGTCGGCTGGTACACCAGCGCTGCCATGGGCAACTTCGTCAACCTCAGCTTCATCGAGAACCAGTACCACTACCAGAAGGACAACGAGCGCACGATCGCCCTCGTCCACGACGTCAGCCGCAGCTCCCAGGGCTCCCTGAGCCTCCGCGCCTTCCAGCTCACCCCGTCCTTCATGGCCGCCTACAAGGAGGGCAAGTTCACCACTGAGATGTACGTTGCGATATGCGCGGGATTTTCCTCCAACCCCTTCCGCACTGCATGTGTACAAGTCGTTGTGCTAACATGTGTCGCCTTGACAGCCTGCAAAAGTCCAAGCTCTCTTTCAAGGACATCCTCGCCGAGCTCCCCGTCGAAGTGCACAACACCCACCTCCTGACGTCCTTCCTCCACCAGCTGCCCCAGGTCCCCCAGCAGGACAAGATCGAGCCCCCCACCTCCCTCTCTGAGCTCAACGAGGAGCCCATCAAGCAGCCGCTGCACCCGTCGGTCGACAACCTCGACCTGTCGATAGACCCCTTCCTCGAGAAGACATGCGACCTGCTGCTCGAGAGCATCGAGTCTCACTACACGGACCTCAACAACTTCCAGTTCTACCAGCGCCAGCTCGGCCGTGAGCAGGCCAAGATCACGCAGTGGCAGGCCAAGCGTAAGGCGGAGAACGCGGCTCGCGCGGCGGCCAAGCAGGCGCCGCTGCCCGAGGACGAGTGGCAGAGGCTGTTCAAGCTGCCCCAGGAGCCCAGCAGGCTCGAGGGCATGCTGAACGCCAAGCAGGTGGAGCAGTACAGCAAGCAGGTGGACGGATTCACGGCCAACGTCACCGCCAAGATGTTCGCCGTCAGGGAGAACCTCCTGCCCAAGCGGGCTTAGGGAGCTTGAAGATTGAGGAAAGGGGGTCAGGCAGGTTCACGCGCGCCAGGCTTCGCCGTCCGGACACGCGACGGACGAGGAACACCAAAAAGTCGAGGGGGAAGGCGAAAGACAAAAGTGAATTACCTTACCTAGAGAACGGGTGTTCTGGGAATGATGAATGATCTGGGGAGCGGATCAAGCATTTCGAAACGGCGTTACGGTAATTAGTCCCAGGCAGAGTGTACTGAGTCGATATTCGATGTTTTTCTTTGCATGCCGGAGCGACGGTTCAGTCTCTCTCCCTCTCCGTCTCCCTGGGTCTCCCTGTCGCCTGAAAAGAGCCGACCGGCGAGGAATGAACGAGGCGAGGGTTTAAAGGGGGATGACGGGGCCACGCGGATTGGTATGGAGAGGGCATCTCGAACCCAGCGTCGGCGGACGGACGGGGGAAGGGAGGATACGAGTGGCGGAAGCCAGAGGAGGCCTGGCAGACGAGACTCGTCTCGCAGTGCCCGATCTGTAGATAGCACGTCCTCGCAAGTTACAGTGGAAGAGAAAGAGATGTCACCACATCTATCAGTCAACAAACGTATTTTACGTAGTGAAGAGCATGACGAACGACGCTGGTCAACTCGATATCAGAAGCTTCGCCTGACATCGTCCCATTATACATGGACGCTCCGGGGACCTCCCCATGCTCCCACGGCAGCTTTTGCACGTCCATGTTAGGTATTGCTTGCATGATTTGCATGGTCCCGTCGAGTTCCCGGCAAAGTCAGTCTCGACGGTGAGGAGAGTAGGGAGGAGGACACGCACGCAGTGGTGGCGTGTGTGCGTTCGTTGCCAGGCACGGTGTACTCCGTACCGAAGGTATCTTTCTGATGGTGGGGCAATTCGAGGGGTTTCACGGCCAAAGGGGACTAGCGCGGGAAAACGGTAAAACAAGGGGAAACAAAAGGGACCTCTAAAATCGAGTCTCGGCGACACGCAGGCGGCGGGATGGGCGCTGGACCGGCCGGGTCCGCAGGTGGCCAGTTGCGAGGTACGTTTTCCCAGGTCCATCAGGGTTCTTCGGGTACCTGGTGCCTATCAGATTTGCATGTGCTCGGGCAGCAATATGAGTAAGGCGGGGGTACCTGACTATCCTGTGTTGTCTCGATTCATTCCGCAGTTAATTTTTTTCCGTCGGTTTTTTCCCCTTCAATGGACCTGCCACCCTTACCTCACCTGAGCTTACCTCCGAGGAGGTCGGTCCTGGGTGGAGGATGCCTGAGCTTGCCCGGTCCGACAAGGAGAGGATACCTAGGGTACCTCGTTAACAGAGCTACTTGAGCTCCGAGCTGGAAGGAGGGGCAGCTCGCTCATTCCAAGCTTGCCTGCTCCCTTGGGTCTAGCCCTCCCTCTGTCTCCCTTTCCCTCTCAATGCATGATGCGCAGAGCTGTTAGCTAGGTAGGTCGGCGAATGATTGAGAGATGCTGAGAAGAAGTTGTAGGGAAAAGGATAAGGGGGCATAGCATAAGGGAAAGAGCCTCAAACACCAATTGAAGGACGTTGGATGAGACAGCAGCGCCAGGCACGCGCGGGGTGAGCTGGATGGAGCCTCACGGCCTTGTCTCACCGGTGGCCAGCCCCGCGTCCCTCCGTCCATCTTGGGTACATGAGCAGAGATCAACAGGGTCAGTGAATGGAGGGGCAGGTGCCTTTTTTTTTGTTCTTCTTCCTCCCGTCCTCCGAGTCCAACACTAGTAAACTATTGCTCAAAATTGGTAGTATACGAGTCGTATCTAACGAAATGTCGTGTAACAGGTACGTCGGGAAGTCGGGCATTAGAAAGTTTGCTCCACTACAGGCGAAGCATCAGTCACAATAACCTTACCAAGATACCTACAGTGTATACTATCAGTACCTAGACCTAGACTTCGGTGGGCAGGAGCAGCCCGGCGATAGCATCCAATGTATCCAATGTACCTCTTGCTATCGCACCTGCCCCAGCAGGGCGCCTTCTCTGACCGTATCAGCTTCCAGTGTCCCAAAAAAGTCTCTCCCTCACGTACCTCCCGCGGCAGTAACCCCACCTCGCCTGCCACACTCGCTGCACCTTGTCGAACTTTTTGCCCCGCCTCAGGCCTCTCCTCCCCCTCCTTCCACCGACCAGCAAACTGCATTGGTGAGAGCAGAAATTTCCGCGTCCTGGCAACACACCGCCCGGTTCACTCCCTCCCTCGACCCCTCCAGAAGCCTTTTTCTTCTCCTTATACCCCCCGTCCCGTCTGCTCTGATCTGCTCTTCTCCTTCTTCCCTTCCTCCCCATCTCCCATCCTCTATACCCCTCCTTCCCACCCAACACCACCAAAAATACCCATCACAATGGCTGCTCCCGCCCACAAGTTCAAGGTCGCCGACCTTTCCCTGGCTGCCTTCGGCCGCAAGGAGATCGAGCTCGCCGAGAACGAGATGCCCGGTCTCATGCAGACCCGCGCCAAGTACGCCGCCGACCAGCCCCTCAAGGGCGCCCGTATCGCCGGTTGCTTGCACATGACCATCCAGACTGCCGTCCTCATCGAGACCCTCACTGCCCTCGGTGCTGAGGTTACCTGGACTTCCTGCAACATCTTCTCCACCCAGGACCACGCCGCCGCTGCCATTGCCGCTGCTGGTGTCCCCGTCTTCGCCTGGAAGGGCGAGTCCGAGGAGGAGTACAACTGGTGCTTGGAGCAGCAGCTCCTTGCCTTCAAGGATGGCAAGAAGCTGAACCTCATCCTCGACGACGGTGGTGACCTCACCCACCTCGTCCACGACAAGTACCCCGAGATGCTCAAGGACTGCTACGGTGTCTCTGAGGAGACCACCACCGGTGTCCACCACCTCTACCGCATGCTCAAGGAGGGCAAGCTCCTCGTCCCCTCCATCAACGTCAACGACTCCGTCACCAAGTCCAAGTTCGACAACCTGTACGGCTGCCGTGAGTCCCTCATCGACGGTATCAAGCGCGCTACCGACGTCATGGTTGCTGGCAAGATCGCCGTTGTCGCTGGTTTCGGTGACGTCGGCAAGGGCTGCGCCCAGGCCCTGCACACCATGGGTGCTCGTGTCATCGTCACTGAGATCGACCCCATCAACGCCCTCCAGGCCGCCATGGCCGGCTACCAGGTCACCACCATGGAGAAGGCTGCTTCTCAGGGTCAGATCTTCGTTACCACCACTGGTTGCCGTGACATCCTGACTGCCCAGCACTTCGAGGCCATGCCCAACGACGCCATCGTCTGCAGTAAGCTTACATCCCAATCCTCTGGCACTGGCAGAGAACAACAGAAGACTAACCACGTCCTTTGCAGACATCGGCCACTTCGACATCGAGATTGACGTCGCCTGGCTCAAGGCCAACGCCCAGAGCGTCCAGAACATCAAGCCCCAGGTTGACCGCTTCCTCATGAAGAACGGCCGCCACATCATCCTCCTCGCTGAGGGCCGTCTGGTCAACCTCGGCTGTGCCACCGGCCACTCCTCCTTCGTCATGTCCTGCTCCTTCACCAACCAGGTTCTTGCCCAGATCATGCTGTACAAGAACGGTGACGCCGCCTGGGGCCAGAAGTACGTTGAGTTTGCCAAGGCCGGCAAGCTCGACGTCGGTGTCTACGTCCTCCCCAAGGTCCTCGACGAGGAGGTCGCCAGACTCCACCTTGCTCACTGCAACGTCGAGCTCAGTGAGCTCACCAAGGTCCAGGCTGACTACCTCGGCCTTGCCGTTGAGGGCCCCTTCAAGAGCGACATGTACGTTTCGTCCTGTAATGTTCACCCACAAGATTGCGAAGCTAACAAGCCTCCAGCTACCGCTACTAAGCACCCTCACTCTAATGTCCAATCTTTGGATTGGCTTTCAACATTCCATTTAATGACTTCAACGAGCTTACACCATAACATATGGCAATGTGTGTTCTCAACAGCATGACTTGCATGACACATCTGGGAAGGGAATCTCGGTTGGGGGCGGTTACGGGCTGGACTCAAAAAGGTTTGGGGTCCTGGCTGCGAGATTTTTCAACAAAAAAAGGCGTTGGCTTGTGAATAGTGATTCCCCAGACCATGGCATTTGTATTTTGCTTTTTTCGGCCCGACTTGGGAAAAAAGGGACTCAACCCCCGGATGGGAATAAGGGGTTAAGGGTAGATAACTCTTGGGACTAGGACCCGTCAACCGCGGCCCAGCATACAATATATGCTTGTCCTCTGAGCAGAGCTGCAATATTTGATGTTCGTCACGTGAAAGGCATTCAAATTCAAACTCAATTTTTTGACTTCGAAGAAAGAGGACTGGAGGAAACTTTGGCACAAAGCGCGGGCCCAGGCCCAGGCCGAGGCCGGCTCCGACCAAGACAAGCCCGGCATCGACTCCGGTCGGGACCGGCGGACTCCGGCGTGGGCTTTGGCGGACGCAGTTCAACATTGAACTCTAGGTAGTTCAAGGTCTGGTTAACCGACAAGAGATAGCGATACCGGTCGGTGTTTTGAACTTTCGGCGTCGCAGAATACTTGCTCGGACTATTAGTTATCCGGCCAACATTCCGCTGCACCGGATAAGCATCTGTACCTCAGTTCAACACCCAATTGAGTTCGCCTCACTCACTAACAATCCCCCCCACCTTTCCTGGGCACGTCACCCCGCGCCGGCGCCGGTGCCGGGTCTAGAGGGGTATGGCCGTGTGAGTGAGAGACCCTAATTACTTTTAACACTCATATCGGATCAAAGAATCAACATTTCACCTCCTCATTCATACTGCAACATATCTCATACTTGAGTAATATTTTCAGAAAAACACAGCTTTTGGCATTGTTCCACCAGGAGATAAGCACCGCAAGGCGTAATTGACAGCCATCACCCACACCTCACCTCGAGCTTGACATCGGAAAACGACTCTCAGACGATATCGACACAACAATCACAAAAATGGCGAAGCCCAGGGTCCTTCAGCTCGGAAAGATCGAACAGTGAGTCCTCTCGTTCCCAAGACCGGAAACCGTCCAGACGGCTGACCTTCCCCACCCAGCGCCCAAGATGCCTGGTCGGCCCTCGGCGAGGTCGCCGACATCATCAAGCCCAAGGCGACGAACCGTGCCGAGTTCATCGAGGAGTGCAAGTCGGGCGCCCTCGACGGCGTCATCGCCATCTACCGCACCTTCTCCAGTGTAAAGATCACGGGCAAGATCGACGCCGAGCTGGTCGCCGCCCTCCCATCCAGCGTGGGCTTCATCTGCCATAATGGTAATTAACAACTCTTCTTCCTCATGAGCCCAAAACCCCGAAGCTGAACAACCTCAACAGGCGCCGGTTACGACCAGATCGACATCAACGCCTGCACGGCCCGCTCGCCCACCTCCCCGGTCCTCGTCTCCAACACGCCCACGGCCGTCGACGACGCCACGGCCGACATCAACATCTGGCTCATGATCGGCGCCCTCCGCAACCTCAACGCCTCGATCCTGACCATCCGCGAGGGCCGGTGGCGCGGCGCCCCTCCCCCGGCCCTGGGCCACGACCCGCAGGGCAAGGTCCTCGGCATCCTCGGCATGGGCGGCATCGGCCGCAACATGGCCAAGAAGGCCCGCGCCTTCGGCATGTCGGTGCGCTACTTCAACCGCACCCGGCTGTCCCCCGAGCTGGAGGAGGACGCCGGGGCCGAGTACGTCGACTTTGAGACTCTGCTGAAGGAGAGCGACGTGATTTCGCTGAACCTGCCGCTGAACGTACGCTTCCCTTCGCCCCACCCTGGTTTCTCTCTCCATAGTCACTGGGCTGACCCAATCCCTCCAGGCGCACACCCGCCACATCATCTCGACGCCCGAGTTCGCCAAGATGAAGAAGGGCGTCGTCATCGTCAACACGGCCCGCGGCGCCGTCATCGACGAGGCCGCGCTCGTCGACGCCCTCAACAGCGGCCAGGTCGGCAGCGCCGGCCTCGACGTCTTCGAGAACGAGCCCCAGGTCCACCCGGGCCTCATCGCCAACCCCAACGTCCTCATCATCCCCCACATGGGCACCTACACCATTGAGACGTCGGCCAAGATGGAGGAGTGGGCCATCGGCAACGTCCGCCGCGCCGTTGACGAGGGGAAGCTGAACAGCGTTGTGCCCGAGCAGAAGAGCGTTGCCGGCGCGTAGAGCCTGTAGCATGTTACAACTCATGACGCGAAGAGAGAATTGCACTAGACATCTAATCTATACCCATCTTTAGTGTACCTAATATTACTTACTACTGTGATTCTTGACGTCCTAAAGTTGAACCTGGCCGGCTCTACTTGTAAGTATCGTCTAATTGCGATCGAATCTTGAGTGATACTTACTTCCAACGCACGAAGAAAAGGGGAACAAGTATCTAGTCTCCATCTTTTCTGGCTTATAATCCCGAACAGAAATATGAAGTAAGATCACTCTGATGGATAAGAAGCTGTTATTTTTGTGGTCCAAGACCGATCCACGTATCGAATTAGGACCGACGAGCTGTTTACCAGGTCGGTGCGAGTGAACCCAGCCGCAATACGACCCTGCAATTCCACTCAGCCGTTGACGTCTATACGAATTCAGATTGATTGGCCCGCATGAGATCGACCTCTCGGGAAACAGTCCCAACCTCGTCGGTAGTTGACACGAAGATTCTTGCTCAACCGCCGGGACAAGAAAGCTTGGCCTCTGCCAAGTCTGTGGGGAATGGAAGAGAGGCACCGCGGTGCAAATCAATTCCGCCTATCAACCCGGCGACAATGACGTGATCTACCTGGTAAAATCGAGAGAGAGACTCAAAAAGGATCTGAGCTCGGCGCCCGCCCGATAGCCCTGCATCTGCATGGCTTTTATCCGGTCCCCGCTGCGCGATACCCCGCGTCCAAACCCCGCGGTCCTCACCCCGCGTCGGCGGGTTGCTCGAGGACCGAAAGCCGGGGCTGGCCCGGGATGGTTGGGTTGTTCGATACCGGGGGGTTATCCGTTCCGGTGATGGTATAAAAAGGGGACCGTTGTGCGACGTCCAAGATGAGTGGGATAGTAGCGGCTAGTTGCGACGTGCTCATAATTGTGCCAACATGAAGTTCTCATCTGCGGTAGCGCTGCTTCTCACAGCCGGCGTCTCGGCCATCAAGAACCCCGTCATACCAGGGTAAGTTGCGTGAGCTCAGCATGATGTCTTGACTGTCTTGACTAACACTGTCAGATGGAACCCTGACCCAGCTATTCTCCGGGTAGAGGATACCTACTACATGGCCGTATCTTCCTTCACATACTTCCCTGGTGTACCCATATACAAGTCCAAGGACCTGGCGAGCTGGGAACTCATCTCACATGCCCTCAAGACTCCCGAACACCTTCCCATCTATGGCATCTCACACGGTGAAGGTATGACTACCCCAACATTCGACCACGTTCCATTACTGACAACCCTCCAGGCGTTTGGGCTCCCTCTTTCTCGTACCATGACGGCCTCTTTTACATCACGTCCATGACCCGCTGGGGCTCCGACCCCAACTGGCGTTCATGGCCACGGATCTGGTACATCTCCTCCCCGGACCTCATCACCTGGTCCAACTTCACCTGGGCCGAGCCGTACGGTATCGACCCGGACATCTTCCACGACGTCGACTCGGGCAAGACCTACCTCAACCTCATGGGCGTCAACAACAACTACGAGCGCCTCTGGGGCATCACGCAGTGCGAGATCAGCCTGCCGACCGGAAAGTGCGTCGGACCCTACCGCAATATCTGGAACGGCACGCTCCCGAACATCCCGAGCGCCCGGCCCGAAGGCCCCAAGATGTTCAAGCGCGGCGACTACTACTACCTCGTCCTCGCCGAGGGCGGCACGAGTACGGGCCACCGCGCGACGGTGGGCCGGTCCAAGTCCCCCGAGGGCCCCTGGGAGCCGGCGCCGAACAACCCGCTCATCTACAACGGCGCCGACCAGAACCTCACGATCCAGTCGACGGGCCACGCCACCTTCACCGACACGCCCGATGGAGAGTGGTACGCCTCGCTCCTGGCCCGCAGGAACGTCAACCGCGCGTCGCCGCTCGGCCGCGAGGCGTTCCTGGTCAAGGTGGACTGGGAGGACGACTGGCCGACGATGAACGGCGGTGAGCCCCTTCTCATCAGCCAGACCGTCGAAGGGCCGGATCAGGAATTGCCCAAGCCGCGCTGGACCGAGGACTTTTCGGGCTCGGAGTTGGGTCTTGGCTGGTACCAGGTTCGAACGCCGTACACGGACGACTTCGAGCTCAAGTCGCCCGGCATCGCGTTCAACCCCAATGTCTTCACCCTCGGCGACCGCGACACGCCCGCTGCCCTCTTTCACAAGCAGACGTCGCTCAACATGACGTTCTCCGCGAAGCTGCTGCCGACCGACAAGGGACTCGGACCGAGGCAGTCGGTGGGCATCGCGTCGTACTTGAGCGAGGTCAACCACCAAGACATTGGAGTCAGGGGGTGCTGGAACTCGACCGGCCTTTGCCTGTTCGTTGATCTGCTGCCCACATCGACCGGAGCAACCACTCAGCCGAATGTAAGTGCACTATATCTCGTCATTGATCGATCACAACTAACTGACGCGTGCCTTAGTCCACCGAGTATCCCCTGGGTGAGTCGACGATCCCGACAGACCTGACGCTGCACGTCCGGGCCGCACCTCTGAGCTACTCCCTCGGATACTCCCGCGGGAACTCAACCTCGCCCACGTGGCTGAAGCAGTTCAGCAACAGGCAGATGGGCTCGAACCCCGGGTATCCCAACTTTGAGGGTTCCATGTTCGCCCTCTTTGCGAGCGGAAACGGAGAGCCGTGGCCGTACGATGCGCCGGAGGTTGGCTTCCGCAGTGTCGAGGAGGTCTACTACGAGGAAAACCTCCCTGACTATGATGAGCTGAGGTGAACGGTGTCAGTGAGCTCAATGGGACGCAGGCTGGAGCTGTGCGACGCTGTTACTTGGTGCCGAGGAGCAGAATTGTATCAGCACTTAAACGTAGACCATTCAACTTAAGTCTAGATGCACTCAGTAATCAGGAAAATCAACAAATAGAGCAGGGAACTATTATTTCAGACCCTCAGGCTAAGTATTTTATATCCCTCTAATTATTCTAGTAGGTATTTAGTTTTAGTCTATTCTTATTACTATTTATCATTTCTACTATTATCCATTATCGTCACTATCGTCCGTCATCGTCCCTGTTGCCCGTCATCGTCCCTGTCGTCCGTTATCGTTACTTCTGCTTATCGTTATTGTAGGTGCTTGTGAGAGGTGGGATATTCAGCCTAAGGGGTGTGAAATAATAGTTCCCGAGCAGAACCGTACTAGCCTACGAACATAGACCACCCAACTGATGTCTGGACGCAGTCGGCAGTCAGGGAATATCATGTGTAAAGTAGTCAAGTTTTAAGCGACGATTGCGCATCATTTAAATGGCCCTCGATGACCACACGGTAACCTTCTTTTTGGTTGACGTACCAACGGTAAAGTCTTTGCTCGTGGTTCAATCATACAACGGATGTCCATGCCCGCTTGGCATCACGTTCTCGGCTCTTCTGGCTAGCAACAAGGAAAAAGAAAGTAAAAAATGGATGAATTGCTTGGAACCGCGTGCAGAGCAGCAGCCGGGCCTATGCCGGCCTGTCGTCTCGCATGACGGGTGGTTGCACCCTGCGTTCCGGGCTTTCGTGCCTGAAGATCCCTTCCGCCTGCGCTTCTCAATGTCGGTCAAGCTGAGCTGCAAGGGTTCGGAGTGATCAACACCCCCCTACACCCCCCTTTTCCTACCGATGGTCCCGAAAGGCAGATCGTTCCGTCCCTGACGCTGCAGAGGGCACAGAGCAAGTACATACCTACATAGTACGTACAAACGTCTTTCTTTGGTTGGAAACTGCCCTTCGCTTCGATGCACCTCGGAGCTTTGGCTTCCCTCCAACGACGTCAGCGTGGTTGGTGTCCCGGCCGATATCAGAAGAGTCGTATTACTTTGTGATTCTTTTGGCGGTACGAACCAGATCGACCGGTTCTCTCAGAGAGAAGAAAAAAAAGGAGATGTGACATCCCCCCATTTACCCCCCTCAGGGCAAATTACCATCAAGTTTTCTGGAAGCTCTATTTAGGGGGTGAGATTGAGATTGAGAGAGAGCGGAAGATGAGATGAGGTACGACATAGTGGGGTGCAGCAAGGAAGCGCCGATACGGCGGGGAACGTCAACCGGCTCGGTTCGTCAAAAAAGACTCGCAGCAAGCCGTTGCTCGGTACATGCGAACGTTTGGTTCTCTAAGCCACAGACGCTGAAGAGGGGGGTTCTTTCGACGAGGGGGGCGTGGAAAAGCAAAAGGGAGCACCGAGGAGGGGCGAAAAAAGTGATACGCAACAAAGTGCGAAAGGGCGAAGCTTCCCGTCCGAGTTTGCGGGGGAGGTAATAAGCCAAAAGAACCGCGTTGCAACGGTGGGCGATTAACGAAGCGAGGCGAGCGGTCATCATCGACATGGTCTAGGAGTCAAGCACACACACAGACACAGACACACACACCACTGCTGGCCCTGCGGCTGTGTGCTCTAATGTCACCGTGGGGACTGCAGAAATCATGGGTCTCTTCTTTTTATGGGACATTTTGACATTTGAGTAATGACGGCGGCCCATGGTACAGAGATTGCAAAATGAGATTGACGAAGCAGCTGCGTATTCGCTTCCTAGGTTGAAAGGTAGGCAAGTCCGGAGAACGTGCTATAGGGAGCAAAAAGGGAAGGCAGAGAGGGCTGGAGAGCTGGACCCTTGGATGAACGCATGAAGGAGCACGGACGATTGGAGATTGAGCCTCTCGAAGGGTCATTATTGGGTTACGAGGCGAGGAGGCTGAAAGGGGATGCCGGTCGTGTGGGCGCGCGAGCCAAGCATGGGTGATGCCGGGCACGCGGGAGGGTGTGGGATTGGCGAGGTTCTTGTTTGCAGTTGACGGGAGGGAGGGGAGGGGAGTAGCTTAAGTTGAGAGCTACTATCATCTGATGAGACATTGGTCGTGTGCGACTGGCTGGCTGTTCATACACTACGCGTCTTCGAAAGGGTTTGACGGGAATCGATTGACGGATAATCTCATGGATACTAGGAAGCCTTCGCGGAGCGGGCCACCTCCGTCTCCGTCTCCGTCTCCGTCCTCACCGGTTGTAGTATCGTCACATGCCCTCGGTTGAAGAAGGGGGTTCTGAACAGGTGTTCACTTGAACAGTCGTTCATCTCGCGGCCAGAGTTGTGACAAGGCAGAAATACTGCCTTGCTGCTTGCGTTGATGGTTTGCTCTGTCGACAGCCGCGGCAGGGTGAGACGTTGGCAAGATTGATAGCCCCTCGAGAACCGAATATATTGGCCATCAGCAGCGCTCCTCACCCGAAGGGGCGGCCGGTGTGGCTCACCATGTACTGACAACTCTCTACCTGGGGCATGGGCATGTGAGGGGAACAAGGGTCTGTGGGAGGACGGAGGTGTAGAAAGGGGGGGGAGGAGGGGGCCCTGGAGGGGGACAAACGAGCATGGTAGGACAGGACAGGACAGGGCAGGGTATGACGGGTCGGTGTTGGGGTCCGAGGAGGTTCGCAACAAGTGAAGACGATGGTGGTTTGCTGTGCAGAGCCTGCGCAATACTCGTACATGTTATTACTTACTATAAAGCACCGGGTCTGTTTTCCCTAAAGGTGAAAGCTATGATGCAAATTCTAAATGACGATGATGTATTCGGGCGATAGAGACTAGGGCTGAAATTGAAAAGAGAGATCGGGCCAAGGCAGCGCCTCAATGATCTGCTGCAAGTGTGGCTTTCGTGGAATTGCAACTTCATGCAAAAGGCTTCTCTCTGCGTACTACTGCAAATCGGACGGGGAGCGGTTGAAATTGGATGGAGAATTGCAGTACGTGGAGGGGACGCGGCCAGCCCCGAGGGTGGAACATGGAGGGTCCGTACCTGGTTACGTAACGTCGCTGTGAGACGAGACTAAAGCACGCCCAAGTGGACCTGCAGCAGAAGTACCTCGGAGCCTCAAAAGACCTCTGGAGAGGTCGCGCGCGGGTACTGTGCTAAGCACCTGCCCAAGGCACCTCCAAGAAGATGAAGAAATGGAAGAAGCTGGCTACATTGTACTCGTCACCTTGCCTGCTTCAGAGGTTTAGGCAGGTGTCCAGTCAGCCAGTTAGGCTCTTAAAATGAACGATATTGAAATGATGCCAGAAGCAGAAGCTCGCGAACAAGATTTGCATGCCGTTTATTGCGTCTCGTTTCCCATGTCTTGATAATAGGTAGCGCCTCTGTGTAACGGCTGGTGTAGAATAGCCTAACAGAGCATGAGTGTGTACATGTCTACATAGTAGGTATATCGACTACCTCAGGTCAAGTACCTTCGGGAGGGTTGCGCAGTTCTTACCCTCAACGTCTAATGTAGGTAGGTAGGGCCGTAGGAACTAGCTGCTCCGTCTCCGCACTTGCTGTATGGGAACCTTACCTACTGCGTGGAAAGGGCCGCTCGGGATTGGCCAGGCTCTTTGAGGGAGGGGCCAAATGGTTCGATGTTATTTCGACGGGCAGCGGCGAGAGATTCCAGCCACATAACCTTACATCTACCTAGGCTCTAGGCTCTGGGCTCTAGGTGCCTAGCAACCTATGCCACTGGGTATTAGGTAGTGTTCTTTTGGGGGCTGGCACGGGGCTGTCGAACGGGGAATCAGGAGCTTAGGAGCCCCTCTTCCGAGTCGCAGAATAAGTGGCCGCGCTCCTTGGAAACGCGCGAGAGAGAAACTCATCGTCAGGTTGATGGAATGGAACCAGTCTGGTCAGAGCCAAGTGAGAATCTGTCTATCACGTCTGCGAAGCTGGAGGCGTGTCCTGTCGCAGTCTAGCCCTCTGGGCGTGTGGCGGACAAGAGGGCGGGCAGCGGACAATTTAGGAAGCTAAAGCAAGGTCCTGGGCACGCCCATCCCCAATCCACACCCACTTGGGCGTCTGCACTAACATTGGATGGTTCGCCTCAGTGGAAAGGTCGGGACGAATTCCACTGGGCTAAAATCCCCTAGTGGTGCAGAGCGCCCAAAGGAGATGCTGTCAAGATTCGCCTCCCACGGCCACCGTACACCTCGCGATGTACCTCCTCGGACTGGTACGGATACATACTCGCGAATTAATGTACAGCGCCTCTGCAACTCCGGTGCAGTGTACCTAGGTAGGTAGATAGGCAGGTCTAGGTAGGTAGCAGTGCGGACCTCGGGAAGCCACATGGCCAATCACAGTGCAACTCTGCAGCGTAGAAGAGCTCCAAGAGGTACCTCAATGCTCAGAACCTTCTTTCTGAACCAGGAAAGGGAACGAGCATCTGTGCGCGTAACCGTCTTCCGCGCGGCTGGCCTTCCCTTATTCACTCGGCACACTGCGAATGCGCAACGACACTGACGGACGCCTCATGCATAGCGTCTGATGCTGGATATTCTCCCCTTCTCACGTATTTATCTACCTACCACTATTATGTACTTCACCTTATTTCACGTTCCATGTCTTCCTTGTTCTCCGCGGCTACTTCCGCCTGTTCATGGTCCTCAATCCAGTACCTAGCGCTTGACCTCGAACGCTCCCCTGCTGTGCCGATTCTCTCAAACAACCGCTGACCCTGTGTCCCTGACCCATCGGACGGTATCCGGAGCTCCTCCAAGCGTTCCAGCAGTTCTCTTACATCTCCACAGGCCTGAGAGGTGGTTACAGGTCGCGGTACGGACTGGAGCAGCAGGTAGCGCTGTGGACTGGAACTGCACCGCACTTGCGGCCAGCAAACACCGAAAGGGCCAGCAAACCGACCAGGAACAGGCCAAGATCTCCCGCTCGCGTTTACCTTCCGCCTCGCCGCTCGTCTCCGTGCCGGCAGCCTGCACTACAGGCCACGGTCTACAGACTACCTGCCCACCTGGACCCCCCCGTCAAACGCACCCATGGGCCGCGGACGCGGTCGTGGACGTGCGTGCCATGCCATGTCTCCGAGTCTGCATCTGCATCTGCGTCCTTGTCCTCGACCCCGTCCTCGTCCCTGACGGTTTTTATCCCGTCAACCGTTGTTAACCTCACCAGCAAGCAGCAAGCAGCAAGCAGCAGCTCCTTCGCAGTCTTCTGCCGTCTTCGAGATCCACCCGCACCAATATCTCGCCAACCCCGGGCAATACAACACACGTCCCAGCCAGCTTCCCGGCCAACCCAGGTTAAGGTACGGAGTACGGATACATGCCTGCCATGGAAGGTACTTGCTCTGGTAGGAGGCGCCTTGCCCTGCTCTTTTGCCTTGCTGCGCGAAGGAGCTGTAGTAACTCGCTGCAGGATACCTACGCCAGGTACCTACCTAGTGCTACGTAGTAGTAGCAGTACGTACCTATAGACCTCACACCCTGACCACCCCCTGGCCCCTCCGCCCTGCACGCTCGCATGGGACATCCAGCCCAGTACCCGTCCGTCACCTCCCTCCCTCCTCGTCGCGAAAGGGAAGGAAGGAAGGGAAAAAAAAAAAAGAAGGGGAAAAAAGTTGTGCAGCCTTCCTTCCTCCACCTCCAGTCGTCGCCGCGGTCCACTCCCCGAGGGCAAGGAAGGAGGCATCTTGGGGATTGTGAAGCTTTGATTCGTCGCAACCACTCGGCCGACAGCCCAGTCCAGCAGTCCAGCCTGGCCCGTCAGTTACAGTGTACCTTCCGACGTCCAGCTTCCACCTGCGCCTGCACCTGCACATTCTACCAAGACTCGATTTGCACATCGTTGCATAGGCACCGCACCGTACTTGCCTCTCCTCCCACCTCGACTTATCCGTGCCTCACCCTCACCTCACCTTCGAGCGCGCACCCTACCACTACCTACGGTCCTGCAAGGCGGATACTGCGCAGGGGTTTCCTCGAGCACACTACCTTACAACGCGCATCCACAATCGCTCGCTTCTTCTTCTCTTGTTCCGTCGACGTTCCGCGCCGCGCCCTCGACGACAACCGAACCGGCTCGACCTCCTCCTCGTCGACCTCCTCGTTCCTTCGCTCACGCCCACCAGGACCACCACCCCTACGCGTACCCTTCCCTCCATCCCTCCTGGACCTGGTGCTGCTCCTCCTGCTGCTGGCCTGCTGCTACTCCTCCGCACCCCCTCCCGCTCCTGCCCTGTCAGGCCTCTCTTTCTCAGCAGCAGTGGTGGGCAAGCAGACACGAAAAAAAAAAAAAAAAACCTCTCTCGAATCGCGCTGCTCCAGCACCTGGGAACAGGGACCACATCAAGCACTCCAAGCACTCCAAGCACAACAAGCACGGCACAGCACAGCGCGCGCGCGCACACACACACACGCACGCCCAGCTTGCCCTCACGTCTCCTTCACTCCTCCTCAGTCTCTCCTCGCGTGCGAGTTACGGATACAACCAGCCCAGCCCAGGCCAGCCAAGGGTGTCGCGCATCCACGCATCCCATCCATCCACGCCTCCTCCTCCCCTGGGCCCTCCTCAGAAGTCCAATCGTGGCTCCATAAAAATTTCTAATTAAAATCGAAATGGCTCAAGAGGACAACCCAAGCATCAGCACCAGCACCGGCCTCAGCACGAGTGCCAGCACCTCCGCCAGCGTGCCAGCATCTACTCCGGCTCCAGCTCCCGTGCCGACGTCCATGCCCACGTCCACGGATACGCCTACGCCTATGCCCACGCCCGCGGTTGCAGCTACACCTGTGCCTGTCGTGCCGGTGACTGATGCCAGAGACGCAGCTCCTCCTCCTCCTGCTGCTCCTCTTACGTCGACAGCCTCTACTAATTCTGTCCCTCCCCCGACCTCTTCGACCTCACCTCCCCCTCCTCCTCCTTCCGCGACCCCGACTCTGACCTCGACTCCGACTCCGACTCCCACTGCCGAGCCGCTGTCCATCGCGACGGCGAACGCGAACGCGAACGCGTCCACTCCTCTGCCCGTTGCTGCGACCTCGACTGCGCCGGCCACTACGAACGCGACTGCTCCCGCCCCCGCCGCGGCTCCTGCGCTTCCTCCCCAGCAGAACGGCGAAGACGCGAGGGTGCCATCGCCCGGCATGGCTAACCAGCCGCCTCCCGGGCCCCCGAGAAACTACCCGAGCCCGAACAACTTCTCGTCGCCCGCGTTGCCGACCGGCCAGTACGCCACCTACCATGCCCAGCCGAGCCAGCCTCCTGCCGACCACTACCGAGCGAGCCCCGGGGCGCCAGTTCCCTCTCTGCCGAGCATGAAGAGCCTCCCGGATCCGCACTTCCAACAAGGCGCGCCGCAGCATCAGCATCAGCATCAGCATCAGCACGCGCACCAGCACCAACATCAACATCCTCACCAGCACCAGCAGATGCCGATGCAGATGTCCATGCCTCCGAACCCGGCGGCCATGTCATACTACATGAACCCGGCAGTACAGAACCCATATATGCAGGACCTGAGTGCCATGCGGTATCCAATTGCTCCCGGTCCTCACGATCCTCGGCTGATGCGCGGCCCGGGAGGTCCCAAGAAGGTACGTGGAAGAGATGGATGCCGGGACTGGCGAGCTTTCATACGGTGGCAGATACGCGTGTTGGACATTGGCTGACGGTTGGTTCCTTTGCCTTATTATAGGAGATCAAGCGCCGAACGAAGACGGGCTGCTTGACGTGTCGCAAGCGTCGCATTAAGGTTAGTGGTGATTTTTTTTTTCGTCTTCCCCGCAGCACAACGGGAGCACGAGATGAGGTTTGCGCTCGCCGGCAAAAAAGCAATTGAAGAAGATGGGGAATGCGCCAGAGTCAAAGAAAGAAACAAACTTTACGATAAGCGAACGGCATGGCGGTTTCGCCAAAAAAAAAAAAAAAACCGGTCGCTTGCTGTCGCTTCTCGCTTGATCTGGAGCTACTGCGAAGCGAGGAGCCATGAACCACGTCCGCGTTCCGGGATCGCGCCGCGCCCGCGCCCGCGCGCCCGCACCCGCACCCGTACCGCAGCGCAGGTTAGGCAGGCAAGGCAAGGCAGGCGCAGGGAGGAAGGAGCAATCTTCCGTTCCTGCAGAACCGAGACGTGGACTGGACCGCGCCCACCAGCGCCCAGCACCCGCGCACAGGTGGTGACAGGCCCAGCCAAGTCCCAGCAGCACCTGCTCCAGCACCAAAACCACCTGCCTTCCAGCGCCCGCACTCGCCTAATAACGGCTTCCCGTGCGCCCACCGTCACTGTTACTGTCACTGGACCACGACGCTTATTAGGCCGTCACACCCGACCTCGCCTCGCCTCAGGAAACCTCCGATCGGCTCCGACTAAACCTTAGCCTCGCCCAGCCCAGCCCGGCCAGCCCATCAGAGCAGGTGCAAGTGCAACACTCTGGACTGCACTTACCTCATCAAACATCACGTCAAACACCAAACACCAAACATTATCCCTCTCAATTCGTCCGACTTTACCACTCCTCATCTAGGTGCTTCTGGAATCGTCACCATCTCACAACCCCAAGTGTTTTGTTTTGTTTCTAGTGGAGCAAGCAAATTCAGTCACTCTGCTATCATCTTTGGATTGATTCCTCCAGCCTTTGTCTTCACCCAACTAACTCCGACAACTATCAGTGCGACGAGGCTCATCCCACCTGCAACAACTGTAAAAAGTCGAAGCGCGAGTGCTTAGGCTACGACCCCATCTTCAAGCAGCAACCCGGCCCCTCCGCCATTCAGCCTGCCCCGAACGCCCCTAGGGTGCCGACCCCGACCGTCCCGTCCTTGCCATCATCATCTGTACCTCCTGCAGTCCCTACTGTGCCTTCGACACCTGCAGCTCCAGTCCCTTTGCCGGTCACTTCCACCAACCCCTACGGCAACCAGCCTGCTGTGCTGCCCAGCTCCTACAACGCTGTTCCGGCTGCCTCTCACGCACCACTCGACCCGGCACTGACTGCGACAACACCCAGTGTCAAGACCGAGACAGGCTACGACTTTGCGGCGCCGATAGATCCGGCTCTGCATAACCTCCCAACTCCGGCCACCATACCTTCCACGCAAAACCAGCCGTTCGCGGCCGATCACAGGGCAGGCTTCGACAACCATCTCAGAGGTGCGGTCCTCCCACAGTTATTGTACATGCCTTGTTCTCTTTCAGCGGTTTCTTTGCCTGGGCCCTCTTGTACTAACACGCATCGTGCAGCCACAAACATGAGAGTCGATGACCTCATCGGCCTCCTGGGCCCTGCTGCTCCCACCCAGGAGATTGCCCTTACCCCGGAGCTTCTCGCCGAAATCGTCAACATTTACCATGAGGTCTATGCCTCGGGCCTGCAGGCTTTCTTCGAGACTGCCTGGTTCTCCACCAAGGATGCCCAGGGTAAATACCCCATGGAGCACAGCCAAGCAATCCTCAGCCAGTTTGCCTCCTTCGTCAAGGTTCTCCAGGCCGTCCCTGCCAACGACCACACCCAGATGGCCCACTCCGGAGTTCTCGAATCCCGCCTTATTTGGGCGCTGGCTAGTTTGCCTCGCAACAGTGCCTCTGTCACATCGAGTGCCGCTTTGACGGAAGCTGCCGGCCGAGTCCAGGTCGTGGACACCCTGCTCACCGGCGATTTCCTGTCGGCGAACCCCCTCGTGGCTCCCACCAGCGAGCCGAATCCCCACCGTCGTCAAGAGCTTGAGTTTTGGTACAATCTCGCCGAGTACCTGCGGTACCACGACCCGGTCAAGCGTGATGAGATCCTCGGCAGACTCCGCCTCCAGCTGGGTGGCAGGGAGAACCGCGATCTCATCTACTCGATCGCCATCTCGCGAGAGATCTCACCGCGGGTTGAGCCGGGCTTTGAGAGGACGATCCCCCAGCACTTGGACGAGTCGGATCCCAAGAACCGGCTCTACGTGGCGAACAAGTTCATTCGGGAGGAAGCACAGGTCACGGGCGGAACGACCAACATCGTCCGGCGATTCAGCGAGATTGCGATAAGATCTTTCATCAGCCCCGGCGTCAACATCGCTCGCCCTGCCCCGGCTGCGCCCGCGCAGCCCTGATGGCGCTCCCCGGGCGTGCCTTTCTTTTTCAGCATCAGACTCTGCAGCATTTTCCAGGCTCATGGGATGGCGGGACCCAAAAAAGTCGTGTTTTGAGGCGTTTTAAGGAGAGGACGGAAAGCATTGCCTTCTTTCCTTGTATTGTATTTCCTTTCCGGTTGCATGCGGACGGCACCGCGCCGCCCGTCCCTATACTTCTCGTGACGGCCGACGGCATCTTGTACATTAACTTGTTGAACTAAAATTAGTGGTATTCAGGCATGGCGGCGCGGCTGGCGAAAAGAAAACGGCGAGGAGTGACGAGAGGTTAGGCATCCAGGGCCCAGTTGTCCTGCGGTTCCTCGGGCGAGCCAGGCAGGCAGTGTTTCTACATGCCCACTCTGTAAGATACAGTTAGAAAGATGTGTTTTTGATACTGCACCCTCATTGGGTACCTAGATAGACCGGCAAACTCGAAAGAGCTTTTCCAGTTGCACGTTACAGCCTGTTCCCCGCGTCGCGTATTACTGACTTGCCCGTTCAAAAGCTGGCGAGGTACCATAGTAGAAAGACGAGCAAGGGTCGGGAGGAGGACGAGACCGGACGTGAGCCACACCTCGCTACGCGCGGCCCGGAACTCCGCTTCCTCGGTGAGAGAGAAGACATGTCCACGCTGCTGCAGCTGGCAAGGTCGTAGACGACATGACACCATGGTATTTCTTTCGTTAAAAAACTTCCTTTATGGGCCATTTCTCTGCTGGGGCCAGACACGTGCGGGCAACGAGTCGAGCCCGCTCCATGGCAGCTACGGGAGCTTTTTGCAAGTTGGGTGCGCCTACCTACAAAACTCGAACCAAAGATCTCGTGCCCATCAACATAGGTCTCAGTTGTGTAATTGGTACTACGTACGGAGTACTGCTATTTGTACAGCGCCCTGTCGGAGTGAGGAATGGATGGAGCACTACACGCGCTGACTGCAGCAAAGTGGGCTTGGCTTGGCTGGGCTGGACCCTCTGCAACTTAGACCCAAATTTCTGACCGCTCTACCATCTCAATCCCGGCTGTGTGTTCTAGTGGATTATGATTTCTCGTTCACAAGTATGTGCACTTGATCCCGAGAAGGTCGCAGGTTCGAGCCCTGCCACGGTCAAAGCCATTACCTTTTGATTTTTGGTTCAGGTGCATGGGGGAGAGACCACCAACTCTCGCAGTTTGCACATTTGTTTGGTTAAAGACCAAATTTTGCTGCTTTCGATTTTGGCGTACCTGTCTGATACTCTTCTACTAATCTCTAATATTGATTAACTATCCTGTTGGGTTTCTACTAATACTTATAATAAGCTCTAGATGAACGATGGCGAGGATACTGAAGAGGAGGAGGATTAAGTTATATAACTTGGCTTAACATCCTAATTATGTATTGGTAGGAGAATTGAATGAGGTTAAACAGCTCTTGGGTGTTAACCCTGAGCACATGCAGCAGAGAGTATCGGCAACTCCAGTGGAAAGGTCATGGGCTGCCACATTACATGAACACGACGACTCGTTACTGATTCCAAGACCCCGAATATAGCTTCAGAAACCTCATCGACGCTGCAACTACTGTACATATAGCCTTCAAACAGGTCCTCACTGAAAATGCGGAAAGAAGTCCGACCACTCGGGCGTCTTATACAGCGCCGCAGGAGCCTCACGCAGGCTAACAAACGCCTCAACGACCAAAAACACCCTCGCCGCAGCAAACACAGCCATCATGAAGCCAAAGAACCACGCCTTCGCAGTCTTCACCCACCCCCTCTGCCCCAAACCCGCAAGCCTAGCCCCCGGCGCCGCGCCAGACACAAAAACGTCAAACCGCGGCCACACCTGACGCGCAAGGAAGAAGAACCAGAGCACCGCCCCAGAGCAAGCTATAACCAACGACGCGACAAGCCACAGCGTTCGCTCCACCGGAGTCGGGAAGCGGTCCCCGGCGCCGGCGGAGTGCAGGCCGCCGTACGCCGCGGCCGTCAGCGCCAGGACGGAGCGCAGCGCGTCGCGGTGGACGTTGACCTGCCCCAGCCCGAGGTTCGCCATGGAGGGGAAGTTGACGACGTGGGGCACGACGTAGTCCGTCTCGCCGAGGAAGACGCCTATCCCCGGGACGGTGGTGAAGTAGACCGTGTGATACACCGGCCGGCCGGCGCACTGGGACCACAGAGTGTCTGCTGCTTTCGAAGCCTGTGACAGGAGGGTTAGGTTTATCGGCACATGCGGCTGTCTACTTTGTTGAACATCGGGGAATTTCCTTCGGCAGTAAATTGTGCTGTGACGCAAGTTGTTGCTGTCGTACGGCGGAGCAAAGTACGTCTGCAGACACTCGGGGGAGACCGTCGGGTTGGCCTGGTCGATGTGGTACTCGTACGCGGCGCGAGGCGCACGTCGCGGATGCTCGTATACCGTAGCCGGCATGGGACGAGGACGGAGATCGCCAATATCAAAACCAAGAAACCTGGAAGGGTCTCTCGAGCCCGGAGAGCCGATGGACAGATGAGTCGTGACCAGAACCTCTCCGTCCTCCTGGTCGCCATCCGCCCTCAGTTCTACCTCGCTTTCGCCCACCGATCCCGCAGGCGAGTATACAAAACACCGGATATCAGTGACTCCGCCAACGGCGCTCATCGACGAACACGCCGACATGAGCGATAAGACATCGTCGTGCCCCTCGCCCAGGACAGTCGGATCGCGAACGTCCAGAGGTTTGCTCCACCATAGCAGATACAACAAAACAGCGCAAACGACGTGCCCGCAAGTATTGATCTCAAGCAGAGACACGGGGAGGCTTTCGATCAGTCGACCCACGACCTGAGCCACCATCCACCCGGCCTGGATGCACACCAGCGACTTGGCCATCCAGTCCGCCTTGCTCTTGTCCTGTATCTGGGACTCGTGGATCTCGGGCAGCTTCCCGACGAAGGACAACAACCTGATGCCCTCCGGCGTGATCGTAACCCTCTCCACGCCGGCTTCGTGCCCGTACGCCGGCCGCTCGATGACAAACCCGCCCATGACGGCGTAAAAGCACTGCGTCATGTCCCACGTGTGTCGGGACAGATGACCATCTCCCGTGCCCTTACCATCCCCGCTGGCATCCCTTCGGTGAGCCGCGTCTTTCTCGATCTCACGCTCGAGCCAGCGGGCGACGATGTACTGCGCCGCCGCCGTCGCAACGACAATCTCCGGCGCGAAGATGCCGTACAGGACCCACTTGATCCGTTCGATCACCCGGCTCCGGACCGTGGAGCGGGCCGCCGGCACGTTGAGATGGAGCGCGGTCCAGACGCATATCGTCAGCGTGAGAACGCAGGAGCAGAGGAGTCCAAAGGTACCGCGGCCATCGGGCTCTGGGGCCCAGCCGATTAACGAGGAGGGAGAAGAGTCGGCCGCGGTTGCAGTGATGGCGAGTACGAGGGCGAGCAGGGCGAGCGTCATCGGTATGTTGGGCTGCGTATGCGATGCATCGTATATAATAGGCTTTCGGGGTTATCTGGCAGAATGTTTTCCATGATGAATCTGAGCAGAACAGCTAACGTTTTATCGGCGCAACGTTCGGTCTCGGGAACCGGAGGAGATCAGCTGTTCGTGGGGGGGCATCCCTCGCAGGTTAGTGTTGCTGTATCTTACCGAGCTTGCATAGAGCTGAGACAGGGCATGGCCACCACCAAACAGGGGCTACGGACCAATGGCGCTCATTGGCGCTACATCACGATAAAGGCAGCGGTGTTGACTGGAGCCTTGAAATGGAAATACGCCTACGAAGGCGTTCTCCTGAAGGACGTAGGTAGGGAGGTAGGGTAGCATTGCACCTTGAATGCGTTGACGGCTTCATCGACGTCCCGATGGGCTCTCGTTTGCGAGTGTTTCCAGAATTTAGTTGTACGTCATGCCGGCTGAACCAAGCTAGTTTATTTTTCATATTGATAGATAAGGACATACATTCTCAGGTCCGTCATGTATCTTGAACAGAGAGAAAATTGTAAAAAGAGGCAGCCTGTCGCGTCAACTCAACGCCCGGCGGCCGATATCTTTGGGTATCATCTGATTCCAGGGGTAGCCTCCAGCAACATAGGAAAGTGGGTAAGTGAGAGAAATATCGAGAGGGAAGGGCCAAACAGCTTCGCTGTCGCAGGCTGGCTATCTAGAGAACGGTCTGAACTTCCAGCCCTCGATCAATCGAGCAACTTTGATGTGTTCTTTCTGCCTCGCTAAACCGGCAGGCGTGCCCTGACGGTAGGCAGCTTTCGTCCTGTGGTCTTCCAGCGTCTCGAAGACTGCGCTTGCGTGCACCAAATTCGCCCCCCGCTGGAGCAACATTTTGACTGTCGTGAGGTGGCCTCCGACAGCGGCGTAGTGGAGTGGCGTGGCGCCGTGGTGATCGCGCTCGTTAAAATCCAAACCAAGCTCCATCAAGAGCTTCATCATCACGGGGTGGGCTGTACTCACGAAGAGCAGGTTCCCGCCCGAAGCCGAGCGTTCTCTCAGGTGCGCGCCCCCGGCAAGGAGGAGGCGAACGGTAGCAGTGTGTCCAGCCTGGGCCGCAAAGAACAACGGCGTGTAACCAGGCCAAGTCCGATGATCGAGGTCGATGCCGGTCGTGATCATGGTCGCAAGTACGTCGTTCTGTCCGAGGTGAGCTGCTTGGTGGACTGGCGTCATGCTGGGGTCTCTTCGCAAAGGCGTCGTGATGTCTGCGCCGCCACGGACAAGCGCCATCGCTATGCGCGTGTTGCCGGCTTTCAGTGCCTGGCTGATGATTCTTTCTGCACCGGGGGCCGCGTGGTCGACGTCAGCTCCGATCTCGATCAGGAACTGAGCCGCCTCGTAGCATCCCAAGTGCATGGCGATGGTAAGAGGGGTCTCACCATGCTCGGTCGTGGGGTCGATTGGAGAGTCGGCCTTGAACAGCGTGTGCAGTATCTCGACTCGATTCTTGTGCGCTGCCATGTGAATGGGTAGGTATCCCTCGCTGCCAGCGGCGTCGAGCAAGGCTCCTCGCGATAGTAACAGTTTCATGGTACGTAAGTCTCCAGCAGCGGCGGCGGCGAGCATGGGAAAGTTCCCCTTGGTGCTGGGATGGTCGACATTGGCGCCGGCTTCGATGAGAAGCTCTGCAATGTCAGGAGAGGCGGTGGCGATCGCATATGTCAGGGCCGTGTGTTCGTTGACGCGCCGATCGAGATAGGCCCCCTGGTCGGAAAGGAACTCCACCATGGGGCTGCTCCGCATTGAGATGGCGACGTGAAGAGCCGTCTTGCCGTTTTGGAGGCGGGCCTCCAGATCTGCACCGTACTCGAGCAGTTTTTCCATCGACTTGAACCGATAACACTGCACGGCGGCGATCAGTGGTGTCCGGCCGCCCATATCTCTCCGATCCACATCCCCGCCGGCGTGGATCAGCACAGCCAGAGTATCGTCGTCTTCTTTGTCAGACATGGCGGCGTGGTGAACCGCCGAGCATCCCAGGGCATCAGCAGCATTGACAGACGCGCCCAGGTCACAAAGTAGAGAGATGTACTTGTCGGAGAAACCCTGCTTGATAGCGGTGATGAGGACCGTGTCGCCATCTTCTCCGCGGCTCTCTACATCCGCCCCGCCGATGGCAAGAAACGTTGCTATTGATGGGATCTGGCGGTTCAACGCTCGACGCAGGGGCGATGTCTTGGAGCCCAGGCTAGGCGCATTCGGGTCGACTCTTTGCAGCAGGAGCTTGACCACCGCAGCTTCGTCCCCTCGATCGATTGCGTCGTGCAGCTCTTTTGTCGTCCTTATGCTCTGCCTGAACAGGGTGCCCGGCTTCGGTCTGAGCCTCCTCAAGGCGGCGTGGATTCCAGAAACATCGCAGACGGCCGAAATATCTGGTCGAGGTCGTGGCCCAATAGTCGATAGGCGTAGTCGACTGCCTTTGTTGAGAACCGCAGGGCTGATGGCGCAATCCCAGGGCACCAGACGCGACGAGTGCATGAAAGTGGAGTGGTTCTTGGACGTCACATGCTCGCTGGAGTACGTGAGCGCGGGTTGTGTGCCAGTAGACGGCTTGACGCACCTTGGAACGCAATTGAGTAAGAAGGTAAGCGAAAGGCGGCTGGTCTTGAGTTGTCGTAGAGTTTGTTTCAGGGTATCTTCGTTCCAGATGATGGTGACGTGCCCCGAGGACATATCGACCGCGCCATTACTATTATTGCTACCGGCTGCAGCACGCATACGGGTGCTGTAGACGTCGAGAGACGAGAGATGGGTCAATATGGCCTCCAGGGCTTCGTGACAGGAGTCGTCGAGTAGGACGGGGTCGAAAACGAGGGTTTCGGGAATGGTTTGGCGGAGGAACTTAAATCTGCGCAGGGCATCGGTGACGGCTCGACATTCTTTGGCGAGAGCGGCCAAGGTGACGGGAGCCGTGTTAAGGCTGTTCGCCATGCGGCCGTACCTCTCGGCAAGAATCTGGGAGGTTCGTATCAGGTCGGCCAGACCAGCACCGGGCAGACGTCCCGGGGAGTCCATCGCCGGCGTCCTAGGTGACGAGACGCATGGGTGCAGGATGGCATCAAGATCGAGAGAAGACGAAAGCATCCGATTCGAGAGAAAGTCGGCATCTTTTGTGCAAGAAGGAGACGAGGAGAGACGAGACGAGGAAACGAATCGCGGGGCCAGGGAGCCAAAAGTGGCAGCGCCCCATTCCGAACCAAAGACCAACGCGAAACGGATCGTCCCAGAACGGTAGTTGGGGCGATGCTAGCCAGGGGAAACTATTGGGAACCATTTGGCGAAATGAGGAACTGGCGAACCCGGCCAGCTGGATACCTGCCAAGCAAGGTGGCGGCACAGTAACGCGGAAGATGATGCCATCGCCCTGTATTGTGATAATGCCTGGAAACAACTGTTAGATGGGAGACTCGACAGTAGACGGCAGATCGTAGACGGAAGTGAAGCAGGCAGGGAGCAAACGGTAGGCCATCTCAAGACGCTTTGGTAACGGGATCTTCAAGAGAGAGAGTCATGGCCGTTGCGAGTGGAACATCGCTTGATCTCCATATTAACCGGGGGGTGTTAGGGGAGGAGCGAGCGTACAAACCAAACCACACGGGGGTACAGATCGAGTAGGTTTGCCCGCAAGTTAATCAGGGCCCCAGGGGTCGGATGGGGATCTATGGCCTGATGAGGCCCACGAGCGAGGAAGAGGACCAGAGGCGAGCGACACGCTAGACGTATTCGTACCTCAGTCAAAGGTCGAGGTTTTTAGTGTCCACGATACGCGATTGGCGTCTGTCACACACCATCCGAGAGCTGTAATCGCGGGGTTGAAGAAGGCATTAGGTCGTTGCTGGCGGCTTGCGAACCGAGCTATTGGCAACTGACATGGCACTAGAACGGTGCTCAGACGTTTTGGTGGGAGATTGGCATGCAACCTGCCACGTGGAGAGACGAGTAGAAGAAGAAAATGACGTTCAGAGAGAAATCGAGGGAGAATGAGAGAAGGAGCTTCACTCGGAAGGCCTAACCAATGTACACAGTAGCTACCTAGCCAGGCACTACCTGTAGGTAATAAGGCAAGGTATTGACTGATCCCTGGAATTTAGTGGGAGCTCTGGCCACCAGGAGACAAGACGCGGAATCTTGGACCGAGCACGGATCATACGCAACAGTGCACGGACCATATGTTCCGCACTCCGAGGATCTCCCGGCCGGAGTCGAGATAACGCAATCATGATTGGACAAATGGTCCACGCCAACCGGAGCTCTTCCTCAGCCCACCACAGGAGCTCCAATAGAAGCTTACCTCACTCACCTCGCCTGACCGTAGGTATTAGCGGCGAGCTTTCCGTTGACGTAGTCGAACTGCCGCACTTAATCGCTTCCTGTCCCAAACCGCATCGCAACTTTTTGAAACCCTGACCCAGAACCATAGCTTCGGATAACTAGAAATTCAACGTGGCGGGCATATTCTGGAAGAAAGAGCCGTCTCCCGTGACGGCCGTTGCGAACCATCTGAACCCCCCGCCTCCCGACATCATGACCCAACCAACACCCGTCCCTCATCTTACCCCCCAGTTCTGCTTCTCGACGGGAGCTTTACGAGGTATGATTGCATGGGAACTCTGAGTAATACCCAAAAACTTCTGACTGATTTGCGCATCCAGACTTCCTCCGGCTGTCCCGCGCTAGCATCGACGACTCGATAACTCAGAACCTCAATGCCCTGGTGACACCGGCCCGCGCTGGGTTTGATCCGTCGTCGACCGGAGAGCGAACGCCACGGACTTTCCCCCGACAAATAGACCCTCAAGCCTGCCAAAACTTCAAAGACAAGGCACTGTTCCCGACATGGCACGCCCGAGCCGAAGTTCTGCACTACTGCGGCGTGGTTGCAACGAGTCCCGACCCCGATGACCCGGAGGCCCTGTTACGAGAGGTCGAGTTGGCTCGAAACAAGGAACGTGTGGTGGACGAGCGGCTGGACCCCTACTCGGGGAGATTCTTCCCACGAGAGCCACGCACAGAACAGCTCGCCATGCTGATCAGACAGGAGAAGGGTGTCGAGAACATCGTGAGGACGAGGACCTGGGACATGGTCAAGCAGAGATGCGGCGAGTCTGCCGATACCTGGGAGGAGGCCCTGGATGGATGGCGCCAGCGGACGGCCGCGAAGGGCGACAACCAATGACGCAGACATGGACGCTCACACTCACACGGCATATAATGTCCCTCGATGTCTCCGCGTAGATTTTGTACAACAGCACATTGCATCGTGTACCAACACTGTACCACTCCCGACGAATAATGATAGAACTGTAAAGCAGTAGAATATCTTGGTAACATAAATCACAATCCACGGAAACACATGCGAGCAGATCTGACAAGCCAGAGGAGGAAACAACTGGGGAGGGAAGTACTGCCTACCTAGGTAGCTCGGCATGCGTACGCTCAACTCTTGGCGGAATGCGTGCCGCCCACGGTGCGTTTAGGTGCCTGGTTTCCAAGACCTGAGGCTCTCGCTGCCGTAACATGCCGAGCCGCACCCACCAGGGCATGGTTCGATTCGAGGACAGTGCGGGCGACAGCACACTGCACTGAGCACACGAGCACCAACGGAAGGTACAGTGGGTGTACCTGCTGGAACCCCACCATAAAACTGACGGTTGTCGGTGACCGTTACACTGTGTAGGGATTTAGGATTCTTGCCTGGGGTGGGACTTATTTTCTTGCGCGTGAAGGGGGAAAACATGCCAAAGAAACTCTACTTTTCAATTGAATCATTCTTTGCGAAGCTTTTCCCCTAAAAACAATTGAAATCCTTCCAAGCAATGAAGTATACAATTGGAGAGGGGCTCACACTTACAGTGTTGAAGCACCAATGCCCCCACCCCGCATTTCTTTGCCGCCACCGTTAGCGCGAGCGCTGCCGCTGCCGCCCACTAGTCTAGGTACCTACAGTGTGTCTGAGCACCCACAGTGCACCAAATTCGCCCAGCCTGAGCCCTGAGGTAAGGAGCACCGGTGGGAGGTACCTAAGTGGGAATATCTGTGTCGCCGAACCGCCCCGGTCTTCACCTCCATGGAGCCTGCCCGTTGACTCGAACTCGCCCGCAGCTCCGATTGTGGACTCCGACTAGACACCTTCAACATCCCACCTCAACACCCCCGCCACGACACGAGAATCGGTCCCAGTCACGCCTGATTCCCGCCCTTCCTCATCTCGTCCACCGTCTACCTCTCGTCCCCGAGTGCAGCTGCCCGGTCGCGCAACTGCATCTACCCCTCGTTGTTTGAGGACCCCTCCCGAACACGCTGCGCACCAGGCGTCGAAGAGTTTTGCGTCGTCCGGCTGCCACCACCACCACCACCACCACCCACGGCTTCGTCCTCGTCCTCGTCCTCGCCTCCGTACTCGTACGAGAGTTACCCACGCCTTCGAAGAACACCTGCCACTCCCATTGTGACCCTCGCCGACTGGGCTACTGATCCCCCACACCGCCGCCCCGATGCCGCAGCCTCTCAATTCGAAAGAGGCTTCCCTCTTTCGAGCCGTCATCCGCGCCTATGAGGACAAGCAGTACAAGCGCGGTCTCAAATCCGCCGACCTCATCCTGAAGAAGAACCCCAAGCATGGCGATACCATGGCCATGAAGGCTCTGATCATGAATGCGCAGGGCAAGACCGAGGAGGCCTTTGCGTTGGGCAAGGAGGCTCTGACTGTCGACATGAAGTCGCACATCTGCTGGCACGTCTACGGTCTGCTGTACCGCGCCAACAAGAACTTCGAGGAGGCCATCAAGGCCTACAAGTTTGCTCTCAGGCTCGAGCCCGAGTCGGCACAGATCCAGCGGGATCTGGCTATTCTCCAGGTCCAGATGCGCGATTATGCAGGATACATCCAGAGCCGTACCGCCATGCTCCAGGCCCGCCCCCAGCTGCGCCAGAGTTGGACTGCCCTCGCCATCGCTCACCACCTCTCCGGCGATCTGTCGGCGGCCGAGAACGTCTTGACCACCTACGAAGGCACCCTGAAGGCCACGCCATCCCGAACCGATTACGAGAACTCCGAGGCTGTCATGTACAAGAACACCATTATTGCCGAGCAGGGCGACTACCAGAGAGCTCTCGAGCACCTCGAGTCTGCGGCAAAGCACAACCTCGACAGGCTGGAATACCTGGAGTTGCGTGCCAAGTACCTGGTCAAGCTGGGCAAGAAGGAGGAGGCCATCGCGGCATGGGAAGCTCTGGTCGAGCGTAACTCTGACCGCCCGGCCTATTTTGAGGGTCTCGAAAGCGCCCACGCCTTCTCCGAGAGCGATATCGACGCCAGGAAAAAGATTTACGACACTTATGCCACAAAGTTCCCCCGTTCAGACGCCCCCCGTCGCATGCCACTCAACTTTTTGGCGGGTGAGTTGTCAAACAGGTTTTTTGTGGCCTCTCCATGTTCAACTTGCTAACAGTAGCGTAGGCGACGACTTCCGCGCTGCGGCGAAGGACTACCTGACGCTGATGTTCAACAAGGGCGTCCCGTCGACGTTCGCCAACCTGAAGCACCTCTACTCCGACTCGGCCAAGAAGGAGGCCCTCGAGGCCCTCGCCAAGGAGTATGTCGCGTCTCAGAGCTCTAGCTCCGACTCAACAAACGGCGACCGCTCCAAGGGCGAGGCCGCTGCTCTCTACTTCCTGGCCCAGCACTACAACTATCACCTGAGCCGCGACTTGGCAGAGGCCCATAAGTACATCGACCAGGCTATTGAGAAGGTCCCCAAGAGCGTTGACTTCTACATGACCAAGGCCAGGATATACAAGCACCAGGGCAACCTGCAGAAGGCCTCTGAGACCATGGACCACGCTCGGTCTCTGGACACCAAGGATCGTTACATCAACACCAAGGCCGCCAAGTATCAGCTGCGCAACAACGAGACCGGGAAGGCATTGAAGACCATGAGTTTATTCACTAGGGCTGATACCGTCGGAGGACCCCTTGCAGATCTCCTGGACATGCAGTGCGTTTGGTACTTGACCGAGGACGGAGAGGCTGCTGCCAGAAAGGGTGATGAGGCCTGGGCACTGAAGCAATTCCACACTATTCACAACATCTTCGACGTGTGGCAAGAGGATCAGTTCGACTTTCACAGCTTTTCTCTGCGAAAGGGTCAGATCCGCGCCTATGTTGACATGGTCCGCTGGGAAGACCACCTTCGCGACCACCCTTTCTACTCGAGAGCCGCGCTCGACGCCGTCGCCATCTACCTCAGGCGCGCCGACCGCCCCTCTGCTAACGGCGTTAACGGCGGTGCAAACGGCGGCGATGCTTCCGAGAGGAAGAAGGCCGCCAAGAAGGCCATGAAGGAACTGCAGCGAAAGGAACGCGAGGCGGCTGAGCGCGCAGCGAAGCAGGACCCCAACAAGGGCAAGGCGACCGAGGAGCCCAAGAAGAAGGATGACGACCCTCTTGGCCTGAAGCTTTTGGACGCCGAGCCTTTGAGCGCGGCCATGCGTTTCGTGACGCCCCTCCTCCAGTTCAGCCCCAAGAACATCCAGGCCCAGTTTGCCGGCTTTGACGTCTACCTGCGCCGGAGTAAGATTGCATTCCTAGACGAAAACTTTGGAGCTGGCGCTAACAAGTCTACAGAGAAGTACGTTCTTGCCCTGCGTTGCCTCAAGGCTGCCCGCGCGCTCGACGAGTCCCACCCTGGCGTCCATGAACGCGTGGTCGAGTTCGCCCACGTCGTCAAGGCTGTTCTCGAGAGCCTGCCGGCCAAGGTTCAGGAGGTGATCAAGTCGGACTTCACCCCCCCGGCTGCCGATCTGAAGAAGCACAACGAGGAGTACCTGGCCAAGAACAAGTCGAGCCCCCCTCACATCGTTGCTGCTCTGAAGACACGAAGAGTTCTCGGCGAGGACCGCACTGCGGTCGAAAGCGACCTTGCCAATGTTGTCAAGGCGCCCGATGCCACATTCGAGCTTGCCACCGAGGTGTACGATCTTCTCAAGGCGTGGAGTAGCAGCAAGACCGACGGGCTCAAGCAGGCGGCCCACGAACGGTGGCCCGAAGTGACCATTTTCGCCTAGGCCCTAGTCGGGGAGATGTGTATCTGACTGAGAGGAGTCTGCGTCAGTCTATGGCACCGGCGGTGCTCGGTGAAGTGATGGACGGGCTCATAGACGAGTGTACGCAACTCGAATACCCGAGCGATGGAGATGCCGAGCGATGGAGATGCCGAGCGATGGAGATGCCGAGCGATGGAGATGCCGAGCGATGGAGACGGTTCCATATCATAAGCGGAATTCTTTTTCCCTCGATTAGCGGGAGGCCAAGGCTTGGAAAAGGTCGGGCGTCGGTGCGGTGTGTGCTGCTGCATGTGCCAGATTGAGGATACAGTGCATAAAAAGTAGTGATAGAAGAGGGTTACTAAAAGCTTATGAGACTCCATTTTACGTTGGAGCCGTTGCGCATACTTCCGGGTGCTCTCTCTGCATGCCGTGTGAATGTACCGAGGCCGTGATATCCGCCCAAACCATCCCGTTCCGTTTCGATCCCTCATATGTCCCGGCAGAAACCCTTTGATTTTCTCATTCGCATCTGGATGCCTGTAATCACTGGCCGAACCCGTTCGTGACGTCGACGAACGCCTTCCACTGCTTCCAGGCCTCGCCGCTCTTGATGGCCCAGCGCGCCCTGCGCACTCCTTCCTTCCAGCGGCCGCCGCCGGGACCCCGCTCCGTGATGACCTTGCCGTCGTCGCCGGGGCCCATGCTGCTCGACTCGGCCTCGCAGAGGCCCGAGGCCACAAACAGGGTGGCGGCGTTCATGAGCACGAACTCGAGGATCGGGTCGTCGTCGGCCATCTCGCCGCCCAGTATTCTCCTCAGGATCTCGGCGTTCTCTGCGGGCTCCTTGCCGGGGGACACGGTGTTCAGCGGGTGCGTGCCGAGGCCGAAGTCGCTGGGCTGCACGCGGAAGTGGTCCGTCACGATGTCGCCGCCGGGTGCGGCCTCGCGCAGTCTCCAGACCAGCGTCGGCCCCGCGCAGCTCACCTCGTCCAGCTCCTCCTCGCCGCAGATAATCATGGCCTTCTTGGAGCCGCCGATCTTGAGGGCCTCGAGGAAGACGGGACCGAGCTCCTTTCTGGCGACGCCGATGACGCGGGCCTCGAGGATGTCTTCGACGGGGTTCGCCAGGGGGCCGAGCAGGTTGAAGATGGTCCTCCAGGGCAGCTCCTTGCGGATGGGGGCGACGTAGCGCATGCCCGGATGAAAGACGGGAGCGAAGAGGAAGCCGTAGTTGGTGGCGGAGTAGACCTGGTCGATGGTGTCCGGGGAGACGGCCATGAGCACGGGGGGGCGGGGCTTCATGTTGTTGACGAGGTCGGCAGAGCCGGACTTGGAGGTGCTGGCGCGGTTGCCGTGCTTGGCGACGAGGAGCAGGGAGGAGGCGAGGATGCTGGCGGTGGTGCTGATGTTGAAGGTGTTGTGGGAGTCGCCGCCGGTGCCGACGATGTCGCAGAGGCCGCCACGGTACTCGCCGGCTCCGAGGTTCTTGGCGGCGACGACCTTGGAGAGGCTGTCGAAGTCGACCTTGGCGGCGGCGAGGCGCATGACGTGGGCGCTGCGGGCCATGACATCGGCGCGGCGGTCGAGGTTGGTGAAGTGGAGGGCGATGAGGAGGGAGGCGGCCTGGGCGTCGGAGACCTGGTGGGTGAAGAAGTGGGAGATGGCGTCGGCGATCTCATCGGGGGTGACGTTGAGCCCGGCGTCCGGGACGGGCCAGAGCTTCTTGAGAAGCGGCTTGATGTCGATTAGGGGGAGTGAGGCATCGGACCCCGCGACCGGAGGAGGAGGTGGTTGAGAAGCCATCGTGGCGGGGTTGCTTTTCAGCCACTTGTGAGTTGTTTGCTGTCGGTCGGAATGCCTCGAGAAGGGTCGGCTGAGTGCTTAGTCCGAGCTAATAAGAAAAGTCGTATGCAATTGAGTCATCCGCCCAATATGCGAATGGAAACGGCGATTATGAGTCAAAGGAGATTTCAACGGTGAAGTGAGCATGAGATTGTGAGAGACTGCGATGAGTCCTAGGTCCCGATATCGATATCAGGGAGCTGCCGGCACGGCCCACAGCTGATTGGTCAATTATTACCAGATTTAGACGGCACGGGGCAGGGTGATTGGGCGAGGGCGGTGTGGGACAGGTGTTGTCCCCAGGGTGCAGTCGCCGGTTAGGGAATCTCCGCTTGCTCCCGTTCCGCATTAGATTGGGGATTTGGGCGGGTGGAAGGCGCCGAATGCCACTGTCCTCTATCGCTGTTGCCGTTGGGTGCACGTGGTTTTGACTCTGAGGTAATACGTATCGTTACCGTCTAACGTTTTTAACATTGCTCAAATAACTGCTGTTCGGCAGTCCGAGCACAATCGCATTGTCCCTCGGGGCCCTTGTTGCGTATACCACTCATGGCATTGTTGTTCCCATTGCCAACTGACTTTGAATTACGTACTTGGGCCATGCGATGCGAGTTTGGACTCGCCGCATTAAAGAGTTTGATATTCAAGGGAACGGGGCGGCGGAGAGTGCGACTTCATTTCTCCTTATTTTGGATGTGACTCTTGTTCAACAATCCTAGGTTAATTACCCCGCGTTCCCTCAACACAGAACAACAGCAAATGGAAGCAACAGGAATAGATAAAACGAAAAGGACGGATTGAAGTAAACTAATAGCTAGAGGAGATGTGAGATAAGAGGTGTGAAATACTGTTAGAGCCTCCTTTGGATACCTAGGTAGGTACGGATACTATTGGCACCTTATTACCTTATTCCCGCGCATTTTGAGCGAATGACATCAGCCAGCCAAGCGGCGGTAGGCCGGACGTCCTCGTGTTTGGTTCCTGGCAGGGCTTACTCACAGCATCAACGTCTGCATTGCTCCTGCCTTACCCAACCCAAGACGGCATGTTTGCCGCGGATACTTGGGCTGGTGGTCAATTGACAGTTCGAGGTACTTGGCACTAGGTACCATACCTAGTATTCATAGGCGACGCGAGGACCAAACACCCGCCCAATGCCAGCTCTCCTAGAGTTTATTCGATGGCTCCCTCCATACATGTCCGTAGTATGGACCAACCTAGGTCCTAACTATGTCGCAATGAGAATACCAACATTTGTACTTAAAAACTCAAGAAAAAAGTCTGCTAATTTGTAGGCTGTAGCCCCTTGTAATACCAACCATTGACGACAGAGGCAGGTCGCATCGCATTGGGTCAGCTGGGTGCGGCATTGAACCTACTACCACACTGACGGACGCCGCGGGCCCGGCGCATGAGGGGCGCGATGCACCGTGAGTAATGGAGCACGGCCTGCAGGACGCATCCGTCCCTGCCCTTCACTGAGTCCGGGCTTATCGCAGCGCTGATAACCATGGCCTGCCGCCCACTGGCGTCGGGTACCTATGTACCTACCTTAGTACCCCTACCTCTCTCGGGAGGTACCTGAGAGTGATGATAGACAGGTACGCGACTATTACGTGAAGAAACACCGCCAGGGAAGGTGTCCAAGTATCACCACTCGCCGCGTACCACCTCCCTAGTATCCTACCTAGTGCACGCCCATCCCGGTCCGCGTCACAATCTCCGATTCATCCGTCTGTCCACTGTCACCGTGCCACCTTCCACCGTCCAGGAGCACCACACCGCACACCAGTCTTGCTTGGGCCTGGCGCCGTCCACAGCACACGATGGGCCTCGGGACCTGCTCCTTCTGACCTTGTTCCTGCTCACATTCCTGCTTCCTGCTTTCTGCTTCCAGTCTTATCCTGTAGCTGCGCCCGCTTCTCTTGCTCCTGTCCTGTCTTGCTTCCTTCTCCCAAGGAAATTCATGCTAATTTGCGGCAAGCAACACCGACAGCACCAACAAGGAACAGCACCAGCGGCGGCAGCAGCAGGCCATAGCACCGAGAGAGCAAGGGCCTCCCTCCTCAGGAAAAAAAAGTCGATAACTGACAATGTCTTGTTGCGACCTCTAGCATTGATCGCTTCATCACACCCTTTCTGTCTCCATTCAACTTGCTCTATCTGCTTTTTATCTTACTCTCTGTCGCTTGAAGTCCAGAACGCGTCGGTCACGGCTCAATACGAAATATTTAACGACCCCTTTCTGCCTACCAACGCGCTGCGAGCCCAGAGGGCACCCCTCGTGTCGGCCCTTCGTGAATTGCGCTCCGCGGAGCCCGTCGAGATCCCACAATGGCGACCCTCCCTGGCCAGACCACCTCCCCCCAGACCTTACCCGAGTCCATCTCCGAGTCGTCGCAGTCGTACGGCAAGCCTGCGTCTCGTGGTGGCCTGCCCGAGACCATCAAACTCGAAGGCAACAAGTCCCTGACATTGACCCCGGAGAACCTATTGGTGAATGGTGTGTTGACCCAGATTGCGACGTGATGCGCCGAGATGCTTGACCCGGCGGCTGACTCCCTCCAGACCTTGCCGCAAAGAAGTCGAATAGATCTTGCAGTTTCGCAGGGTTTGGTGCATCAGGTTCGTCGTTCAGAGTCCGCGACAGCCCCTCCATGCGCTTACACAGCGGGCAACAGCTCCAGCAACACAGACAATCCCTCTCTATAACGTCCTCTGGGTCGAGCTTGCCGGCCAGAAGCTTGTTATCGATTACGCCAAGTACACTGCTAAGCACCGAGTCGAGCCCGCGAAGTTGGTATACAATGTCAACGACCCCGATACTACCGATGTCAGGACCTGGGCCGACACCCTCCTGACGAAGGCCTACGGACCGGCGAAGAGATGCAAGAGAGCCAAAGTCTTGGTCAACCCGCATGCGGGCCCCGGAGGCGCGGAGAAGAAGTGGCGTAATGATTGCCAGCCCCTTTTCGAGGCCGCTCGCATGCCCATCGACATGGTGTTGACGACGTACTCAGGCCAAGCGAGTGAGCTGACGCAGGAACTGGATGTGGACGCTTTCGATACCATTGTCACCTGCTCAGGTGATGGCCTAGCGTACGAGGTCTTTAACGGCCTGGGGAACCGCCCCGACGCGCAACAAGCTCTACAGAGGATTGCTGTTTCGCATATCCCCTGCGGCTCTGGAAACGCGATGAGCTGCAACCTATATGGCACATACCGTCCCTCGCTGGCCGCACTGGCCATCATCAAGGGAGTCGAGACGCCCCTGGATCTCGTCAGTATCACCCAAGGCGACCGACGAACACTTAGTTTCCTCAGCCAGGCTCTTGGCGTCGTTGCAGAGAGCGACTTGGCGACTGAGCACCTGAGATGGATGGGCGGCGCGCGGTTCACATACGGGTTCCTTGTGAGGATCTTCCAGAAGAAGTGCTATCCTTGCGATCTTGCCGTGAAGGTGGAAATCCAAGATAAGCAAGGCGTCAAAGAGCACTACAAGCGGAAGATGAGCCTTTCCTCTGCCACCAACCTGGGCATCGCAGAGGCTCCCCGGCAAGACTCGGACATGGCTCCGGTCCAGCCGGGAAGCCACCAGGGCCTGCCACCGCTGAAGTACGGCACCATCAACGACCCGCTACCGGAAGGCTGGGAGCTAATCCCCAACGACAAGCTGGGCAACTTCTACTGTGGCAATGTAAGGTTTTCCGTTCCCACATTCGCATCCGGAGACAAGACTAACGCACATCAGATGGCATACATGGCCGCCGATGCCAACTTCTTCTCTGCGGCGTGCGCGAACGACGGCCTCATGGATCTCGTCTGCGTGGATGGAGACGTATCGGTGGCATCTCAGCTTAGCATGCTGCTGTCCGTCGAAAGCGGAAAGTTCTTCGACAACCCACTGGTGTCGTACAAGAAGATTTCGGCCTACCGTATCATCCCACGCAACCAAAAAGACGGCTACATCAGCATCGACGGAGAAAAGGTGCCGTTCGAGCCTTTCCAGGCCGAGATTCACCAGGGCCTCGGCAAGGTCATCTCGAAGAGCGGCGGGTACGAAGCCGCGGGTCCCGCAGACTGGGATAAGATTACTATCGGCAACAGGATCATGGCATAGACCACCAGGGCGCTTTTGCCCCTTGCCGTTTGCCTCGGTGCTGGGGTTCTGTGGTTGTGATGTCATGCGGCTGCAGCAAGATGTGGCCGAGCAAGGCCGGAATGGTCGTGGAGCAGTTTGCTTTGTTTCATTTTCTTTCATGCATAAGTCAAGATACCCAGATAGACCAAGGTGGGAAGAAGCGTCGCCGTCGCCATCAGGCTGTAGCAAGCCCGGCCGGCAAAGCAGAGAGCCATTGGATATCAATGTATACAGTAGAATAGCGTCGAGCGCATAAATAATGCTTTTTCGTGTTCGGTTCCGCCATGCTGTGTGTGATGCGGTCCCGGAAGAATCATCACTGCAAGAGCTTTTTTTCAAGCCGCCCCCCGCCCGTTCTAGAATCCCAAAAAGAAACGCCGTGTTCACCGTCCCAATGCAAAGACAACAAATTCGAGCCAGATCAAGGCAGTAAGCCACTGCTTATTTATCGTCGATGCCGCCCCATTCGTCGTCGTCCTCGTTCATCTCGTCCGCCTCTTCTTCTTCTTGCTTGCTCTCCGTCCACGGCAGCCTCTCGTCCTCGAGCGACTCGGCGGCCTTGGCGCGCACCGTCTTGATGGGCGAGCGCTTCAGCGGCTCGACGAGGGCGTTGAGCTTCTTCGCGAACGCCAGGGCCTTGTCGCCGGCGTCCTCCTTGATGATCTCGGCCCTCTCGAGCTCGTCGACCCAGAGGTCGACGCCGTGCAGGCGCAGGCCGATGGGCACCCTGCGCAGGTCGCCCTCGACCTCGAAGGGCCACTCGGCCAGGACGCCCAGCAGCGCGTCGGCGCGGCCGTCGGCGTAGCCGCCCTCCTTGACCCAGCGCAGGCCCGAGGCGAAGGCGCGCCTGACGAGGAGGAGGAACTTCTCCATGCGCAGGACGTCGATGTCGGTCCACTGGCGCGACATGGTCTCCCAGAAGGCGGCGAGCCAGGTGGCGACGTCCTCGTTGCGGAGGCAATGCGTCAGCCCCGCGAGCTCGTTGGCGAGGTTCTGTTGGGGGATGGGGCGGTCGCACATCCACATGGCGTAGAAGAGGCCCTTCCAGAGCTTGAGGGCGTCGATGCGGCCGAGGGATCGGTGGGAGCCGAGGAACGTTTGGAGGGAGGTCAGGGCCTGCGTGCGGAGCTTGCGATCTGTTCGCGCCGTGGAGTTAGCTTGCTGGTTTTCTCGCGACTGTTGTTTTGCGACGGACGCCGGGGGGATTGGACGTGGGGGACGAACCGCTGGAGGCCAGGTTTTTGATAAACGGCATGTTCTGTTCTTGGGACGCCATCGTGAGGGGGGCTTGAGCATATCCTGCTCAACTGGACGGCGGCTCGGTCGTTCGTTCGGCGTCGCAAAAGCTTTGGGAGAGCGGGTTGGACTTGGAGCGTCTGCAGGGTGGGATGGCCGAGAATAAAATTGTTGTTCACCGAGAAAACTGCCCCGCCGACCTCGGTGTGGGATGGCAGGGGTGACTAAACGGGTCACCGCCCGAGTGATTAGGCCCATCCAGGCGCCCTCACACACTGTGTACAGTGCACCTGCCTCACCTTGGGGGTTCGTCGCTCTGGAGAAGTTCCTGCATTCGGCCCCGTAGCCCCTCCACTTCGGCCCCGGCTTGGCACAATCCTCTGAGACGACTTGCCAAAGCAAAAGATGACAGGGAAATCGGAAATTGGGTTTCTCCTTGGCGATTAGATTTTTTTGGTAGAATTTAGCCCAGCTGGCGTTTCTTCTGGGCAGTCTTCCTTGGGAGCCCAGAGATGAGGTATTTTGGATTGGGTCGACCTCAGTACCTGGGCGCAGTGAGGTATTACAGAGGTGCCTAGGTAGGCGTTCAAAGGTCCTGTATTAGTTGCGTCAGGGCTCAGCCTGGCGAACGGCCGGTCCATTGAAGTTCATCGACTAGGTAATCACCATGTTTTATCTCAACTCAAAAGAAGAAGTCCTTCTGTGTTCTCTATTGCTGTCCTGTCTCAAGAAGCTACCGTTTGTTCTCCAGAATCATTTGGGTACTTTTAATTCCTTATCTCCCATGTCGCCACTCATTACTTTTGCACCTTTGGCTAATGCTGAACAACCTCGGGTTCTGTAGCAGTGGTAATTACAAGTTGAGTCTGGAGCCACTTGGTTGCAATCCTTGAAGTCTCAAGGGACTCTCTGAGTGCGACGCACTCGTGGGTCCTTTTCTGAAGCATCTCCTCCAGAATAGCAATCTTCACCTTATCGTCGCAGACCTTATCGTTGCCCTGTTCTTGCTGCTTGTGGGAAGGTGCGGTGACATCAACCATGACATACTCAGTGTCGACCTGAGCCTGCCTGTTAGCTTGAGCCTTTTGCATATCAGGCAAAGATGGAACACATACCTTCTTGCCCGGAGTGGCCATAGGTGTGCTGAAGCTAGCATCCGCAACGGCTCGCTTGAAGAGATTCATCGTGACTGACGAAAAATGTTAGTACTATGCCCAAACAGTCTGCAATCCAAAGTGGCCGCCGCGCCAAAGGGTATGAGGGCAAACATACCAAGGTTGTTGGATAGTGGAGATGAAGGACAATGAACCTTTTGGTGGATGTAATCGATGTCGAAGAGGGTGACGATTGACTGTCAATGTGTTTTTGATTTTGATGGTTGTTGTGGTTGTGACGAGGAGGAGGAAGTTTGACAAGAAAGAAATATGGTAGAGGAGAAGACTGACAATAACTGGCGAGGCAAATTTGGGCAGGAGCGACCTGATTTTGGGGGGGATTTAATTCCAGAGGAAGGAGCTCCTCTAAGCCAAACCAGTCGTTCCTTCCCCAGGAGGTTTGTTTATTGCCAGCCCAAGAATGCAGGTACCTACCTACCTACCAACCCAGGGATCCCAATCCATGAAGCAATTGAATATTTGATCTTCACCTGGCAGGCAATCTCTAGCAGTTGGAGTTCCCTCTGATGGCTTCGTCTATCGACCCAAAGCTTGTGTTCGTATTAAACTTGTTTTCAAATATACACCTGACCATATACTTCAAATCCCGAAGCTCAGATAATCACAAACTTTCCAATTCACTTTCATCCGGCCTCATGTGTCCTCTCATTGCGCCCCCAACAATTGCCGGACCCACGATCTTGTATCTCGGGCCGTTGTCTGAAACGCTTGACCGGAGAACGAAGGGGTGCCTCAAGCCCACTAGAAGACAAACCGTATCTCCTTCCTGCACGCCGACCAAACCAACTCCGGACATACCGTTCGAAGTGAAAAAAGGACAAGTGTAGTAGCCGTAAACATTTGTTTCGAATGTTTCGTACAGCTGGCTTTGCTGATACCAGGGCTCGAATGACGTTTGGAGACCGCGGTCAAGCATCTCGGCAGGAATTTCCGACGCGATGGTCTCCCTTCCGAAGCTGCCCATATCTCCCGCAGCATCTTTTGAATCGAGTTTCCCATTGTTCTGTCAAGCTTTTGTTCTGATTCGACCGCGGCCGAAACGCTGGAAATAAACTTGTTGAGTGGTTCGCGTATGACATAGCCATACTGGTCAACCCAGGCACCGTCGCTGATGCGTCGTTTCAACCCCTCGCCCACGAACTTGCCTACTTCACCAATCCGTGCCCCCATAACACTCAGTCTCTGAGAGTCTTTCCAGAACCTGTATTGTAACGTAATGTCGGCATGGATGGACATCGCCCTGCTAGATATGCGGACAGTGAGCGGATTGAACAGGGACAAAAAACACCCATCGGCGACTCCAAAATCAACGGCCCATGACGGCATCAGCTCTCCTCTTGTTCCTCTGACGACCTTCGATATGCTTGAAAAGTACAAGAGTTCGGGATTCCTGTGTGTCTTGATCAGTTCTTTCGTGACCTCGGCGAACAGTACTCCAGTGGGCCGCTCATAGTCGACCGGTATCTTTCCAAGCGTGCGAGCGGATAATGTGCGCAACGCAAAGATCTTATCCCTAGGCTCTGAGGCTTTTAGTCTCATGAGCTTTTCCGTTTGTATGAGTGATCCCATGAAAAAGTCACGGCCGTCCTCAGAGCCCGCGAATGCCAAGTTGTTATGCATTTGCCAGTGCAGGGTGAAATTGTCAAACCCGGTGATCTTGGCCAAGGTCGTGAGGTCCGGTTCCCAGCAGAGATTGTTGAACAGCTGAATATAGCCCCCAGCTGATGAAAGCCGGGCATCGCGGCAAAGAAAAGACACACACACACGGACTGGCGAACTCTTGGAGAGTCCACACGCGTGTCCAGTAGGAAGAACACGCGATGGCGCGCAGCGCCTCAGACCTGCAGGCTGGTATTCGGTCAGTTTTCTCGTGCCTCACTTCCCACGGGAATCATTTAAAGAAAACAAGGCCCCTTAAGCTCACCTTTCATGGCTATTCGTCCAAGAAAAAGCCTCATACGCTCGCCGGAATTTTTCTTGTAGAATCCTGAGTTGACAAGCCCGAGATCACCAAGCGCCATGTCGCCGATGCCGACCTTGCCACGCTTGACGTCCTCGAGAACAAGGTCCCGCGACTTGATCTTCTGTCTGTAGGATTTGTCCTTGAAAACAACCAGGGGCTGCAGCGCGGCCAAAGCCCACGGGCTCGGTGGAGCATGCTGCTGGCCAAGCCACACAACCACACTTTCAGACCCGCGATAGATCTCGGCCATCATTGCGACCTGAGCGCTTTTTTCGTTGCTGGACTGCTGGTTGATGCAGATGGCGTCGACCCACACCTTCATGTGGTCTTGCTTTCTCCACTGTTTACTCATTGACCTCTGCAGCAGTCTCAGAGCCATTGCACAGTTGGGAGTAATGAGCAATGCCCGCGACGATGCACCTTTAACGGCGCTTTCTGCTGTTCCGATTGTAGAATTTTGGATCAATAGTGGCTCACTTGGAGTTTCGTTGTTCCATGTGTATGAGAGGGCAAAATAGGAGGACGGGTTGCACATGTCCATCTCGAGGCGGCAGGTGAGCGGGCACGATGGGTCGCCGTGGCTGCCGCGATGAAGCACCAGAAGCCGCGTGAACCTAGGGTTCGGGAGGGAGCGGTATTCGTAAGCACTCGGGCTTTCCATATTGTGTAGTTGATGTAGAGAGAGCACATGCAGCGGCGAAGTGTTGCGGGTGGCTTTAATCGTAAGCGATGGCACAACGTCGGGGAAGAAATGGTGACATTGAAGACTTGAAATCCAGAGAGATGAAAAGGATATGAGCAGATCGAGTCTTGACTGAGCGGGGTCTGCCTTGGCTAATCTTACATGCATCCATTCATCCATTCATCCATGTGGTCCTTGGTTGTCCGCTACAGCTGCAAAGCGTAGACCATTCTTGGCCAGAGAGAATGGTCACTTGGCTTGGTTCAAACCTAGACCAATCAACGGCTGGTTTTTTTTAGCAAACGTTCTGGTTTTGTTGAAGTTTTGAGAGAAAGCAAAGTGGCTGATAGTAAACAAGGTGATGAAGTAAACAGTTCCATGTTGATAGGTATCTGAGAGACTAGAAAGAAGAACCACAGTATGTATGAGTAGGTGCCAAGTAAATTGTACTGGCAGAAAAACTGGTGCATTATTTTGCCTCTATGCCTCAACCCTTCTTCTCGCTCGCGATGTCTGCGCCCGACTCGCCGTCGCGATCCCAGATGGCAGTCTCCATGGACGGGTACACAAGGTCCGCGTCCTCCTCCCGCCACTCCTCGAGATCGACCAGCTTCCACTTTGCCCGCCAGAAACGGTTCCGCACCTTGTCCGACATGCCAATCATGCGGATCTGTACGGACTTGCCCGCGTGCACCCGGATCTCGTCCTTGAGCTCCTTCAGCGTCAGGATGCCCGACGTGTCGATGAAGGGGACCATGGTGAAGTCCCACACGACGACGGCGAGCGGCGTCTCCTTGAGTCGGACCTGCTGCTGCGCGCGCAGCCGCTCGAGCCGCTTCTCGGCCGCGACGCTCCAGTGGCGCTCCCGGTCGTCCTGGCTCAGGCTGCTTTCAACCCGGGGGTACACCAGCTTGATGGCGGTGAGCGTCGCGTTCTTGGCGCGCTCGGCGTTGGGGAAGAAGACGGCGTCTTTGAAATCGACGACGATGGTGTCGGCCGGGATCGAGATGCCCGCGTTCTCGGTGCGGTCCTCGGTGCCGGCGCCGGGCCCGCGGTCGCTTCCGTTGCTGAGGATGCGGGTGATGGGCTGTGGGATGGACTGGGAGGCGCCGATCGAGCTGGAGTGGATGACGGGCTTGACGAACGTCGATCGCAGCATCGTCCACGCGATGGACCAGGCCACAGCGACACCAATGCCGATCTCGGCGCTGACGAAGATGGTGACCCAGAAGGAAATCATGGACGCCACGAAGTCGGCGAGGGAGATGCGCCAGAAGCGGTAGAATAGAGACAGGGGGCCAAAGAGATGGACAACTGCCATGATCTACGACAATAACGTTGTCAGTAAATGTACCCCCTTTGTTTAGATGGGGAAAACTTACAATGATGGCGGACAATGTTGACGAGGGAAGCCAGTAAAGCGCGGGAGAAAGAACGTAGAGAGTCAAAAGGATGAAAGCAGCGGTAAACATGCCGTTCAGGGGACTCTTGACGCCGCATTCAGAAGCAACCGCCGTTCGAGACATAGCGCCGCCAACGGGCATGGTGGAGAAGAAGCCATTGACGATGTTGACGACTCCGAGGTAGTTCAGTTCCTGGCTCTGATCGATCTGGTAGTTGTTCTTCTTTCCGAAGGCCTTGCCGACGGCCAAGTGCTCGAGGGTGCTGGCTACCAGAGGTGCAATTGCCCTCGTTGCAACTTTGGAAACGAGGTTGGACTCGGGTACCTTGGGCGCGACGATGCCGTGGGTGCTGACCTGGCTGACCTTCCAGGCATAGTCGGCCTTGTCGCGGCCGCGATTGACGAGGTAGCTGATGAGCGTGAAGATGACGAGGACGATGACGGCACGCGAGTTGGCGAGGAGCTTGATGGCAAAATGTCTCTTGCCCCATTTCTTGCCCACCTTCTCGAGCGCAATGAGGATGAAGAGAGTCCCGAAGCCAATGCCGCAAGTCGGGCCGTCCCATTTAGGGAGGCGCTTGAGAACGTCTCCAATGACGTTGAAGACGCCGGAAGGTACGTTGGACAGACCGACGAGAGAGCCAACTTGTCCAAAGGCGATGACGAGAGCAGCAGCTGAGATGAAGCCCGTGAGAACAGGGTACGAGACGTAGTCAAGAAGGAAGCCGAGACCGAAGAGACCGATCACAAGGGAGTAGACTCCCACCATGAGAGCCACGGATGTTGCGATTGCAGTGATATCAAAGTCTTCCTGGCTCAAGTCGTGTACGATCTCGGCCGTCAAGAGGCCCATGATAGATGTCGGTCCAGTTGAAAGGTCTGAAGTTCAAACGGTCAGAACACTTGTGATGGCTCGGGGGAGCGGATGTGTTGGACTTACCCTTTGAAGTTCCCATGAAAACCGCAAATGCGGCTGGCAGCCAACTCGAGTACAAGCCATTGGCGATGGGGATGGTTGCAATCTTCGCGTACGCCAGCGACTGCGGAATGAGCATGACGCCCACCGTCAGACCGGCGATGAAGTCCGTGATGAGCCATTTGGGCCTGTACTTGGGCAGCCAATGGACTATGGGCACCTTTTCGACGAGGTAGACTCCCGCGGCTGAGGGGAACTTGGGAGCCCCTGAGATGATAAAGTCGCGAGTCCGACGGAGAGTCGGGTCTGTCACCAACTCGTCTCTCACGGTCTCGACCTTTCCCTTGAAGTTCACCATCTCGACAACAAACTTCAATATGCTGAATGGAGTAAGAAATAACAGAGGACGAGGATGAGATGTCCGGAACGGTTCGTGAACCAGGCGAGAACAGACTGGTTGGTTTCAGCAGTTGAGATGATTATATTCTTGTAAGAAGAAGGGGGCGTTCCAGTCAGCGTCGGTGCCACTCTCGGGCTCTTCAACTCATGTTCTGACTGTTCTGTGTTTTAGAGATAACAGCAGTCCATCCACGGCCGGATCGCTGCCGATGGAGGCGTTCTTTATGCTTGAATGCACCGCATCTGATCCGCGCATTGCAGCTGCCGCTTGCGCAAGTGCTCCCGTTGCAACACAGACCTCATGAGAAAGCAACATGAACCTTGGACGAGCGCCACCGCCGAGGGCCCTGAGCAGCCAAACAGACACCAGATTTGGGAAATGGGAGTGAGGGGTTGGGACTCGGGAGGTGTGAGCCAAGAAATGCGCCTGGCAGAAGGGCGCTACAATATCACGGAGCTGTACGACAACGACAACGACCACGACGTGACGGACGAGCTGCGGCCGTTGACCGGTGGAACTGCCGTAACCCCCCCTTTCGGACGACACTCGGTATCCCCTCACATGCCGACGTGACCGGGTCTAATGCAGTTCATCACGGGCTGATCATTTGGGCATGGCAGAGTGCACATTGGTGGGAGTTGAAGTCGAGGGGGCGTTCGCGTTCTGTGCGGTGGCAGCACGACAAGATCAGCCAGACAAGGCCCCTCGCGCGGAGTCGCGCCGCGAGCGAATAACAGCCAGACGGCTGGGCCCCGTCCACAGCATGGCTATCCCTAGGAGGAAGGGTGACAAGTGTTGCAAACTCCAAGACCGACACTCTGTCATGGACTGGAAGAAGGGGGTTGCGGGCTTCATAGCCGCCCACGGCCTAGCACGTCCATCCAACTCAATTTGAAACTAAACCGCGGCTGTACGGACGAGCATGATCACACACACATACTTACATACATGTAGGCGTGGCAAATAAGAGGCTTGCAGATCATATGCCGCTAGGATTGGGGGAGTTTGGATGGGATGGACGTGGGCAAGTTGGAGAAAAGGTCCCTGGGTGAATTCTGTTTGGAGGCATGCGTCCATCCCATCCGTACTAACATGGCTTACATACCTACATACCTAAGATTCGCCGAGCACGTACAGCATACAAATATTGCTGTTATTCGGCGGCAGAAACATCAAGGAACGGAGGCCAGATTTGGAAGCGAGTCAGCGGGATGGAATCTGACTTCCGGGCGCCCCCTATTCGCCGCAAGTCAACACCAGGAAGCCCTGAGCATCTCATCTTTCATCTTCTCTTCACCGTAAGTAGTCAATTAACTCTCAATGGGCAAACTTTCCTATTCTTGGCGCACCAGAGCCGCAATGCTAAGCCGCTTGCCAAGCATGCTTTCTTGGCCCGATTCGTTGCCTCTGTAAATCACCAAAGCACCGAGAGGGAGTGAAGAGCGGCTTGGCGGTCGCACAACACAGATGAAGAAGCCAGTGCAGACAGTCGTCAGCAACGTACGAGGTGACGGTCCCGGGGCGACCGAAAATCCGCAATAAATGGCGGCCAAGAGACGTACTGGCAGCCCAACGACTCAGTCTGGGTGACCTCTTCGTCCGCCGAGTGACCCCCATTCGCCTTGGGTTGCATGCATTGGCAGTCCGCAAGGCTATCTTGGCAGTTTCCTATCCGGTTTCCTCTTCAGGATGGGCGAGAAAAGATAACAGGCTCGCAGTGCCCAAAACGAAGCGTCCACTTGGCGCTCCTCGTGTTGTCCGTCGAGTCCACACGCACTGGGTCCTCGTTGTCGTCATCTGCATATTTATCGACGAGCTTCCAAGTCCGGCAAAGTCGCAACAGTAAGCACAATGGCATGCCCCTCTCTCGGTCAGCAAAAGAGGGAGGGCGACAGAGAAGAGAGGGACGGACGGGCTCTGTATGTTTGCTCGCTCGCTCCTACTCTAACGTCCACTGCATATCCAACCCACTCCCACTCCAGGACAGCTGAACAGAATAGAAACCAAGGCCTGCTTGCCTGCTGCTACGCCTTACACGTACCGCAGCGCTAACTCGAGGCGGGCGCAATCCCACGCCGTTCGTTCTCCCTTCCCGTCGCGAATCCTCGGCCAAGACGCGGGGTACATACCCGTCCAATAGCGCTCCCGCTCTTCTCATCGGCTCTAGCAAGGGGCCTAGTCCGCTGAGGGACAGACGGGCGTGCAATGACGAGGGCGACTTGCTGTTTGTGTCGGCCTCGACTGGCCCTCGATGGGTCCTCACACCCTCGCGCCGTCCCCCTTGCAATGTGGAGCACCAGGTCTTCGATACGACGGGACAAGCTTTTGATTTCCCCGGTCGAACATGGCATGCCAAGCCCGCAAGCCAGGTGCCGTGTTCCGGCCTTGTATGACCGGGATATGGCCGTGAAGAGTGAGGCCAGCACCAGCACAGAGCAGAGCGGTAGTGTAATCAGTCATGTAGGTATGTGCTTACCCGCCGGCGATAAACGAGCAGGATTACGGCACGGGCGGGTTGTGGGCCTCGGGAGGGTGATTAAGAGCCGTTGAGCTTCCAGATATGACAATCTATGGGCGTGCGTGCGTGCGTAGCTGATTAGTATACGACTCTACAACACCAAGATTAACTCGAAACGACCATGTAAGTACCTACGTGGCGATTAAGATGCTGCAGTTGCATCGGCGAAGAGCGCGGCGCATCAAGCTACATGTAGTAGCCTTCGATGTTTCCCCTCCATTCATGCATCTCATTCTCTACTGGTTCCTCGGCGATGGAGTGTCAGCTACGCTCGTACCGATGAAGCAGCGAAAGATGCGATGCGGTGTTGATGGGATGGGATGACATTTCCATTCGGCCAAGGGGCTTGAGTGAGTGTTGCTCACTTGGGCTCTCTCGCCTTTACCCCTCTCTCCCCTACTATCTCCCCTTTTGTCCTCCCCTTCTCCCCCTCTTCTCTCCAACTTCCAAGAATAGGAATGGGTGTCATCGCCCGGCGACATTCCCTTTGCGTCTGCACTCCCACCACCCACCCAGTCTAGAGGTCCCGCGCCCTCACCGTCAATACCCATGATACAATGCCACAAACATAAGACGACAGCGACGGCGGAGGCCTTCGCCTGGCCTAGCCTTGCTTGTCAGCTGCATATAATACCGCATCCCGTGGTCGATGAAACGAAACTATTGGCCCGGAAATGCATGGCCGTCACTCGTTCGCCCGTCCTTCCTCCCAGCTCGCTTGCGTGCGGGGGTTCGACATCAACATGGAACGCACACCCTCGACACTCGGTCACCACCTTCTTGATCCTTTGTCTTTCTGTGCCATTTCCCTGCTCATACCTCACCGGAGATAAGGTCTAGAAACATGGGCACGCGAGGGAGTTACCTCTGCCGGTTGCGAGAGAGCGCCTGGTGGCCGGGGGACACGGAGCAGGAACCAGGGCCATGACCTATGGTGTTGTTGTTCAACCACACCAGCCCCAGCGATCACGAAACATAACCCCTCTTTCTAGAGATTAGATCTATTTGAGGCGCCGGCAAGTGATCCTTTTTGTCACGGGCGTCCGTCGGAGACCTGTCGGCAAGAGCATCCGGCAAAGGGAGCCGACGATGCTGATGACGACGAGGGGTGACCTGTCGCTGTCTATCAGCAAAAAAAGGGATGGGTGCGACTGTGCCCGCTTCCAGTTAGAGAAGCGAGAGAGGCGATCTATGCGCGGCTGACTGAATGGTGATACAAAGTCCAGCCTTGGCAGCGGGAACTGAGTAATCCGTACAGAACAGACCCAGTTGCGGTTGTTGTTTGGGCGAAGAAGAGTTTGCGGGTGCATGGGATACCCTGCCCACGCCCACTCTGTCAGAGGGAAGTTTCTTGAGTCTAATCTCGACGGCAAGAATTCTCCGGACGGTAATGGCATGCTTACACTCTCAAGTTCGGCCGAAACGAGGTGAAATCAAAATGGCAACGGAGAATTCGTAGACATCATCATTTTGGTGCCAAAAACAAAGGAATAGTATTATTGCAAAAGATCAACATTTACTGCGGGCTTTACAAGTTGTCCTTGCCCTTAGCTTGAATAATTGTTTCATCATCGGACAACCTGGAACGAAACAAACAGAATTGCCCACAAAGCCGCTGGAGCCAGGCCTGTCATTCGATGTTTCTAAAACCACCCAAACAAACAGCGTGGCTGTGTTTTTTCATCTTCAAAGTTCCTCAGTCCGAGAGCCGGCTTCCTCGGCTGCGGCGTCGGGCAGCGTGATCTCGTCCTTCTCTGCGCTGCGGACTCTGTCCCAGAACTTCTCTCCGTTCTCGGGGTCATCCGCGAAGAGGTGGTCGATGACCATCTTCTTGGGCGTCTCCCCCATCCACTGGAACAGGGAAAAATCTCTAAATTCGTCGGCGCGGAAGATTTCCAGCATTTCCAGGGGCTCGTCGCCGATGTTTTCCACAAAGTGACCCATGTTCTTGGGGACGATGCCCACGTCCCCGGGCACGTAATCAAAAGTCCTGGCGTTACCCTCGGAGGCGAAAATCGTAACCCGGGCACGTCCCTTGATGAAAAAGGACCATTCGTCGGCATTGGGGTGCCAGTGCATTTCCCGGAGGGCACCCGGCTCGATAATGGCGTGGGCGGCGGCGACGGTCTTGGAAATCGGGAAGTTCTTAGAGTCGGTAATCCGGACCTCACCGCCGGAGGTCTTCTTCGGCTCTTGGGCGAGCATCTTGTGGGTGAACTGGTGCTTCGACTTCTTGACGCCCTTTCCGGTGGGTGCTTCGCTGCTAATCGAGCCGGGCTTGGTCCCTTGGAAAATGTATTTTTCTCCGTCTGGAATATGGGCGAAAATTTCGGGCGCCAGGTTGAAGTTCTTGGAGATAACCGACCGAGGCGTGTGGGCTGTTTTGATCCCTCTGTTAGCTTGCGTGCTTTCGTTGAACAGTCGTGGGTCTGCTCCATACCAAGCCAATCGGTGAGAATAAAGGTAGACTCTTCCGAGAAGCTACCATCGTCGAAGATGATCAAAAATTCCGTCCCGTTCTCACCAAGTCCCTGAAGAGAGTGAGGAACACCGGACGGGAAATACCACAAATCCTAAGCTTCGTTAGCGATGTATCGAGCTGATGACGTCGAACGTGTGTGTATGCCTACTCCTTTGGACAAGTCGTCGATGAAGTTGCCTCCCTCGTAGTCGATGGCCGTCACACGGACGCTTCCGTCAAGGACGTAGGCCCATTCGGCTTCCTTGTGCCAATGGAGCTCGCGGATCACACCTTCGTCCAGTCGCATGTTCACGCCGGCAAGCTCGACGCTCGTGGATAGCTCTCGAACCGTTGTTTGGCGGGTCCATCCGCCCTCCTGTGACGGGCAAGTCAGAAGAGCTACACCTCGACAGCCGCCCAGAGTAAAATACTTACCTCAATACGGATGTGGGAGTCCGCGAAGCTCCATCGCATGTTGGCCAGGTTGCCGTGGTCGGTGCTCGGAGGCCGGACGAGATCCGGGTTTTGCCTGGATCGGGCTTCGTTCCATGGTCCTAGGACAGAGGCTCCGAGTCCATTGCGCCACGGAAGCGGATCGAGCTTGTCCCCGACGGAATCGACGACGCCATCGTACTTGTCCCTGTGGCCGGGAGTGTAGGGGGCCGTGGTGGAACGATACTTCGTGGGCAGGCCGTGGCCGTCAAGGAGACGCTGGCGAGGGCTGTCCTGGATTGGAACGGCGAAGGTCGGCACAAGGAAGCTCAAAGCAGCTCCGGAAAGGAGAAATCTTGCGCCGAATTGGCCGCCTGGAAGATGCATGATAGGTATGGTAGGTACGAAAGGAGGTTCTCGGGGTAAGGACTGAGTTGTCTGGCGATCATAGCAAGAAAACTACCCGGCGGTTCGAGCATTTATACGCATGATGTTTTTGGCCAAGAACGAAGACTCTCGGGGCGATACCGGGATGGACTCGGAGCTGCGTATCTCACAGCTTCGCCCGGATTGACCAATGGGCAGACTGGTCGACCATTGAAAGCCAAATCTGCTGTCGATAAACGGCCCAGAAGCCGTCTGGGCTCCAGCAATTTCGTGCACCCCGAGTCAATACCGAAGCTTCTCCGCATCATGCGTAGCTATCGCAAGGGGGTGTGCGTGAGCTCGACTAAATGGGCCATCGCGCGAAGCTGCGGGGTTGCAGCTCATTCCTCTTTTACCCCGAGCTCCGACCCCTGAAGGCGGCAAATGATTGGTGTACACGGCAGACTAGCTCTTTTCCTGGTTGGGCTTTTGACTGCATCTTAAAAGCGGCAGAGGAAAGTGAAGCGCATTGCTTGCTGTCCATGCCGAATGCTGGCGCTGAGGGGAAGCAGGCTTGGAAATTGGAAGCTGTACCTGCGAGAAGAGGGAGATGACGCGGCTTGCAAGGCGGGAGATGTTACGCTGTTTTCTTTCGCCGAATGGGTACCCAGCTGAGCCCCCCGTTATGTCTTCGACTGCTTTCCGAGGATGAGTGGGAGGTCGCTCGCCAGTTTCTAGTAGTTTCTGGGGCCTCATTGGCGCAACCTCTAGAAGCTGAGGGTATCATGGATTCATCCATCCATATACTCTTGGTGCAAGTTCAATATCTATCTTGGTCTTTATTGGTTTATGTATTTGTAAATTTACAACTGGAATTACATACGGACAAAAGGATAACATCAAATCTATGTACTTCAACAGTTAAATTCCTATGATGAACGTAGCCTTGTAGGGCTCCTGTCTACTGAAAAGAATACGTGTCCAAGTAACGTTGGGCAACATTAGAATATTGAAAGCCAAGGCTTTCGAGTTGATTAGATCTGTCTTTTTGGTACCTAAACAACCGACAACAGTGAAACAAAAGCCATTTCACCGGACTCACCTCTGGAAACCTCACAATACAAAGTTGGCACATGGCTAAAGCACAAGCCGGAAGCTCTTAGCACGATTCAGACACATTCCCTACCTCTCACAATGGGTTGAGGAACTCAACTTGGTGTCAAATAATGCTTTCATGTTCTTCGCAGGAGAGAAATTTGATTTGGTCTTGAGAGACTTGTCTGGTTATTTTCTATAAGTCAAATATAAGACCAGCTGCCGGCCTACGAAACCACATTGTTGTACAAGATGTTGTGCAAGAAATTTAATGAATGAGCGGCATGTTGAATCACGACAAACTTCAACGGTTCGAGCGTATCAAACTTTAAATGATCAAAAAAAGTCGTAAAGTGAACTGTATTCAAAGTATACGGGGTCATTGTTTTGTTGCTTCATCACAGAGAACCAAGGCAGGAGCTATTTCAATATAGTTATGACATTTGTTTGATTTCGGAATCCGGAGTATTAAGGTCTATATAGTGTTCCCAACTTTTCCCCAATCAACTGGATGCATAGCCAGTTGTTACTCAAAGAGCTATTTGCAGCTCTGATACCAGGTCCTCCCCCATGCGTTTATACTCCAATGCTGAAATAATCCACGAGCAACCGCTTATAGAGCAGCGAGAGCACCAACAACCAACATGGCCAAGACGCCGATGGGGCCCTGGGAAGCGGCCCCGTTGACGGGAACGGGGACGACAGTGGAAGTAGTGACGGTCGTGCCGTTGCGAGTAGTGACGGCGCTGGTGACGACGGCAGTCCGGGTCGTGGCGGCACCGGGGGCACCACCACCGCCGCCACCGGGAGCAGTGGTAGCGGCACCACCACCACCACCACCGGCACCGCCGCCGGTGGCAGTCGCGTTGGCAGCGCGGCTGACGGAAGCCTGCGAAGAGAGCGAGGCAGCGATCACGGAGGACCTGCTGGCGGCCGAAGCGGAAGAGACGGACGCTCTGCTGGAGACAGAGGAGACGGACGCTCTGCTGGAGACAGAGGAGACGGAAGATCTGCTGGAGGCGGCCGAGGCAGACGAGACGGAAGCCCTGCTGGAGGCGGACTGAACGGAGGAGACGGAAGCTCTGGTGATAGAAGCGGCGGAAGCGGAGGAGAGGACGGCTCCGGCGGAAGAAGCAACGGAGGCAGCGGCGGAGGCAGCGGAGGCAGCGGCGGAGACGGCGCTACCATCGGTCTGGGCAGCAGCGAAGCCGGCAAGGGCGAGGGTGGCGGCAGCGGAGAACTTCATTTTGAATGATTTGGGAGGTTGTCGGTGGACCTTTTGAGAGTGGTGTTGAGATTGAGAAGTCAAGTGATGGACTGGTTGGCAGACAACGAATGAGTCGATTGTTTGATGGTTGTTGTTGTTGTTGTTGTTGTGATGGAAGCTGAGTGAATGAGTTGAGTGTGATGATGAGAACATAAAAACTGCTGGAGGGGCGAACAAACCTCGCCTCATATACTTTCGATAGCTTCATCTGGAAATAGTATCACGCATGGCTTGGATGGGCAGGCTTTGCTAGCCCCAGGGTGAGGGCGAGCTGTTCCCGTCGTCCAGGTCCACCCGCTGGAATGCGTCGTCGCATGCAGCCACCTACCTTTCCGAATCCGTAAGTGAGACACTCCCGCAACCAATCGGACTCTACTCCTGCCATGGCCTTTTCTTCGCCCACCTTTTGGTGCCTGTGGCGGAGGCCCTGGAATGGAGAGGCTCGTTGATATCGATGCGTGGCAGTTCAAAACGGATTCCGAAAACGACGTGACGACCGAAATCGTCCGCCACGCAGAGCTGTTCGTGGAGCTTTGCCCGATTTCCTGGGAGCTTCTGACCTCATGCGGCTTGGCCAGTTTACATTTGGGGGAAAACACGCCGAGGAAAGGTCCATCTCTAGCACATCATCGATTCCTCCTGACGCCCTCGGCAAAGCTCGCAGGTAGCTCTTCAAAGAGGAATGCCCAAGCTACCCAGAACGGGTAATGAGCTTGGAGCAGCCGCAACGCGATGGCTGACCGGTGTTAACCGGAGAGGAGCTTGGATCACCTTGCACGAATCAGAGTGTACATGTATGGTTTGAATTACTTTGATCCCTTTGAGTCGAGGTTGGGATTCGGGGAAGAAGCAAGCAAGACGTGAAGCCACTGCCCTTAAGCTCTCATTGTTCCATCCCAAGCAACTTAGGCACACTGCACCAAGCGAGGGGTTTCATCCCTGGTTGTTATTGGATCGGAAGACTCTTTCCACGTTTTCTCCAAGTGGTCGGTACATGTAGGCAAACGACCGCTCAGATCGACAAGAAAGATATGCTGCTTCACCCGAGCAACTGTGCCCATAAGCATGAGGATGGGACACAGGAAGGAGGCCAGGAAGACCAATATTGATTGCAATAGCGATTACAAACATAAGATGTACTATCTAAAACTATTTACTACACGGTGTAACAAGTCTACATGATGCAGGTGTTTTTATGCGCCCCCGAGAGCACCCGTCTGAACCCGAGTCCTTCCATGCGATCCGTTACATGTCTAGTCCGTTCCGTACATCCTATCCTGTTTGTTCCTGCCCGCCCTGCCCATGACAAAGGAGATGATAATCCGTTGTAATCAATGAAAGACCCTGTAATAACCATATTCGCACACATGCTGAAGTTACTTTGTCCCGACAAATGAAACGCCAAAATCCAGAGGCAAAACATAAAAAAGCGAAGAGAAAAACGTCCGTCGCTGTAAAACGCGGTGGTATCACTTCGTTGTCCCTCGCACCGAGTAAATGAATTCATGGAAAGTTTCGAGAGATCTTAGTCGCTCTTGTCGCCCTCGGACTGGGATGAGGACCTCATCGCCCGCAACTCGCTTCGTCGCATGACTTGACTACAAGGAAAAATACGTCAGCATCATATCAAAAGACAGCGTGCAAGGGGTTTCAACTCACATCCTGCCCCGTTCGTTAGGGTCGCGAACCACCACCAACTGCTCCTTCTTCTTGTCACTGTCCTTGGTCTTGGTCCGCGATGATTTCTTGGACGACTCCCCGGACGGCGACGCTACGCGCGACGCCACGCGCCCGCGCAGCGAGCTGATCTGCTGCTGCAGGCCACTGATCTGCTGCTGTAGGCCGTTGACCTCGGCGACGGATGCCTCGTAGGACGCACGGAGGCCGTCGAGCTGCGCGTTGACGGCGCCAAGCTGAGCCGTCAACGTGAGATTGTCCTGACGCAGCTGCGGCGCCTGCCCGGCCTCGGGCTCGAGCGACGAGACACGAGCCGCAAGGTCGTCCCTTTCCGCCGTGAGAGAGCCGAATGATGCGACGCGGGCAGCTAGATCATCCCTCTCGGCCGTGAGAGAGCCGAGCATGACCGTCTCACTCTGGAGCTGGCCGTTGCGCTCCTGGAGCTCGGCGATGCGCTGGCGGAGCTCCTCAAGAACACCGGCCTCCGTGGGGGTGGGGGCTACAGACTCAGCCTTCCCAGTAGCGGCGTCTTCTCCGGCCGGGGCGGCCTCGGCCTCGGTCTCGGGGGCCGCCCTTTCGGTCTCTTCGGGCGCTGCAGACTTGACGCTCGCTGCGTCGTCCTTGACTTCTTCGACGGGGGGTGCCGGGGGCGCCTCCTCGGGAGCGGGCGGCGGGGGCGTGTCGTCGTCCGCCTTCACGGTGCCAGCGTCGCTCCCGGTGTCGGACGTGGCAATGGACGGGGCGATTGAGGGGGCCGCTGAGCCGATGAGTGACTCGGCGCGTCGGAGCTCGCTGGTGACGGACTCGTTCTCGTCCTTGAGCGACTCATTCTCGTCCTTCAACGACGCGTTCTCGGAGCGGAGGCTGGCGCGCTCCTCCGACAGACTGAGGATCTGGGAACCCTGCTCGTCCTGCTCCTTAAGCAGACCCCCAACCTGGGACTTGAGCTTGGCGTTCTGGCCCTTGATGCTCTCGATGCGCGTCTTGAGCTTGTCGTACTTGACATGAACGTCCTCAAGATCCTTGACGCGGGTGTCGAGCTCTGCCTTGCCGAGCTCAAGCTCGCCTTTGGACGTCTCGAGGCTCTCGAAGCGGGCCTGGATGTCGGCATTGGCAGTTTCGAGTTCGGCGACGCGAACCTCGACCTGCTGCTTCTCGACCTCAAGCTCGCCCTTGGACGTTTCGAGGCTCTCGAAGCGGGCCTGGAGGTCGGCATTGGCCGTTTCGAGTTCGGCAACGCGAACCTCAACCTGCTGCTTCTCGGCTTCGAGGGCGTCAAAGCGTGCCTGGATATCCTTCTTTTCGGACTCGAGCTGCTGGATGTTGGCCTCGAGGCCCTTCTGCTGCTCATCCAGGGCGTCGATGCGGGACTGCAGGCCCTTGTTGGCCTCTGTAAGTGCCCCGTTCTCCTTGTTGAGGTCGTCGACCTGGGGCTTGTAATGCTCGACCTCGAGGCGGAGGACGTTGCGCTCGGCGGTGAGGTCACCAATCTCGGTGCCCTTCAAAACAAGCTCCGTCTCGAGCCCGGTGGCGCGGAGCTTGAGGCTGTCCTTGGTCAACTCAAGGGCGGCGATCCTCTCGATGAGGGCTCGCTCTGTCTCCTTGGTGACGGCCTTGATGTCGCCGAGGTCCTTCTGCAGGTTGGAGGAACGGGCCTCGTAGTGGTCCCTCGTCTTCTGTTGCTCGGCCATTTCCTTCTCCAGGCTGGAGCAGCGGGCCTCGAAATGGTCCCTGACCTTCTGCAGATCGGCCAAATCCTTCTCCAGGCTGGCATACTTTGACGAGACATTGCTCTTGGCCTCTCTCTCGGAAACGATCTGCTTCTCGAGGTCCTCGGACTTGGCCTCGAGCTGCTCCTTGATGCCCATGAGCTCGTCGCGCTCCCTCTGGACGTTCTCGAGTCTCTTCTCGTGCTCGCCGAGATGGCTTCGCACATCGTCGAGGTGGCTCCGTACATCGTTGAGAACGCGGCTCTGCTCCTCGAAGTCGCGGGCGATCTTGTCCTTAATCTCCTGCTCCTCCCGGCGGCGGCGTTCCGTCTTCTCTTTGTCGGCGGAAAGTGTCGAGAGCCTCTCGAGGGCGTCCTCGAGCTTCTTGTCCGTGTCGGACTGCTTGCCCAGCAGGCTCTTGGCCTCTTCTTTCATCCGCGAGATCTCCTTGAGCAGGCCATCCTCGACTTTGGCTCGCTCGCGGAGCTCGTTGGCGGTGATGCGTTGGACCACGGGAGGGGCGGGGGCCGGGGCCACAGGTTGCAGGGGGGCCAACGCGATGTGGATGGTCCTCGAGGCCGGGGCGACGACGTCGACCCGGGCGCCCTTGAGGCTGGCGGGCTTGGCTGGGGCCACGGGGGGAGTGCGAGACTTGATGACCTGCTTCTCGACGGGCAGCCTCTCGACGGGCAGTCTTGCGACGGGCAGCTTTTCGACGGGTAGCCTCTCGAAGGACTTCCCCGGGACGGGCGGCCTCTCTACGGGCTGTCTCTCGAAGGACTGCCTCTCGACGGGCTGTCTCTCGACGGGTTGTCTCTGGACGGGTTGTCTGTCGACGGGTTGTCTCTGGACGGGTTGTCTGTCGACGGGTTGTCTCTCGAAGGACTGCCTCTCGACAGGCAGCCTCTCGAAGGACTTCCTCTCCACGGACAGCCTCTCGAAGGACTTCCTCACGACGAGCGGCCTCTCTACAGGCTGTCTCTCGAAGGACTGCCTTTCGATGGGCTGCCTTGCGATGGGCGGTCTCTCAACGACCCGCCTCTCAACGACCTGCCTCTCGATGGCCTGCCGCTCGATAGTCTGTCTCTCTACGGCCTGCCTTTCGACGGCCTGCCTCTCCCCGGCAAAGGTTCTTGCGCGAGTGGCAGTGGTAACGTTGTTGGACTTGCTGGGGTAGGAGTCGTGGTCATCCGATGCCACACTGGTCGCGTTGGTAGTGGTGGAGTGGGAGTCGAAGCTGTACTTGGACTCGTTGTCCGAGTCGTTGGACTCGTCGGCGGATGGGTAGGTGGTGGGTTCTGGGATAGAACGCCTCCACGGCCTGTCCAGCTCCGGGCGAGAGCGGAAGCGCAGGGCGGGAGGCTTGAATAGTAGGGGCTTGCCGTTGGCCTTGCGCCGCCAGCTTCCGGATGAGGCGACGCTCAGCTCGGAGGTGTTGTCTTCTGGGTGGTGGTCCATAGTAACGAGGGAGATCTCGGAGACGTTGGCGTTGGTGAGGTCGAGCCTCTCGAGAGGCATGCTCTCCGGGATAGAGACGGAGGGCCGCCGGCGCATGAAGCGGCCGCGGCCCTTGACGGGCGCGGCATCACGAGTTGGAGCCATCTGTTAGGTGCTAGAAAGATGGATGGGATGATGAGTGGATATGTTTTCGGAGGAGACGAGGGGAGCAAGAAGCTCTAAGATAAGGTAAGAGGTGGGTTCTTTTTTGTTTCTTTTCTCAAGTTATGTGCCAAGCTGGACGTCTGATCTGGGGCTGGTGAACTCTGCGAGTGACATTGAAAGTGTATTGGTAAGTTGCTGAGGGGTAAAGTTGCATATCGGGTCTGCTAGGATTTACAATCAAACAGAATGATGAGATCGGATGAGGGTCTGGATGCAGGAGGCAAAGCGGTTTTGTCAATGTATCCAGAGAAATGGTGTTGTGGGAAGGAAAGAAAGGGGGGAGGAGTGGTAGTTGGAAGGCATACAACAAGACGAGATGGCACCAGCCCAACCGGCAGAATATTCGACACTGCCCGCCTTCGTCCGTGGCCAGCCCCGGCGGGCTTAAGCCCCCCGGCCAATAGGGCACATACATCGAGAAGCTCGGGAGGTTCGAGACACGGCACGGTCGAGCCCTTGTCGACCCGGAGGGGCGTGGGAGGGTGAGGCGTGGCTTCAAGGCGGGCCCAAGAGGACGAGCAGTCTGGAGACAGTTTGGCGGGAAAGCCCAGCGTACATCCGGAACGCGTCCAGGTCGCAAACACAAGGTCGTCACTCCATAGCCCTCGGGCGTGAACGGCCGGGGTGATTGGGTGATGCCGCTCTCAGGAGGAGCAGACGATGCTTTCCAAGGTCCGTCGACCCTGTCTATCTAGGGCCGTCCCCATGAATCCATGTCCTTTGGGCCCCAGTCCGGTACCGATCCTCACATCCCGCCTTGCCGGGGCCCAAAGTGCGGGAGACAAGGGTGGCCGTCACCCGAGGGTTTGGAAGTTGATGGGCATTGATTCGATGGTCAAGTGGCGAAAGGGAACATGTGTAAGTCTCCTGTTGATGGACCGGTCCCGGGACACTGGGCGCAGTCTCTTGCCTCTGTGCTTACGTGCTCTTCGGCTGGGCTTGTTCTCTTCTATGTTCTCCTGTGGTCATGTTTTTCTACTTTGCTTTGCTTCGCTGCGTTTGCTGCACCTCGAGAGGACATCAGAGCTTCCATCATGAAATTGCCGTTGCTTGCTCCGTCGAGGGCCAAACCTGCAGAAAGCCCTATTTTACAGGGGTTAAAACGGTCCACCGGCAAAAGCAACCAACGCTATAGCGAAAAGCAAACGGGTCGCAGAGGGCCAAGACGCGCGGAGATGAGTCAGGCATTCCAGAGAGTACATAGACCAGGCCTGGCGACCAGTCGATTTTGTGAGGCAAACGGGCGGAAATGAAATTCGGCTGGCCTCGTTTCTATTTTTCGAACCTGTTTTTTGTGCGCGTGTTGTGGGTTGGGCATCGCTGGTGTCTCTGACTTGGGGATAGTTGGGACGCAACAGACATGGATGCGACACATCTTCACTGCAACCAGCCATGCAAGTTCCCGGAGACTGCGGCCGGGGGGTGCGCGCTCTCGACTTGGACGTGGTGGTCGTTCATTCGTCCGCTCAGCGGGCCGAGCCTTGTCGTTGAGGTTTTCTACCTACGACTGAGGTGTGTGTGTGATGAGGTCGAGATGAAAAGTGAAGTCTGGGCTCTTGAGGCTTTCACCCGTGTGTCGAATCGGATACTGTGGCAGCCCAGCCTGTCGCCCGTCCCGAGTGTTATTGCTAATATAGTATCCGTCAATGCCATCCCGTCCATCTAAATGTTGCTGACTGCTCACTGTCGTCTGACTGTGTGCTGATGAGATCCTATCCGCCGTAGTTGGCTTGGGTACCAACCCAGCCAAGAAAGACCAACGACGAGACTAAACCGCCGGGTGACGCTTCCCAAGTGGCAGTATCAAAATATCAAAGTCGAGGGCCCCTTCGGCCACCTCCAGAAAGGCACGCTTACAGGGAAGAGTCGGAAACCCTTGAGGGTGGTTGGGGTGGTGGGGGCTGCTGGTTCCAGTCGCTGTTCACGTATAACCCTGGGCATCCCTGGCGATAGCAGGGAAGCACCACTCCCGTCTTCCCGGGATTCAACGACATGTGCGTAGGTAACCAAGGTATGGACGTCAGGCCACCGGCCGGCAAAATCTCATCTAGAACGTCCCTCTCCTTCAACTCCTTGCATCGTGTGCCCCGTCCATTCGACCCCAGATCCAGAAGGTCTATCCGAAGAGCCGCCTAAAGACCAGGCAGCGGCAGCTGAATATCTTCTGCGCGTTGTCAGGCACACTCAGGCGGCCGAGCCTCAACCGTCTCGTCCGTCAGCTCGCGCAGACGAACAAAAACGCGTGCATGGAGGCGAGCGCCGCCTCACCTGAGACTTGGTAAGGAATGTTTGCTGCGGCTGTCGTGGCAGGACGGCCGGGAGGAGACGCGCAAGTTGCAACGCCTACGGCGGCCCCCCTCTTTGCGCCCTCGTCCACTCAAAATTCAAGGCTGTCGAGCGATATGGCTGCGTGACAAGCCGTAGGCTACATGCATGCATGCAGGGAGATTGTGCCTCCATGCTCGGTGACGTACCGAAAACACTGCTCCGGACCATTTTGCCCTGGCAACTACGGATAGAGCAGACTTCAATTTAAACCGTCGTTAGTGAGCAGGTAGTCATTCGCTTTTCGCTGTTTCTTTTATGTGTCCTTAGGTAATACCAAGTCCAACTCCAAGTTGACAACTGAAAGCCGCAGCAACGCTGTTTGTGCGATCGGGTAGTAACGTCAGACCATGTTCTTGTCTCGTGATGTGTGCTCAAACGATGAAATCCCTAATCTTACGTACTCACTGACCGTTGCATCGCCGGCCGGCCAACGATGCTCTCACCTCTCACCTATATATAGGAGCTGATAGGCAATGTGGAACGAACAGCAAAACGGACGATCTAGACCGTTTGAAAGCTTGACTCAAAAAGGCTTTTACACAACCCTTGAACGTAAGATCAAGTACCCAGGATATCCAAACGCGACGTCAAAGAGGTAAGTTTACATCACCAAACTTGCCAAGTCTGGGGTCTGTACGACTCCGTTCCCCGCGTTGTTTTCCATTGAAACAAGAGCCTAGAATAGTCGTATCGCCCGAGAGGGACATTACGCATACGCATGAGGCGGCATAGATGATAGCTGTTTTACTCTCATTCGCAACGTTGCTCCTCAACCTATCCGAACTAAGAGTCAACCTCCAGCTGTCTCTTCCTCGAAGTCTCACTCAAGTCTGCATGCGTCCATGTTGAGAACTCCCCTCCCAGTAGGGGACAGAGGTAACGAACGCAGTTTGCAGGGGACCCTGTCTAGTCGGCAGGACCTCAAAGGAACCTCGGAATGAGGCCTCCGTGCCATCTTACGGATAGAAGAACACCTCAGTGCGTTGAGCCGAAGATACGCTGCTTGAACGATGTGAAGCTCTATCAACACCCCTGTGAGTGATTCGCGTAGATATTTTCTGGAGATCAAATCAAAGACCATGCTGCTATACGTGGCAAGAATATCTGGGGCACAGTTCGCGTCTTTGAGGGGCTCTGATGTACTCGCAAACTTTCTGAACCCCGTCGACGCCCTCCTATTGGACTCGGACGACCCTCGACACACGTCCACGTACGGTGATGGTGATTCGAGATCCAGCGGCGACGGTAGCAGCAAATCAGTCACGATTCCGCCGGTATATGGGTCCCTACGATGGATCTGAAGAGGGGCGAGCCCACCGGCGAACGTCGAAAATGCACGCTTGCAGCGCTTGCCTCGGGATTGGTGGACTGTTTGACGGCGGACCATCAACCCCGCATGATCCCCGTCTGTGATGGTTCAATAATGGGCACATGAACGCCGTTGCCGATGGAGGCGACTGAGCGTCTGTCTTGGGCGGGTCTATCTGGAGCATGGGACGCACTGTCTAGAACGCAAAGATAATATGGGGTTATCTTGGGAAACGGGGGGAAGGGTCCTTTGCGGACAGATTTTACTCAGGCCAGGGAGTATGGTGACGGCTCAAAGTGAACCTTCGAAGCCCCAGCCTCTGACAGGACATGAAGTGAGTCGTGATGCCGAGTGCTGTTCTGTAGGAACCAACAGCTCATCCATACGAAGACCCTGTGTGCTTTTGAAAGGCGTAAGATCAGAGCGCTGCAGTCGCCAAGAGACCGGAAGTATGAAGGTATCATCAACGTCCCAAGGGTACATGTACAGTAGGGACATTATCACCGAGGCTCATCATCACAGAAACGGGGTCAAGTTGAGTGGGCAAACAGCAAGACATAATATTAAATCTAGAGACGAGACATTCCAAGGGTATTGATCATACTGAATCATTCTTAGAGACATCATACACAAAGGAGATAAATAAACATCCATAACGCTTTTACAATCCAAAACTCGACCCTATAAAAAGACAAAGAAAATCATTCAACATGCTCGTTTACGTTTGCGTTTACTCCTCGTCGCTCTCGGAGCTAGAATCATCATCATCGTCCTCCTCATCATCATCTAGCAGGCGTCAGTCATGGTTCACAGCCTCGACAGATTGAAGGGAAAGAGGTGCTTACCGTCAGCGGGGGTCTTGTTCTCGACAGCACGTTCGGCCTTGGAGCGGACCTGCTTGTAGTGGACGGGGTCGCCTTTGAGGTCCTCGCCCTCGACAGCGACGCCGTCATCCTGCAGGTACTCCTTAAGGTCCGCGAAGAGATCCTCGCCGAAGGCACCAGACTTCTTGGCGCGGGTGATGAGCTGACCGACAACACCAGAGCCAACCTTGGCCGGGGTGTTAAGGATCTTCTCGAGAGCCTCGCGGTGACCGAAACCGCACTTGGCGTGGACGTCCTCGGCGGGCGCGCCCTCAGCGTTGCTGTCCCGCAGGCGCAGGCCGGGGGCCTGGTAGCGGCGGATGCGGACCTCGCTGTAGGCCCTGGCAAGCTCGACGGCACTGACCTTGATCTTGGCGGGCTCCGGTGCGGGCCAGAGGCGGGCCTTGGTCAGGCCCATGATGGCGGAACCGAGGAGCAGCTGCTCGCAGTCCTCGACGGTACCGTCGTCAGTGCCGGCGTGGCAGTAGCGGATCTCCTCACCGGGGTAGCAAGAGGGGTTGAGTAGGCGGTGGACGGGGTTGCTGACGGCCTTGATGATGCGGTCGACGGCCTCGGCGCGGGTGGCGGCGAGCATGGCGATGACCTCGTCCGAGATGGGCTGGTCCCTCCAAGGGCGGCCCCTCGAGTCAAGCAGGGTGCCGTCCGGACCGACGCGGGACTTGTACGCGGCCTTGGAGAGAACGCGGCTGAACCAGCGAGCCTCGCCGAAGACCCAGCTGAGGACGAGGGTCTTGTCCTCGTCGTTGCGGGCGCCGGCCATGAGGACGTGGCGGTTCAGGGCAACGACCCACTCCTTCATGAAGGGGACGAGCAGGTGGGTGGCGGCGTACTTGTCGGCGGCGAGGGCAAGGTCGTAGAGCTCGTCGACGTTGGGCCTAGTGGGCAGCTCGTGGAACTTGAAGTGGGCAATGGAGAAGAGAACGTCGAGGCCGCCGGCAGTGTCGGCAGGGGACTTGAGCTCGAGGACGCCGGGGGCGTCACCCTTGGCGAGCAGGTCCCTGAAGACGCGGGACGCGGTGGCGAGGGCAGCGGCGCGGACAGAGTACACGGCGAGGGTGCCGTCGGTCTCGTGGACCTTGACGTGGAGGTCGGAGTCCTCGTGGTAAGAGACGCGCTTGGCGGCCTCGGGGGTCGGGACGCGGGCGGGGACGATGGCAACGCGGGTGGCGAGCTGGGCGCCCTGGGGGTGGTGACCCTCGGCGTCGTTCTTGTCCTCGTCCTCATCCTCGTCCTCGGAAGAGGACTCACCGCGGTCGTCCTCAGTGTTAATCTCGACGGTGCTCAGGGCCTTCGCGGGCTCGGGAGCGGGGGCGGGGGCAGCTGCGGGCTCGGCTCCGTTGGTCACCGGGGCAGCGGCGGGGGCCTTGGTTTCGTCCTTCTTCTCCTCCGCGGGGGCGGGGGCAGTCTCCTTCTCGCCGTTGGCAGGCTCCTTATTGTCGAGGAAGGGCTTCTCACGGCCGGGCATGGCGGTCATGGGTCTCTTGGCCTCGGCGTTTTCCTCGGGGGTCTGGGCCAGGGAAGGGATGCTCCGGGAGGAGTCGGAGCGCTTGAAGTAGCCGCCATCCTTAACGGGGCCGAAGGTCGGGGTCGGGGGCGTGGAGGTGGCGTTCTCGTTCGTGGCCTTGGTGGTGGCAGCTCTGTTATCTCAAGTTAGATCCTGTGCGAGTTTTTTCCATGCTTGGAACGACAACCGTAATGATTTGGGGCGGCTCAAGTTCCTCGTGAAGGGGTGGACGGGGATGCAGAACGGCATGGACATGGAGAAGAAGGGCATGGCAAAGGGAGGCTACCGAAGGGACGACACTCGTACGGGAACCGAGGGAGCTCGAGGCGGCAGCGGTCTTTTAGGGTGTCGCAGGATGGGAGCGACGGATCGCCCTCCTTGAGAGCGTCTCACGTCCGTGGAGGCATCACCATGGTCTCCGGACCAGTCACGATGTTGGCCGAAGTAGTCGAGGGCGTCGTCACCACCGTCAGGCGGTGTTGGCGGACTAACACCCGTGTGAGAGAGGGAAGCTGATTGGATGCGTGGGCGCTATTGGGCGTCGACGGTGGCGACGTTTGAGAGTATGCATGTGATGGTGATGATGTGTACGGGCACAGTGGATAGGAGTGACAGAGGAGGCAGAGAGGGGAGAGAGACACGTCCAACATGCAGGACCTGACAACTCGACAGGCCTGCGAGACGAGTTGCACGTTCATTGGCCGTCGGGGAGGAAAGCAAGGCAAAGCGTGATAGCGAAACACGGAAAGCAGAGCAAATGAGGCAAAACACGTCTGCTGTGGACATTGTCAAGAGCCGCGGCGTCCGCCCGCCCCGTCCGTCAGGCCGTTGCAGCCCGGGACCGGGATGCGTGAAGCGGAGTCGGACCCAAGGGTCCATCGCAGCCAGCATTGAGGCCGGGGGTAGCGAGCAATGCTGGCAGGGGTCCGGAGACGAGTCGAAGAGCGGTGAAGAAATAGAGGAGAAAGATATCGTCCGTGGCCGGGACAACTCAATGGAGTCTCCCAGACGGGAGAAAAGAAAACAAAAGAGAAAAACAATTTTGAGATTGAGATTGAAAGATGCTTACCTCTTGAATCTGTTGTTCAAGAACAGAAAGCCGCTTCCGGACTTGCGGCGCTCGTTGTCTTGGACGGAGTTGGATCTCCTCGAGTCGAAAATCGCGGGAGACATGTTGACTATGGGGTATCGACGGCCGTAAACAAAACAAACAGAAACAAGAATAAGACAGACAAAAAACCGGACGACGCCTGATATAAAACGGAGTAGGAGAGCAAGTGTCTCGAGGGTTGGGAATCAGGACCAACAGATATGCACCGGACAGACGGGAAAGTGGAAGGGAGGAAAAGAGCAGACGACAACCCCAGGACCGGACGATCGTCTATTATATGTCGTCGCAAGTTCAGCCTGAACCAGTCTGATAGTACCCACCGCTTGACAATCAATATTGCCCGTGTTCGCGACCATAGTCTTGGATGGTCGACGACGACGTGGAGTCGCCGAGGATTCGGCCCACCATGAATGGCTGGCCAACAATAGCCTGGCCGATCCAACTGCAAGAAAGAAGACTGGGAAAAAACTGAAAAAATAATGATAAAAAAGGGTCTTGGAGGGGAGGGATTGGGCAGCAAATGGCGAAGAACACCAGCCGCTCGTGGCCGTAGTCGTAGCTGTAGCCGCGGCAGACTCACCGCTCGGGGGTCTTTGGACGCGTCAAAGGCACTCTGTCTGTCACGACTTTTCTCTCTTCGTCTCTTCTCGAGAAGACCCCTGGTCGAACTATGGTCCCCGGGAGCTCGGAACTCATGCAGAATTCTTCGCCAGAGGCCCACAAACGGTGACATTTTAGCGCAGTTCGCGTTGGACAAGGGTCAAGGGCCAGGGTGATGGGATGACATGGATGCATATCTCTCCCTCTCTGCAGTCTGTCTCTCTACAGATTCGGCGATCGCATCCACCGCCCTTTCGCCGCGACGTCTTGGCTGCGTGAAACATTGACGACGAGCCTGTTCGCCTCCTTCTCGCGATGGTTGTCGAGGGAGAAGATACGCTTCTCGCTTCCAAGGCGGTCGTTTATCGCCCCTCTTCAGGTAGGTAGAGCACGCTATCGAGTGGGGAGAGGGTTGGTTTTATTGCACACCGCATTGCACATTGCTCACAAACATGAGGCCATGCTCCGTTCGGCGCGACAGGTTGCCGCGGTAGTCGGGAGGCAAGTTTGGTTGGTTGAAAGTAAAAGTTTTCGCTCGCCTTGCAGAATGCGAGATGGGCATGCAAGATCGGGCTCTGACCGAACCTCGAGTCGTGCGCAAGTCAAGTTTGATGGGCGCATCGCGATGGCATCTTTCGAAAAGTCTTGTTCTCGGTGAGAGATGTTAAAGCCAGATATCCGATGGACCTTGCTAGTCCGGGGAGTTCAGGCGTCCACATTTCTTGCAACTCTTCACATCCCAGTTCAGTTTGCACATCTTGACGATCTTCGACATAAGTCATTCACATCCTCGACACAAACAAGACCCTGCATAGTTGGAGGGTGAATAGATCCACATCAAGGATTGTGCATTATGTTCGAGAAAAACAACAGGCATAACTTCGTCCCAGCAACGCGAAAACAGAACACGCTGGTATCGCGACAGTGCCAACCCAAACTCCGGAAAACACCCAAGCCAGTATGCAATACGTAACACAAATCCAAGCATGATAACTGGTCAATGCTCTTCGGTCAGTCTTTTTGCCCCTCCTACTCTCCGATGACGACGCCGTTGGGCAGCTTCATGCCTATCGGCAGGCCCTTGGTGAACTTTTGGGTGAAGGGCGTTCCGTCGCGTTTGGCGAGCGCCTCCTCGACGTCCTTGTACATGTCATACCTTGCAAGCGTCAGTTGTGTCTGCTCATACTTTGCAAGAGGGCTGTAGCAGTCACTTACGCGTTCATTTCCTCGATGGTGAGCTTCTTCTTCTCGTCCTCAACCTTGTACGTGCTGCAGCTGTCGGCGTTGCTCGAGAAGCCTGCGGGCACATCACGTTAGCACAATAGCTCGACGTCTCGACGAATACGATACGGACTCACCAATGCGCTCGTTGATGTTGTACGCCGCCTTGGCCGCCGCCTGCTGGACCCTCGTCGCGCGAGGCAGACGCACGTCGTTGTAGACGGCCAGCGTCTCCGCGACGTTTCCGTTGAAGTACTGGGGGCGGAAGAGGATACCGAGGGCGGCGGCGTCCTCGATGGCCATGCACGCGCCTTGGCTCTGGTGCGGCATCATCTACACATCTCTCGTCAGTGGCGGCGCTCACGCACAGCAGCGGTCGCAGGCGCGATGACTTACAGGGTGTCCCGCATCACCCAGCAGGCAGACCATACCCTTATTGATGTAGGGGTAGGGGTCGCTGTCACCATCGGTCAGCATCGAAGCCCGCACACACGGGAAGGGGAGTTAACATACTGCATCCATAGACGCCACGGCTGAATGTCCATGCCGATGGCGAGGTGCGAGCGGACCTGGGCGTCCAGCTCGGGGTAGGGCGCGAGCAGCTCCTCGACGGGACGGTCCTCGACGCCCCAGGCCTGGTTGGTGTAGTCGCCCTTCTCGCGGGGGAAGAAGCAGTAGTACGACAGCAGCTTGCCGCCGTTGCAGGGCGAGAGGACGATCTTATCCCACTTGCCTTCCTGGCCGCCCCAGTACTCGAGCGCGCTGTCCAGCGAGTAGTCGACGAGGCCGGCCTTGACGGCGTCCTCGGTGAGGACGTTGGCGTGCAGGCAGCTCGAGTCGGCGGGGCGCTTCTCCGGGCGGACGCCGATAAGGCCCCGCACCACGCTGCCGATGCCGTCGGCGCCGATGACAAGGTCGTGCGACGCCGAGTAGCCGTTCTCGAACTCGATCTTTCCCGTCTCGAGGTCAATGCTCTTGCACTAGGGCATGTGTCAGCGACGTCATTCCCCTCTTCGGAGAGTCACGTTCGTCTCTCGTGTCGTGTCATCTCACCTTGTGGTTCACAAACAGCTTGGCGGGCGTCCCCTCGCCGGCCTCCTCGAGGGCCGTATCCTTGAGCATGGAGTGCATGTACTGGCGGTGGAACATGTTGTAGACGTAACCCCAGCGCTCCTCGTAGTCGTCGAGGTCGTAGATGCTCACGGGCTCGCCCGTCTTCCAGTCGCGGTTGATGAGCTTCTTGAGGACGACGGGGTCTCCCTTGGCGACGTCGACGCCCCATTCGTGCAGCCAGCGGGTGCCGTTGGCGGCGCACGAGACGGAGGCGCCGACCTCGCCGGCGAAGTCGTTGCGCTCGTAGATGGAAACGTCGTGGCCGGCGCGGCGCAGGGCGATGGCGACGCTCATGCCGCCGATACCCCCGCCCACCACGCCGACGTTCAGCTTCCTCCAACCTCCGGCAGGCATGGATCCCATGATTATGAGTGTATCGGACGGTTGTGTGTGTCGAGAGTCTGTATGGCGATGTGGTGTAGTAGTATAAGACAAAGGATGGGGTGTTCGACGGAGGAGATACTCAAAGAAACATGAAACACACGGTGATGATCAAGAGCTTTGAAGAGCGCTCATGAGGAGGCATATGTACTTGGGGACGCTCGGCATCATCATTGGGGTAAGACACATACACGGAGCCATTACGTTAAGCGCAAGACCAAACCCCAAGAGCCCAAGCATCACCACACCACCTCATCTTGCCCGCCGCATCCGTGCGTCACGCCCGGCTTTTCGCGGTCGTCGATAACGGTCTTCGATAACAGATACCCTCCAGCAATAGCAGGTCCGAAATGCCTCACAAACGCGCGTTCAATGGGCGGATATTGGGAGACTGAGGTGGGCGGCCGGTGCTATAGCCGCTTCATCTCGTCTCTTCAGCCCCGATGACCCAGCTGAGTCGCTCCCATGCCGCAAACGGGGCATTCATCGAGATGGGAATTCCCCCATTGCTGGCCCAATAGCTAGCGGGCGCGTTATCACCTGTGAAAACCCCGGGGCCGGGTCTCGCTCGGTACGCATCCGATATCTCTATCCGTCCGTTTAGGTAGGTAATAAGGCAGGAATCTCCATCTTTATCTATGAATCTCTCTATGAACGATGTGAGAGGTGTGCGGCCCGCAAACAGGTTGGTGCAATTGCCGCAATCGCACTGATCTCCTCTCCCTTCTTCCGCGCTTCCGCGCACACAGTGCATCCGAACAGTATTCCCGAAGACGATCTGACAGCCGCGTGTTTAAAACCCCCCAGCCCGTGGAAGTCTAAAAAAACCGTCTCGAATTGGCCCGTCGTTCTAACGCAAATGCTCATGTGGCCTACGTAAAGCCGGCAAAAAGCGATTGGATGACCTGCAGGTTGGGGAAACCCTGTCCCTCCACGTCCTCGACTCCTCCCCGCGTGAGACAGCGGGCAGTGACACCGGGAGAGAAATAGGCGATCGCAACTCGACGGTCAACCATTAAGCGGGACGAACACAGTTTCCGTGCAATTGCTTCCGTGCCTTGGACGTTGGTCAAACACACCTTGTGAAGCTTTCCACGAAGGGGCGCCAAAGGTAACCAGCAAGATGGCAAAAGCGCACAAGCACACGAGTCGACCGCGTGTTCTGGCATTCCCGGTCTGAAACTCTCGTCTTTTCGATCCTACCGGCTGTTCCATGTTTAACGACTCAGGCGACACGGGCTCCATTGACTCGGAATGGCACGCCTGTCGCGCAAGGTCTTGTGAGAAGGCTTGAACGTCATGAGTAAGCGGCACCTACAAATGCACCACAGGTTACATCGCGTGTTGCATAACAGGGTATTGGTTGAACCGCGCCCACGCCTCTAACATCGACTTTTCAAGTTACGGTACCTCGCCCCCGAGGTCAACTTCATGCTTTGATGTTTACTCTAACTTGGTACAAGGTAGGTAATAACTGTTGCCAATTGGTAAACTGCACACTGCACCAGAAGTTGATTCACCTATCCAAGGGGGCACATGTTAGCGGAGATGGAGCGCCCGGAAGGAAACAAGCTTTAGCTAGTCGGCGGGATCAACGATATGAGGTTCCGCGAATAGCTTCCCGTCAGTCTCTTCAACCTCGACTTAGCCACAAGTTGGAACGTTGACAGCCACAGTGGGTGACTTATCCACGCAACGACGAAGAGACTCATGTCAGCCCTATCAACCCTCAAGAAATGGCTTAAAATTGATGAGCCTGATTAGAGTTCAGCCACTGGTTGAGCCTGCAAGCCACGCATGGGTCAACACCGGGAACGAACTACTCATCATTCGGTCCCCTCGCCTTGGAGACGAGCTAAAGCCTGTGCTCAAGAGCTTGGTCCCACGTGCTCATGACCAAGTCGCAGATTTGTTCCTTCTCTCATGAGCTCTTTCGATGAGCGTCAGCATCCTGAGCGTCTTAATCCTCCCTCGGCTTCGCTGCCCATCACAAGCAAAGCTGCTGAATTTCAACCGTATTGATGCGTTCCTCAACAATACTGAGTCGCCCACCAAACAGAGCCGGCAATGGCGACAAGATGAGCCTTGTTCACGCCGGCCGAGGGAGTTGTGAGGCATTCCCGCCCACTAAATTTCTATGCCCCTGTGATGGAGAGGAAGACTCGGCTGATCATCAACTCCATTTCTAACTCACGACGTGCCGTCACAGCATTGAACTAACAGCTTTTGCTCTCATTCACTGCTCGCCAAGATCCAAGCCCGTAGCTCGCATCCGCCTGTCGCGGAGCCCAAGGACGATGCCAAGCACCTACCCTGCCCTGCCCTGCCCTAGTCCTTGGCGATGATGCTCACTGAGCTGCTCGGGATGCAGGGTCTCTTTGCGGGATTGCACACAGAAATCCTAGGGCCGCAGAGCATGCAGCACTCAGTAGTAACAAGCGGGGTAACCTTTCCCTTGGCTGTCGTAGGGGACTTGGAACCTGCAGTGAAGCATCTCACAAAGTGTCATGACATTCGTAAGAATTGAAAAGATTTTGTGATCATATTCTTCATTTCATGACTTTCTATCATCGATGCTACTTGAGCATACTCTAAGGGTCACAATGCCCGTATTCCAAGAATACAAAATACCTCCACCCCGGAACGCCTCGCAATGATGTAAAGCAACTTTTCTGATACGCATCAAATACCACGTCGACTCCCTTAGTCCTGGCCGAACTGCGGGGTGTTGAGCGACATGGCCATCAACAGGCCGCCGATGAGACCGGCGCAGGGCAGGGTGATGAGCCAGCCGGAGAAGATGAAGGCGACCTGGCGCCAGTTGACGGCGCCGACGTCGAAGTTCATCAGGGCTACTCCGATGACGGCGCCGGTGAGGCACTGGGTCGTGCTGACGGGGAGACCGAGACGGCTGGCGAGCAGGACGGTGATGGCGGCACCAAGTTCCCTGGAGAGTTACAGTTAGCAAGTTGCATTCAGATGACTTGAAAATGGGAAGGACCTACATGGAGAAGCCGCGGGAGGGAGTGACGTGGGTGAGCTTGTTGCCCATGGCCTTGATGATGTGGTGTCCCATGAACCAGAAACCAGCACCGAGGAGGAAACCAGCACAAACAAGAATCCAGATGGGGCTCTCGCCCTCCTCGCTGATGATTCCCGTCATGTAGACCTGGTAGGCGGCGATCCAGGGGCCGACGGCGTTGGCCACGTCGTTGGAGCCGTGGGCGATGGACATCATCATGGCGCTGGCGACCTGGGCGTAGGTGAGGAGGTGCTCGGCGCGGTTGTCGTAGCGCTTGGCCTTGCCATGGACGCTGGCGAGCTGCTCGGAGGCGTGGCCGACGCAGTCGCGGGTGACGCCCTGGAGGAAGAAGTACTTGACGAAGCTCCAGATGCGGCGGGGGTTGTGGATGGGCAGGTGGGCGGTCGGGGCGAGGAAGCGCTCCTCGGGCTCGGGCTTGCTGTTGAGCTTCTTGGTGGCCGGGGCGGAGGGGACGGTCTTGCCGCGCTCGACGTCCTCGAGGGACAGGGAGGCGGGGTTGGGGTTGGGGCCCTCGGTGGAGGAGTTGTCGCTGCCGACGAGCTTCTCGGCCTTGTTGGCGGCCTGCTTCTCGACGTCGGCGGTGGCAGAGGGCTGGTCAGCGGCATCGATCTGGACGCTGGCGTAGTAGTCGGTGACGACCTCGTTGCCCTTGGCGGGGAGGTAGATGGGGGGGTTCTCCATGTAGAGGAGGGGGCCGAGGAAGATGTGGCGGAGGCGGATGCGGGTGTCCTCCATGACGAGACGGCGGTGGACGTAGGGAATGAAGAAGACGTAGGCGAGGAGGAGGGCGCCGAAGAAGACGCCGAAGACGATGCCGCAGGCGGTGCCGGCACCGAGCTCCTCGAGGGAGGGGGCGCCGGGGGCTTCGACGGTGATGAAGAGGGCGAGGATGGAGGCGGTGAATGCGAGGTAGAAGGGGATGGCCTTCATGGCCTTGTCGAAGGCGTTCTCGCGCTCGAGGACGGCGAACTTGAGGCTGCCGAAGATGCAGGCGGCGAAGACGGCGGCAATGCAGGGGGCCACACCCCAGGAGGCGGCGATCTGGGAGACACTGCCGTCCTTCCAGGACCAAGAGACCTGGGCCTGGGCGGCAATACCGACACCGACGAGGGCACCAACGATGGTCTGGGTTGTAGAGACGGGGTATCCGATCTTGGTGGCGAAGAGCAGCCAGAAGGCGCTGGCGAACTCGGCGCAGCCCATGGCGAGGATGAGGGTGGAGGGGGTCTGGCGGAAGCGGTCGAGGTCGATGATGTCGTTCTTGATGGTGCCGGTGACGCGGGAGCCGAGGACGACGGCGCCGAAGAACTCGGTCAGCATGGAAAGGAAGCCGACCTGGGGCATGGTGAGGGTGCGGGCGGCGACCGAGGTCGCGTACGAGTTGGCGACATCGTTGGCGCCGTTACCGAAGGAGGAGCCGCAGAAGGCGATGCTGATCAGGGCGATGATCCAGTCATACTGCGAGAGGACAGCCATTGCGGCTGGTTTGGAGGGCGTTGAAGAGGGAGAGAAGGGAGGCCTTGTTGTTGTGATCGAGGAGGAAGAGGAAGGCTTCACCACAGCAAGAGATAGGCAGCTGCTTGCTTCTCAGAAGGAGGAGATGAACTCGGAAGGAAAAAAGGATGAAAGGATAAGCTTGTCTTGTCGAATCTCGGGAATATCGAGGGCCAGGGAGAGAGTACGGGAGCGCCACGATCTTTATAAGAGGGCTACGGTGTAATCGATGAACGAGGCCAATGGGGAGGGGACGGGGAACAGATTTGTTAAGCCGGGCGTCTTTTCCTCATGGAATATACATGGCGGAGGTGATAGTCTGGTATCCAAAGTACAGAGTTCGCCGCCTTGTTTCTGTGCTTGTTGGATGTACCTACGGACATCTGTCCCGGCAAGCCATGTAGTATACATATACAAGAAAGTATACTCCATGCCATGTACTATTGGAACGCGTGTGGATATGGACCCAAAACGGAGACCGAGTCTCGTCCTTTCTCCCCTTCAACCCCACGGTTGATGGACCGCGGAGTGTGGTGTTCGCCTCAGCTGGCGCCGCACGGGTCCGGGGTTCTGGATTTGCGGTGGTGAGAAGAGGCGGAGCTGAGGGTGAAAAAGAAATAAGGATAAGTAACGATAAACAAAAATAAGAATCGTGGGTGGATGTTTTGACGGATGCCCAGACGCAGCCAGCGCAGATTGGGCGAGGCGAGTGGCACCGAGCATCTTGGCCTTCTTGGCTTTCAAGGTACCGACGAGTCGACGACTGATCCGCCGTGGCAGCTCCAGCCATTCACGTCGTGCGCATCGAGCACGTTGTCGTTTGTGTTGCTGTCGACGTCCGTCCGAGGTCCCCTGAAAGGTCCTCAACACCATGAACCTCAGCAAGACCCCTCGACGTTGCCAATGTTCGCCAAGACGCGAGATCTCGCGCTAGACACGCGCAGAAACTCGACTTCTTGTCGAGTGTCGCGTGCCCTCCTTCTCTTTTCCGCTGGGAGGAAGAGTGAGAGAGAGAGCACATGTGGCAATCGATTGGGCAGGAGGGCACGCGAGCAATTTCTGCTTTCTTCCTCTCACTCACTTTTTTTTTCACTTACTCTCAGTTCTCACTCTCACTCTCACTCACTTTCATTGGGTGGCGCAACCCATTCCCCCGGGTTGCCCTTCTCGCTGACCGAGGGCACGCACACGACCACCTACCGCATTCATCCGCTAGGGGAATGAAGAAGCAAGGAAGAAACGGGGGCACCCAAAAAATCTGTTTCTCAGGATGCCTGTGTGCGTGCTGCCAAGACTCTTTCCGCCGAGGGTTAACGACGCTCTGCTTCACAATTCGTGTGCTGATCCGTCTCCGCTTTCGGTCACCGACGGATCAGCAGAGACTGAGACTCCTCCATGGTCCTCAGGTCCTCCGGTCCTGTGGCCCTGTAACCGTTTACAACAACGGCACACGATAGGTACCAAAGTACCTATAACACCGTCGGTTGGATCCGCAGCAACCACCAAAACCCCCTAACCACCACAAGTGGCGATGCACTGCTCGTGTCACTGTCACCGCTGTCGTCCCTCTAGGCGCCACAAGAGACGCGTCGCATCACATGCGACGACGACTGAGCTGTACATCTCAGTCTCTTAATCCCGCCAAGACTGCTTGCGCCAAGCGTTGCGTCGTCTCTGGATCAAAGTCGCACCGTCGCTGCGATTGACAGGCAACCTGCCAATGGATGCTGCTCTATCGAGTGACACGGAGGTGGCTCAGATTGCTTCGTAATGGAGCCGCGAATATCGTGAACCACTGGACGACACTGAACACTGACACTGACGGTTCTAACGGCGTCCTCTGACTTCCTGAGGGTTAGGGCAAAAGAGAACCCAACAGGCTGAATCTCATGAGGACTTTTTCGGAGCAAAATTTGCTCCAAGATATCTTCTGTATAATAGAGTTTTCCCAGTGTTTTCTCCCCCTCTAATTACAGAGGTCCCAGCGGCTTCTCAACACCGCTAACCGCCACGACTCGTCAACTACCCTGACACCAGCTGGCAGCACCATTCATGGACACATGGAATCCAAACGCCAAGACAATATCCAGGTGGGAACACCCGCGATCATCATCATCACCACCACCACCACCATCACCGGCACCTCGCGGACCAAGGGGATTGGGGGTTTACTCGACTGCAGATGAGACAACTTCAACCACTTGGCGAGGCCAAGGAAACGCACACACGATCCCGCCCCTCCGTGGCTAAAAATACGTGATGCTTCTCCTCACTGCAGCACTGCACATCATCGCCACTAGCCTGTCCTCCTTGCCTCCTTTACTTGGCCTTTGACTACCACGCCAAGACCCCCTCCTCCCATCCAATCTCGACATGGGTTGATGGGCCCGTCTGATGGACGCCGGCTCTACGCCGGCTCTTCCCCGGCGGTCTTGGAACTTTATGTCGATCAAGCTTGTTGAGCTGACACCCTCTGTCTTGTTTCAAGAACACGTGGTCCCTGATTGAATCAAATCAGCATCCCGTAAGACTTCTTCCGTCCTTCTCCCAGGGGTGCCAAGAGACACCAGATGCGACCCAAGCCTCGCTGCTGTATCTCTCAAACGTCGGACTCAATGCTGTACAATGTCGCAGTTGCGAGTTGAGCTGTCCACGAACGAGTCATTCCGTGAACCAGTTCAGCTCCGGGTTGTAGCTGTCTTCTTAGACTTAATCAAGTTCCGACCGCATCTTGCCACGAGGGCAAACCGGTGGTCTTGGTTTGCAACCGCTGGTGTCACTGAAACGGGCCCATCAGATGGCAGCTGCGGCGGCCTGCACCCTTCATGTCTCGAGTCCCCTGCTTATGCCATCGTCCATGGACCCCAACTAGGCGCGGGAGCTTATTTAGACTCATCACGCTTGCAAACTACCACGTCTACCCCGGAACCGCTGTCGGAGTGAGGGCATCCTGACGCGGGGAGAAGTCCCTTTGGGAACGTATGGTTCGTGAGGGCCCGGGGACTCAGGGATGTGACTTACAGCCCAGCTGCGTTTGAGGCCAGTCACAGGTTTGGATTGAATAGGGTATGTATAGGAAGGGAATAGCTGGTTCTTAATCCAACCTCCGGATCCAGCAATATTCAGATATCTACTGGAAACAACGGGAGGAAGGCCAGAGGAAAAGGTACGCCGAACAGAAGAACGCCTCAAAAGTCCATCCCACCTTCACGCAACAAAACATCCATCTAAACTCCCAGCTCATTGCGCACCGCCTCCCTCTTTCCCGCTCTGCCAAAACTTCTTGTCGACCTTGTCATCCCCCGCCTGGTGCGCCCTGTCGTGCTTCTTCTCAAACTCCTTGTTGTGCTCGTCCACCTCACGCTTCTGCTCCTCCGTGAGCTTCATCCCCTTCCCCGGCACCTGGGCGTTCAGGATCTTGGGCTGCGGCGGGTTCGTCTTCCGCGCGTCAGCCGCGTCCCTTACGTCCGTCGACTCGAGGCCCGGCTTGTCGCTGATTTGGCGCCGGGCGCTGACGGCGCTCACGGCTGGGGCAAGAGGCCGGGCGATAGATTGCCTTAGGAGGGAGGGGGTGAGAACCTTCTGTCGAGCTGCGAGGAGGACCATTGTTGAGGGGAAGTGAGGTTCAAGTGAGGTGGCAATGGTGGTTGATGTTCTGCTTCTTGGCTGTGGTTTATCGAAGCGATGTTGTGTTGCTTCTTTCTCTTTTGTATTATCGCAGTAAAATCTCTTCTCACTGTAGAAAACACGGAGAGCGTCAAGTGCGTGGCCTTGGGATGGATAAATTATGGTGTTGAGGTCGGACACCATGATGTCATCAAGCCACCTGCTATCTCAAGCTCACGGAAACGGCAGCGATCGCCGATGGTATCATTGCACCAAACAACATTGTTGCAGTGACATATGACGACCGAGCGCGTCACCCTTTGCTTATCTATGGGATTTTGACATTCCAGCCTCCAGGGTCATTCATTTCCGTTTGTCCGCCGCAAGGAAAGGCGACCATTCACTCAATCTGGATTCTTCCTCTTCCAAGTCTCTTAGACATTTCCCCTCAAAGCCTCGCCTTCGCCCTTGCATCCGAAGCAAGTTTCACGTTCCCTAGAGCTCGATCACCCCTCGAGCCCTCCATCAGCCTGTTCACCGGCGTCTGCCCCTCCCCCAACGACCTCCATCGCCACGCCTTCACCGCCGGCCTATCGAGGCCTTTTCCCTCGATAATGTCCACCACCCACCGTCCGATCGTCGGGAGGTACTTGAAAGCGTGCCCGCTGCCAGCCGTAACGACCATCTGCCCCTCAGCCTCCGGCACCCTGTCAATGATGAAGTGATTGTCGAACGAGTCGGTGTACCAACACAGCCGCGTCATCCACACATCCAACCCCGCGAGCTCCGGCAGATACTCATCCGTGAAGTGACGTATCACCTCGAGCGCTTTCGCCGGAACCGCGCGGACCTGCTCGTCTTCCGACCACCGCGTCACGGGCACGCTGCGCTCGCGGCCGTCCGGCTGCACCCTTGGGTTGGTGTACTTGGTGCCCCGGTACCCGATCTTCAGCAGCCCGTCCTCATCGACGGGAAACCCGTACAGTCCGGCCTCGGCACCGTCGCCGATCTTGAAGGACCACGCAGGGAAGCGAGACGGGTCGAAACGCGGGCGGAGAGACTCGGGGATCTTGAAGAGGGTGACCGAGCCGGCCGTCGTCTCGGCGAAGCCATCCAGCGCCGGCACCAGGCTGGGCGTCCACCCTCCGCAGGCGAGGATCGTGAGGACCGCTTCGTGCGTCTGCCCGTCGGCGGTGGTGATGCCGGTTATCCTGCCACCTGGGCCCTGGGTCGTCGAGACGATCTTGCCAGCGGTGGGGTCTAGAACGAGGCGGACGCCCAGGCGCTTCGCTTTATGGAGGGCGAAACGGCATGCCTTGTCCGCCAGGGTGATACCGCCAGTGGTGTCCATCACGCCCAAGAGCTTCTTGGTGAAGGGCTGCATCATAGGCGAGAACCCCTTTTCCTGGGCCATACGCAGGTGATCCGGGTCCGTGTTGACAAGCTGCGTACCTCCGCGTCCCGCCTTCTCCATGTTTTCGATCGTGGACCTTTCGAAATCAGGCAAGGTATCCGAATCAGTGCAGGAGATGTCGCCGTTGTTAATCCAGAGGGCATCCGTGGACTTCATGCCCGGCGGCACGGCCAGGCCCCCGCGCCGGAGCTCCTCGTTCCATGCATTCCACCCGTCGATGGCCTCGAAGCTGAGGTCCTGGTAGATGGTCTGGGAGCCGTAGGCCGATCGGATGATCTTGTTGATGTCTGTTCGGAAGGTCAGTAAGAACAACCGGGACAGAGGGAAGACATGCAACTGACCGGCAGACGCAGCATCGCAGCCGTCAAGGTAAGAGTAAATAGTTCTCTCGTATGGTTGTTTGTCAAAAAGTGCGACTCTAGTGTATCCTCTCTCTGCCAGGTGGATTGCCGTGCTCAAGCCAAATATTCCGGCGCCAACGATGATGATCGGGTCCTCTTTGGCCAGAGGAGACGTATTGGATGCCATCTTGACCTGTTGAAGCTGATGAGTGGTGCTACAGTGTATCATACTCAAGTCGAGAAGTCAGCTTCCATACCTAGATATACCTGCTGGTCATGGTGGTGACTCCAACATGATCATAGACCACGGATTTCGGCCTCCGGAAGGATGGGACGATCACGAGGATCCTCGGCCGCATTGACCGAATTCTATTACGCAACATGAACACAAAGCTGATATCAAAAACACCATCCTCATCCATGAACCGAAATCGCAAGCCGCGCATTCTCTATCAAAAAGATTGCGTCCAATCGGGAGTATCAAATATCGGCATCAACATCTCGGAGAGTACACCGGGTCGAACCGATGCACAATGCAGAAACACTTAACTCCTATTGGATAGACAACAAAGTGCGGGGCCTCTGATCTCCACAATGGCGCCTGAAGTAGAAATGCACGGGGCTGAATTGGCCAATCATAGTTGCGCCTCGGGTCGACCCGAGGACGACTTTTCCTTCCGGGCATCATGGCCGGCTCTTGTTCACTTCATCTACGGTTGTGTGGGAATTGCATGATCTTTGAGGCAGAGGCAGTAGTAATTCCATGAGTCGAGCATGTAGTCTTCTCCGGAGGACCCATGATTCTCCTCGAGATATGCCAACGCTGTTCGCCACTGTCCCTGCTTCCCCGCGTCTTCTCCTCCTCCAGCAACTACCAGATGGCAACTTCTTATCTCCGCAAGACTCTCCCGACTTGCGCCCGTTCAACTTCCTTCATGTCATCTCGAGAAATTTAGCGCAAAGTCTTATCATTAAATGTTATTCCGCAGCTGAATGTGGAAAGGCGACGCCAAGCTGACCGGGTCTTCCTTCGATATTCCCATGCCTTTGTGGATACATAAGTCGCCGGTCCCTTCCACAGCCGAACCACACTTGTGTCTCAGTCGATACAAACAATCATCATTCGACTTGCTGTCAATATCACGCTATTATTCCTCTCAACTCCTCTCACAGTCAACATGTCTCCAACCGATTACGATGATCCGGCATGGCCGCCTGGCACCGTCCGACTTGAAGGTGGGAACGTCTCTCTCTCTACTGCTCCGAAGTCTACTCCAGAACTAGTCGTTGTGACAACTAATTCTCGATTCCAGAAGAAGACAGGTCGGATCAGATCATCCTGCAGCCGCAGCCTTCGGCAGACCCCAATGATCCACTTGCAAGTCGCTTCAACCAGAGTCTCGGGACCGCAATCAACTAACAGTTGCCAAACAGAACTGGCCGAACAGGCTAAAGTACTGGAACTTTGGCCTCTCAGCTTTCTACTCCTTGATGGTGTTTGCACTGTAAGACTTACTAAACCTGCGAGGGATAAAGTAGCTCTCGCTGACTTGGATCCCAGCATCGACGCCGCCACCCCGACCTGGGCCCCGATGAACGAACAGCTCGGCTTCAGCTACGACACCCTCAACAACAGCTACGCGGCCGGCAGCGGCGCCCTCGCCATCGGAGCCTGCGTTCTGATACCCTTCGCCCTCAAGTACGGCCGTCGCCCCGTCTACATCTTCAGCACGACCGTCCAGTTTGGCGTATGCATCTGGTCCGCCCACCAGCAGACCGTGGCAGACCTGATGATGGTCAACATAATAAGCTGCTTCGTGGGGGCCCTCTCCGAGGTGGTGGTGCAGATGACCGTCGCCGAAGTCTTCTTCGTTAACCAGAGGGGCACCATGAACAGTCTGTTCTTCTGGTCAACCCGCATCGGCGCCTCGCTGACGCCCTTGGCGGCCGGTTATGTCACCGTCTCCCAGGGCTGGCGGTGGGTTTGGTGGTGGGTCGCCATCTTCTTCGGCGTCCTACTGCTGCTCATGGTGTTTGGTTACGAGGAGACCAAGTTCGTCCCGCCGGCGATTGAGGGTGTCAGCCAAGGTGTCGGCCAAGACGCCGCCCACAAGAAGTCTTCTCGAGACGACTGCAAGGACCCGGAGCTGGCGCGAAGCGCAACTGTCCGTGACATCGATCACAAGCTAACGGCACCTATCATCGACATTTCGATTCCGAGAAAGACGTACAAGCAGCGCCTCGCGCTCACGACCTCGTCCCCGGGCTCCCTCAGCTCCTTCTTCCGGCACTGCTACCAGCCGTTCCAGATCCTCTTCGCCGTCCCGGGCGTCTTCTACATGTCCCTCGTCTACGGCGGCATGATGGTCTCGTCCAACGTCCTCGTCACAACCCTCTCTCGATGGATGGCTCAGGCGCCGTACAACTTCAACCCCGACCAGATCGGCCTCATGAGCCTCGCGCCGTTCGCCGGGTCGACTCTGGGCACGCTTCTCTGCGGTCCGCTGAGTGACTGGTGGATTCTGTTTCTCGCCAGGCGTAACGGGGGCGTCTACGAGCCCGAGATGCGGCTCTGGGTCATGGCCGCGTTCGCGCCCTTCGTGCCGGTCGGCATGGTCCTGTTCGGCGTCGGACTCGGGAGCGGTTGGCCGTGGCCTGTCCTCGCCGTCGCTTACGGGCTGTGCAGCTTTGGCACCGCGCCGGCTGGGACCATTTCGCTGACTTACATGACGGATGCATACACTGAGGTAAGGGACTTCAACCTGCGTTGAAGCAGTCCTAGCTGACATGGAACCCGCTGCTAGATCGTAGGCGACGCCATGGTGGCCGTCACGTTTGTCCGGAACATATGCTCGCTCATGTTCATCTTTGCTCTACCCGCGTGGATCGCGGCTTCGGGAGTGCGGAACGTTTACATCACCATTGGCGTCATCATGACCGCCATCCTCTTCGGGAGTGGCATCTTCATCGCCTTTGGGAAGCGATTCCGCTTCCGCTTCCGCAAGAACTACCGCTACTTTGCTGCGAGGCAGTTTCAGCCCAGGACTGTATAAGTACAATGTCTAGGAAGGGAGATAAACTGGCGAAATTTACGCTTCAATAAAACTTGGAAAAATCCAATTCATATGACTGATCGTAGTCAAATACCGTCCTGTTTTAACCAGTTTTCACGACTTTGTTCAGACGACTTTGCAACTTGCCGCCAGTTTATTACTGATCACTGCCGCGTTAGATGTTAGAGCCAGGGGTTAAGCCCCGGAAAACTAGCTGTCTGGCTGCTCCGTAATTACTGGGTTATCCCTGGGGGTCTGTGGAGGAGACAGGGGATCTAGCGGTCCGGCGTTCGAGTGCTGGTCCCCAATGCCCGAGGTTCTGGTGTCATCGCGCGCGGGGTTGGCCAATTCGCTCCTTATCTTGAACATCATCCCGTGACGTAACGGCAAATGTGACTCTCTACGCGTAAACAGTCCTTCAGCCAATTGTCCCTCGCAGCTCGAACTACGAATACGAGTATGCGTATCTGTCGGACCCCAAGTAAAAGCTTCTCTTGAACTTACTCGAAATCGCATCATGCTCCAGCACAACCGTCAGAAGCGACCCACGCGTCCCCTGCGCCGCGGCCGTCCTAGGGCGCAAGTGGCCTGCATCAGTTGCAAGGAGAGAAAGTTGAAAGTAGGACGAATCCCTGATCAATCAGACGCCATGATGAGTGTGTATTGATACGAAGAGTTATGTAGTGCGACGACCAGGTTCCATCATGCGCTAACTGCTGTCGACTTGATGTCGGTATGTGACCCAGCGTTGTTGCGTGTTCCTCAGATTAACTAGACCCATAGCATGTCTCGTTGAAGATCTCTCTACGAAACGCCATATACCAAGAAACTACCTGGAAACCTTAGAAGAACGTGTCGAGGCGCTCGAAGGCCTTCTCCAGCGAGAATCACAAGCACAACCTTCGCAAAGTGGGCATCGCTCTCGTGAAGTTGACCAAGGCGGCACCGCGTCAAGTCGAGAGGACAATGACGCCCCAGTCGACCTGGTATCAAAAGCTGGGGTCTTGAGCCTTCAAGCATCCGGTTCGGAGCCGCACTACTTTGGGCCGTCGTCGATGTTCTCCTTCTCCCGCGTTATCCATTCCTGCGTCCGGCAGGTAGTAAACGACAAGTCCGCTGGCGAGTTTGACTTGGGCCTGGGAGAGCTGAGCAATTCGGCTGTGTCTCCTTGCCGGTTGCCGAGCTATGAGGTGGGATTGGTACTCAGCAACGCGTATTTCGAAAACGTTCATCTGCAATACCCATTCTTGCACGAGCCCACGTTTAGGACATGGGAGAAGAATGCTGCCGGACTTGATTGCGCATGTGCAACGCCAACAGAGCTCTTCTTCGTCAACATGGCAAGCGCACAAGATCGCATGGACCACTTATGGACAATGTTGCTGATGCGTTGCAGGTTTATGCCATCGGCTCTCTGCTAAGGGCGAACACCAGGTCACTCCCTCAAGTCAGGCCGGCCTCCTTACTCCCCGTACCAGGCATTTCTGACTGGTGTGTGTTAGCAACTTTACGCGTCAGCCCTTTTATACCTCGACCATGTGCTTTCGAAAAAGAATCTGGAATCAATACAGGCATTGATCAGTTGTGCGCTTTTCTCAATTCGCTCCGCTACGGGCCCTTCAGTGTGGTAAGTCTTTTCGCTAGATTAAGAGGACTCGTAGTTTCTAACCGCAATTCGCAGGAACCTCTCTGGCCTTGCGCTACGCCAGTGTATTGAGCTTGGCTACCACCGAAACGTCAAGAAGATCAATGTCCGGACAAACCTTTTGAAACTGGAATTGCGCAAGCGTGCCTTTTGGTGTGCGTACCAGATGGACTGCGCCGCTTCCGTCAATGTGGGCCTCCCTCTGAGTCTACCGATTGAAGAAGTCGACACCGAGGTGAGTGTTGAAAACGCGCAAGACACCACACCAAGAATGCTGAGACTCTTAGTTCCCCTTGGACATCGACGACGCAAACATCAGCCAAGACGGGATTCAAGGTCTGCCGCGGCTATCGTCAGGCGACCCAATAACTACGGTGTCTCATGCACTGCATCAGTTCCGCGTTCGTTGCCTCTGGGCACGGATCTATGCATCTCTTTACTCCAACGCTGCCAGCAAACGCCACGACGAACATACGTATCAAATCGAGCTACAAAAGCTTCGTAAGGAACTTGACGACTGGATGGCCGTTACTCCGCCCGAACCTCGTCGAGCCAACGTTCCACTGACCGTTTTTGCGAGCATGGAAGATTACAGACTAACCTACAACGAAACCATCATATTCCTGTACCGCAGGCAGTTGACCAGCGGAGTAGACGTGCAAGAGGAAGTGATACTGGAATGCATGCAAGCAGCGGCCAGCATCTGCCAGTCATGCAAACGCCTCTACATCGGCAAGCCAATCAACTACACCTGGACGACTCTCCACGTGCTCTTCTTGGCGGGCTTGACGTACCTCCACTGCCTCTGGAGTTCGTCCTCCGCCCGCCGAGCGGTGAAAATCGACAGCGTGAGCAGAATCTTCACGACGTGCACGATGCTCCTGGCAATTATGGCAGAGCGCTGGGAGGGAGCAGCTCCTTACCGGAATCTCTTCGAGGCGCTGTCGTCCCGAACGATGGCCATGATGGTGGAGCGTAACCAGGACGAGAGGTCGGAGGCGCTCTTGGCGCCTTCCACGCCTTGCGATCCTGCTGGCGCCAACGTGGAGGACCTGACTCAATGGGCTTCGCAGATTGCAGATACGGGCATGCCTGATTCGTTCGGCAGCCTCCTGACCGGTATTGTGGGGGACTTTGGCACCGAGCAGGAGGCACAGGAGTTTTTCGACAGCCTCTGGAACTTGTGAGGGCCAAGGTGCTGTGGGGCTGTTTAGAAAACCGAGATGGCCAAGCAGAGTCTTAGTCCGGGGCATCTTGTCTTGTGCCGAAGTGTAGCGGTCTTTCCGGACTGTTAGAAATGGCCGCGAAACCGGAGTTTGTAGTATAATTCCGGGCGTGATATCGGCCCTCGGGCTCAAACTTCCCGATCCGTCAAGAAAGTTCCAGGTAGCAAGAAGTCAGACTTGCTCCAATAGCAGTCTCAAAGCTTGGCACTAGGTTCGTTATCAAAAAGCTACCAGTCCCTTGACTTTGACGGCCTCAGCTGAACGATTCTGACAAGATTGCGCTCTACCGGGGTTGTTATGGGGAGGAAACTGTTGGATTCTCAGGGACAAGGAGGCAGCACATAAAGCACGTATGGGGCTCTATGACTGCGATGATGATTCTTGATTGATTGTAAGCTAGGGAGGCATTCGCCAGCCGTGGATGTAGGAGCCGGAGCTGCGTCCGGCGATGGTCACGTGCTAGTCCACGTGACCTGCGTTGTCCGTTGATGCCGTTGACTGTGCTGTATCATCCCACAGAAACACGTGGTCGGCCTTTATCGGGATCTGCCATCTGACTTTCTCTCGTGGAAAGGAACGAGACTCGAAGAACGGAACATGGCAATACTTTATTTTTTTTTCCAACTACGATGGAATGTGTTTGATTTATTGGCTTGAACTATTCCCAGTTCGAAAAGTTCCAGTCATCGCTGGAGTCCTGGTGTATCGTCTCAACTCAACCTAGTAGAGTAGAACAGTAGGTTCATGTTAGTTTTCCGCGGAAAGGCCGTCGTGAAAACGCCCATGTACGACATATCGCGCAATTTCCGGATGTTGTCTTTCCTACCTACCACCTGATCTACAGTTTGTTGTCATCACTGGCATTGAACCTCGGGCGGAAGAATGGTTGGCAACAAAGCTATGACCAAGTATTCCGAGCTTAGAGAGTGTAGAGAAAGAAGTCCACAGTCTGTGATAGGTTGCTACACAGAGAATATGACCGGGCAATATTCCGGGGTGCCCGTCAATAGCCAGAGGCAACGCTTCCGTGCTCTGCAGTTCGCCTTAAGCCACCTTCCCTTTGAACCCGGAATGCTACACTGCTGGGAGAACTACTGCATTGGGATAGACAACCGCCGCATCGGCTCGGCGGGTCGAGCCGGGATCCGTTGTCTGACTCAATTGCACGGAAGTAGCGGCGTCGGCCTGGTCCTCCCCTCAAAAGAAACTTTCACAACTTGTGACGAGAGCTATTAACTGTTCCATACATCGGACGAATCCGCTAAGTACCTGGACTTGGGGCTGAAGAACGCGGCTGCTGCGCGTATCCCGCTCGGGTTACTCCAGATGACCCGCATGGGGCCAGGGCTCATGATACTTTCCGCGCGGCCTCCGACTCCACCAGTGCCATCCATCCCACCGGGGGAACGAAAACAAAGTTCTCGTGAAACATACCGAATTCATGGCCATTGGGCAGGTCTGTCATGTACGCATTGTATTCAAGTTGTTCCGAACTGGTGGGAGGAGCTGCCACCCTATGTTCGAGTCAATTATTGCGGACCGGTGGGAGGGGCTGGTGAGGGAGTACAGATCTAGAGTGTGTGAAGTCTATTAGATTACTGCCGGTATTAAGAAGACCCGTCATGTCGTATCGCTTGCGGCAATTGGAAGGTTGCAGGACTTTGCATGGGAGTTCCTTAACGAACAAATAGCACTCCTACCCCACGTGCAGCCTCAAGAGGGCAGTAGTTGATGGCGTGTTCGGTAACGCTGGAGGAGTGGTGATACCGATTGCTCCCTGCCTGGGTCGATTGTAACGATCGGTCAACAGACTTTTCTTGCATGCGACATGGGTACCTCTGTTTGGCGATTATTTGTTTAGCGACCAAGCGAAGCCCAGCGTGCATGGTTCTTATCAATACTCAAGCAAGTTTGTCAGATCGTCAAACACACTGATTCATGGCTCCAATGGCCGAATCCAGGCCCATCTCCGTGTTGAGCAGGCTGAGCTTTGTTCACATGAAGGAAAACTAAAGCAGGACAGTTTCCCTTAACAGTAAGTAACGGAAAGTGGGTAGGCGCTAGGCTGCGTTATGAAGAGACAGCTGGTCAAATCTATAGGCTCTCATGGTCGGCTTCAAGATTAGTGATATCACTACACCCAAGTGCACGGTGACGTTACAGAACATTGAAATCACATACAAATGCTCTTTAGAACCATAATATGTAAGGTTTGCGCCGGAAGCATTTCTAAGATTTCCAAAGGCCCGTAAATAGCTTCTGGAAGAAGTCAGTGTTTAGTTGACTATGTGCCTGTCGAACGGCCAGTCAAGCCACGACTCAGCAAAGTCTCCCTAGGACAAAGGGACGAAAGTAAGGTTCAAAAGGTCCCGGTCTCCTTCAGGGGTCCAGAGCAAAAGCTTGGCCCCATCAGCACCGCCGCTCTGACAATCCATGCTGTAATGTCGACTCTGGCAGGCTGGCCTGCAAGCCAGTATTGCATAGTACATTGCTGGGTTGCCAGAAATGATGAAAGAGGACCGCCGATTAGCCAAAACTTGCGAGAGGAAGTTGTTATCAAACTCGCGGTTATTCAACCTACATCTGGAGAGATTCTGTTTTTCCGAACCGACAATACGATCCTCTCGGACAAAGCCTTGAAAACCCGGCACCACTGAGATCAGCCACAGTCACGAGTCATACGGCAAGGAGATCGGGAGCAGAAAGAGCTAGTCTTCATTAACACAGCGAAACGTTATTATGTGACGCTCCAGAATTTATACTTTGGACTGTGGTATCGACAGCCTCAAGGGTAGTTCCAGTCGTAAGGGATTCTCCGAGACCAGTGCAGTTGTCGGCTCAAGCTGAAATACTTCAGTCTTGCGAATCCAGGGTTTCTCCACAATGTCCGGCCTGTCCTCGCGTGTTTGCAGTGACATAACGTATACGAGCACAACGGCTGTCTCTTGCCGACCGCGTCTGTGACTAACGAACTCATACGACTGATCATGATGGCTTCGTGCTCGCGAGACGACGACTGGTCTCACATCACCGACATCAATGAGCGACGGAAAGCACAAAACCGCATCGCGCAAAGAAACTACCGGTCGCGCCAGAGGATGCGCATCGAGCTCGCAGAAGCCATTCTCTTCGATCTCCCGCATCTAAAGTCAGCCGCAGCAGCGCAGCAGAGATGGAGCGAAACGAGCAGCAACAGCGGGAGCAACACGCGATTGAGGACGCCCGAGTTCTTCGACTCGTCGTACCAGCCCGACTCCAACGTCGACTTCCTTGACGTTCCCGGGTTGGAGGATTTTGGATCACCAGCCAACTCTAGCCTCGGCTGCATTGACGCTGGACTCGACCCGGCAAACACACAACCGACACAAAGCATTCCACAATCCACGGTACTACCGGCGCAAGAAAAAGGGCAAAGGCCACCTTCACCTATGGAGGCGTTGCCTCAGCCAAGACCAGCAGAAAGCGAAGCACCCTCGATCCCCATTGAAAATCAACCACAGACACACGACAGCCCAAGCGACGCCTTTGGCTGCCTCGCCGACTTGAATGTAGGAAGCCAGAAGAGTCTATGCTGCAACTGCTTGTGCTAATATGGCTCCCTCAGGATCCACCTGACTCTGGCGTCTCGTCAACAGCGTTATCCACGGCCGATAGCATCGGCACTCCCTCGAGCCTGAAGAGTTTGACACCCTCCTCATCCTTCGCGGGCTCCTCCTGTAGCTCTGTGTGCTCCCACGACACAGCAGGAGAGTCCACGCCACTACTGAGTGCAGTGATGCGTGGGAACCTGGAGATCGCCCGCCTGCTGATCAAAGGGGGAGGCAAGGTGGACGCCAAGAATCGGTCTGGCAAGACTGCGCTTCACTTGGCCGTCGAGAGGGGTGACACGGTGGCGGCGCGCACCTTGCTGGATCTCGGCGCCGATATCACGATCCCAGACAGCTCGGGGACAAGCGTCTTTCACCGGGCCATCATCAGGGACGACATCGAGCAGCTACGCGCACTGCTGAAATGGTGCGATGAAAGAAACAGGTCACAGGTTTTTGATGGGCTGATGAAGCGCTGCATAAACATGAAGGATACCCAAAAGAGGACTTTGGTGCATTTGGCGGTGGTTCTAGAGAGAATCGAAATCTTGAAGTTGCTGCTCGACTACGGCGCGGATGTCAACGAGTAGGGAGGAAAAGCTTGGCCAGCAGTCTAGACGGTTTCTTCGGACTCCTTCGGACTCCTTCTGATAGAACCGAGACAACTTCGATTAACGTTTACTCCAAGCACGAGCAATTTGACTGTCGTACGAAACCGAGCTAAAGAATTCGAGCATCGTCTGGTCGCCCCGGGCCGTCGCTTTTTTCCAACATTAGTCCAATCAAGTATCAACGGACGAAAGCTTAAGGGTGCCCACATAGTACTCGGTGTTAAGCTTACAGCCCACGTGCAGGACCTGGAAAGTATGGAACATTTCAACGGCCCATCTCAACGGCCCGGATAGTTCTGTAGATGCGAAGCTTGATGAAGGTTTCAGGCTGCATCATTGGACTGAAGAAAGAAATTGGAAGTCTATTCTACTCTAGAGGAAAGTAACAACACGTAATGCCCCGTAAACGATACATCCAAATCAAGCGGCTAAAAGCGCCTCTCTAAAGTCCTCAATCAACTCGTCCACTCGTTCTTTGCGAGCGGCTCTTTGGTCCCAGAAAGCAGTGACCTCGATTTCGTCTCCCTTGACCGTGCATTCGACAGATAGCCCTCCCGGAGGGGCGGTTGCGACCTCGCCTCCCACAAATCGCATCCCAATTCCCTCACCCTCGAACGAAAGTGTGCCTCGAGGGTGTACCGTCAAATCAAGCGGGAAACGACAGGCATCTCTAGCATCCTGGCTAGAAGCCTTCACATTATTGAGCCCCGACAACTCGAAGGGCATGAGTCGAGTGAGTTCAGCCTGAACCTTCTCCGACACATCGGCAGTGCTGTCTCCATTTTGGAGTCGGACACGGAGCGGCACTTTCGAGATTGCAGGCCCGACACAGTTTTGGATGCCCGGGATGGGAGCGGCTCGGCCGGTGACCAGGTAGCCGATGGTGACGTCGCGAGACTTTGTGAGGCATCCCACCACCTGGATCCAGGCAGAAGCTATTGTGGCTGGAAGCGTGGTGCCCCGGACTTTTGAAGGCAGCGGCACGTGGAAGTCTGCCCGGAGGTCCTTGACGGGTTCGCGAATGAAAGCATAGCCGAACAAGGAAGAGTTTCCTGCACCGGACAAGTAGCGAGCCCAGAACGCGCGATCTGCCGCCGAATCCCTGCTTCCAACATGCTCAATAAACTTCTTGAAAGAAAGCTGAGGTGCCACACGCAAGCTCTCGTCGATGTATGCCTTGTTCACAGTGTCGAGGAGCAGTCTCAGGGACCACGCGTCGTAGAGGGAATGATGCAGCGTCCATACAAGATGGGCACAAGAATCCCTGCCTTTCTGAACAAGTGCTACCCTTGCAAGGGGATCGCCGAGACCCATGGGGTTCAACTTGTCTTCCTTGACCACAGCGTCCAGATTTATGCCCGAGTGGTCACTGCACGGGATAGTGTCGGAAAGGACGACCTGGTAAAGACGGCCTGACTCCCGCACCAGTCTTGTACGGAGAATGGGAAACCAGTTGGCGCAGCGAGTGACGGCAGCGCGGAATCGCTGGAGGTTGATGTCGTTGTCCAGGGCGAAGATAAACTGCGCAACGTGGGATCCAGGACGCTGCAGGGTGTCTTCCATGAAGAACTCTTGCATGTAAGTGCATGGGTAGACGTCTTCGATCCGAGATGATGCCAAGCCGAGTTGATTTGCCATCTTTTTCATGAGACCAACATCCGATTCCGAATCTACCGGGAGGGGGTTGGCGGCAGTCGTCAACTGTTGACCATGTTTCGGGAGCTGTTGCATTTTTGATGCCATCCCGGCGAGGGTTGGGCTCGAGAACATTTGTGCAACGGCGAGGGAGTAACCCTCCGCTCTGAGCAGTGCAACGAGCCGCATCGCCATGATGGAGTCGCCGCCGAGGCTGAAGAAGTTGTCGGATCTGCTGATTGTCGATGCATCCGAGATCTTCAGACTCGTCGTCCACAGCCGCGCCATAACCCGTTCGCTCTCAGTCTGGGGCGGTTGGCGATCGTCGTCGGAGTTCGCGTAGGAAGCGATTGACTTGAAAGTCATGGAGTTGACGATGGTGTGAAGAACGCGGCGGTCGAGTTTTCCGGAGCTTTGGACCGGCAGGCGTGGAAGAGGGAGATAGGCATCGGGAATCATGTGGGCCGGGAGAGTCTCAGCCAATAAGCCCTTGACTTCCCTTGCCAATTGCTTCATGAAGGCCACCAGCTCGGGATTGGGACTCGCGCTCCCGGTTCTTTGATCGAACTTGTCTCCGGTGCCGAAGACAGCAGCCAGTATCTGCTTGTCATTTCCTTCCGGCGTGAAGATATCGACGGCGACGGTAAGCCATCCTGGAATATGACGTCGGATGGTTTCTTCAATTTCGGACAGCTCGACTCTCTGGCCACGGATCTTGACTTGAGAATCTTTGCGTGCAACAAAGCTCAGAGTGCCGTCGGCATTGTAATGCACAAGATCTCCAGTTCGGTACACTCGGGTAGCTGCGGTAGCGCCAGGCAACCAGGCCGGAGACTTAATGAAGGCAGTTGCGGTCGCCTCCGGGTTCCCGAGGTATTCTCGAGCGAGACAAGGCCCCTCGACACAGAGCTCGCCAACACCTCCGAAGGGGGTCAGTTCTGTGCCCTTTAAGGGGTTGACGACCCAGACCCGGCACACAACTGGCCCACCAACAGAATTGGCTGGCCTCTTGGGTGAAAGCTCTCCGATAAGAGTGACGATGCATGCTTCTGTCGGCCCGTAGCCGGAGATGAGCCTGACCTTGGGCGCCCATCGATCAACATCGCTCTGCAACACGGCCTCGCCGCCCATGATGACTGTTTTCAGGCTGGGCACGTCGTCGGGGTTGATGATTCTCGAGAGCGAGGTCGTGAACCAGGTGGTGTCGACTTGGAAGTCTCGGACGAAACCAGCGAGGTCGTTCATTCGTTGATGGTCGGAAGGCACGCAAACACACCCGCCGCTGATCAGAGCGCAGAATATGTCCAGGAGCATGACGTCAAATGTATAGGCACAGAATTGGAGTGCTCTAGATTCAGCTCCCGTACCGATGTATTTGGCGAGGGAGGTAAGAGATGAAGAGAGGGTTTTGTGCTCAATGACGACGCCCTTAGGAACGCCTGTGGTGCCAGATGTGAAGAGGATGTACGCCGTATTATGGGTCTTGGCGGGGGCCTGGGCCGTGGAAACTTGCAGTTCGGCCTGCTCGGATGTTGTCTCCTCATCGACCACGATTGCTTGACATTGGAGCTCGCTGCAGCGAGTGGCATGTAAATCTGAAGTCAAGATAAGGCGTGCCTCCGTTGCCTGCAGCAGGTGTTGCAGTCTCTGATTTGGCGATTTCGGGTCGAGAGGAACGAAGCAGCCTCCCGCTTTCCAGATGGCAAGCATAGCGACAATGGCCCATCGAGAGCTCTCGAAGAGAAACGGAACCGCCTTTTCAGGACCGATTCCAAGACCCTGGAGCTTCCGAGCCAGCGATGACGAGGCTTGGTCCAGCTCGGCGTAAGTCATGGAGCCGTCCCAGGCGTCGATGGCGGCCTGTGAGGGATTCACTTCGGCCTGCTTCTGGACCAAGGTGTGGACGCAGGCGTCAATCGACTTCAGTTCAGGCTGCCCAGCGGTCTGAGTCAACTTTGATTCGTGCTCGCTAGATATGGCGGACAAGTTGCGAAGTCTCTCGGTAGGATCGGCAGTCAGTAGGTTGCGAAGGATGGCGGAGAAGGTAGAGACGACGAACTCAGCCTGCGCTTCGTCCAAGATCTTCGGATCGTAGCTCATGGTCAGACCGACTTCTCCATCGCCGTCTGGCATCTGAAAATCGAGAACTAGAGCCTGCGGGAAGAACTTTGGTGATGCTACGGGGCCTTGCCGAAGCTGGGGTACCTTCCTTTTCCCTCCGCTACCGATTGGAGGCTGCACGACGAGAAGACTGCCGAAATTGCAGCTGAGATGGCATTCGGGGCTGATGCGGGCAATGTTTTGAAGTCCGATTTGACAGAAACGAGACTCGTCAACCGCGTCTTGTTGCACGCTAGCCAGAAAGTCGGAGATGGTGGAGTTGTAGTCGATGGTGATGCGCGTCGGGACTGTAGAGATGGTAGGACCAGCAATTTTTTCAACGTCCGCGATATCTGACGACTCTCGTCCTGTCAAGATGGATCCAAACACGGTGTCGGGGCTTGCAGTGTAATGGGAGATGACCAACGACCATGCGGCGCGTACCACGTTCGCGGTTGTCGCAACTGACCCGTGATTTCGAGCCCTTGGCAATGTGAATGATCGCTGTAGTAAGGAGCTGGCCAAGGGCTGGTGCTTGGAGTCATTGGCGGCCCGGGGAAAAGGTGCTGCTTCGAGCCCAGCCATTCTGGTTTCCCAGTAAGACCTTGCTTCCTCGGTGCTTTGGTCCAGAAGATGTCGGATGAAGAGCTTGAACGGAACAGCTGGAGGCGCGTCTGGCTTGGATTGTTCGCCCAAGATGTGGTCTTCGATGGTTTGGCGAATCAGGCTCAGCGACCAACCGTCATATAGAGAGTGGTGGGCACTGAATACGACTCGGCAGATGCTAGGGTCGTCCGTGGGAACAACTCCCAGGTGCGCCATGGGTTTCCCGTATCCGTGTGCGTCTTGAACCATTTTGACGAAGGTTGCGACATCGGATGCCTCGTGCCAGATCGGCTCCTGGCGGACCACAACTTGAAGCGAGCCGTGTTCGTGGCTGAGAATAACACGTGTTCGCAAAAGCTCAAAATTCCTGAAAGCCTGTGCCCATGCCGACTGGAGCTGCTTCAACTCTGAGGTTGGGATGTCCATGGTGTCTGCCGATATGTACGCCCCGGGGTTTCGAGCCGTTACGGTCATCAGACCTTCTTGGAGGGGAGTGCAGGGATATATATCCTCAACATGTTCGCGAGTGATACCGTAAAGCGGAAGGACGTGAAGGAATATAGAGCTCAACTGAGCCTCGGTCAACAGCTCGAAGGGTTTCGGCATGGCCCTCTCGAGAGTAGCGTCATCTGCGATGCGTGTGGCCATGGCGGATAGAACGGGATACGAGAAAATGTCTTCAAAGAGCAGCCGTCGATTCGATGAGCGGGCAAGACCGGCAAGCCTGATGGCAGTGATGGAGTTGCCGCCAAGGACGAAGAAGTGATCGCCCGCGCCAATGCTCTCAGGCTTGACATCGAGAACACTAGCCCACCACTCTTGCAGGAGTTTCTCTTTGCCAACTAGACCGGCACCGTTAACCTTGCTCGTGGTTGCGGGGAACAGCTGCCCCTGAGCAGAGAGTTCTGAAAGGCAGGCTTTGACGAAGACCCGGTCTCGCTTGCTTGAAGCCGTGGTCGGCAACCGTTCGAGAGCGACGTAGGCTGACGGAACCATGTACTCTGGGAGGACGTTGCGCAGTTGTTGCTGAAGTGTCTTGGCTGTTTCCAACAAAGACGGGTTTGATGGGTCCATCATTGAAGCACAACCAACGCCGGCCGTATTGTGCTTATAGGCAACGTCCATGACCAGGAGAGCAACCAAGAATGAGTTACTTCGACTGCCAGTAGAATCAAAGAGTTCCACCCCGACGTGCTTGAAGGCCTTGTTGTCCGACATGAATTTCCTGATGTTTTCTTCGATCTCGCCGACTTCGATTCTCTGGCCCCTGAGCTTGACCTGGCCATCTCGCCTGCCGACAAAGGTGATAGTGCCATCAGCGTTGTACCGGACCAGGTCTCCAGTGTGGTAAATGCGGTGGTTGGCGCCCGAGGGGAGGCATGGCGGGTCTCGTTCGAAAGAAGCGTTTGTTCGTTCGGGATCTCCCAGGTAGCCTCGAGCGAGGGGCGGACCCTCAATGCAAAGCTCTCCGACCGCTCCGATGGGAGCCAGAGTCTTGGTGAAGGGGCTGACAATCCAAGTAGCGGTGCCGATGGGACCTCCGATGTTCGAGCTGGCGTCCGAGAGTGTGACCTTGCGAGCGGTGGCCATGACACATGCCTCGGTGGGCCCGTACGCGTTGACGAAAGTCACTCCAGGCTGACTCAACCAGGCCTCAATGTCGGATGGTGCCAGGGGTTCGCCTCCGACCATGACGAGTTTGAGAGTGGGAACATTTGCCGGGTTGATAAGTCTCGTGACGGAAGGCGTGGAGATGAGCGCGTTGACTTCGTGCTTTGTAATGTACGCGCTGAGATCATTCATCCTTTCGGACTCCGATGGTGCGCAGACACAGCCTCCCGAGGTCAGCGTGATAAAAATCTCGAAGATCATGGCGTCGAACGTGTAGGTGCTGAACTGAAGCATGCGTATGTGAGGTCCGAACTCGAAGAAGGAAGACTGGGCGGCGATGGCTGAGGCCCACGCACGATGTTCAATCACCACCCCCTTTGGCTTGCCTGTGCTGCCTGACGTAAACAGCAAGTATGCCGCATGCCCAGGGTTGGCTTCGGTTGAAGGCGAAGCAGATGGCTTCGAAGAATCGAAATCGTCGACGGACATGACAGTGCAAGGCAGGCTGCTTGATAGTGAAGACACGCGTTCCGGAGAGGCGAGAACCAGCTTGGCATTTGCTTCCTCGAGAAGAGACTGAAGACGCGCTGGTGGGTGGTCGGGATTGAGGGGGAGAAAGGCGCCGCCAGCTTTGAGAACCGCAATCATCGATGGGACAGCTCGGGCAGACTTGTCCAGGCAGAGACCGACGAAATCGCCAGGCTTGACTAAACCTGTGCTGATGATTTGGGCAGCCAGCTGGTTCGCCCACAGGTCGAGCTCTGCGTAAGAGAGCGAAGCATCGTGCGAGATAACGGCCGGGAGATCGGGCTGCTCCTTGGTCTTCTTCTCGATGAGGTGGTGCACGCACGCCTCCACGGGGTTGATGCTGCTGCTGTTCCAGGTAATTATGCGCTCGACATCGTGAGGCGCAACGGTCATGACGCTGGAAACATCGGCTGTGGCGCTGGCACTGCAAATGCTCTGGAGGACGTGGTTGAACTGGCCCATCATGGTCTTGACAATTTCCAAGTCGATGCAGTCGGGATCGAACTTGATATCGACAGTGAGGTCTTCGCCGACGGGGAGGAACTCTACCGCCAGAGGATACGTGTGGAACTCGGCGATGTCGAGGGAGACTGGCGTGATATCGAGTTCCTCGAACGGCAGTCGTAGAGCCGCATCTGGATGGACGACCATGAGCGATGAAAAATCGCAGGCTTCTTGCGCAGCGGAGCTGACGCCCTGGATCGCGTGGAGGCCCAAGTATTGGTGCGGGATGCTGTCGATTGCCACTTGTTGAATATATTCGAGGAACTCTGCGAGGTTCTGGTCCCCGTTGACAGAGTATTGTCTCGGAACCGTCACGATAGTAGGTCCAACCAGCTGCTCGATGCCGGACAGGGGGAAATCTCGGCCGGATAGTGTGCAGCCGAAAGTTGCTGTTGGGTCTCCAGAGTATTGCGCGTTGATAATGGCCCAAGCAGCATTGATCAGCGTTGCGGCTGTCACATTGCGATCAAAGGTTGAAGCAGCGGGTAGACGGAACTTGAAGCTCGTTGCCGACCGGGCGACGGGCCTATGAGATGCTGGCACTGAAGGAAAAGGCGTCCCTTGCGGATCGATCAACACGTCTCTCCAGTAGTCTTCGGCGGTTTGACGCGGTGCGGATCTGAGCTTTTGGGCAAGGGCTTGAAATTGAGGAGGCGGGGCTATGGTTTCGCCGTTGTAGTGCTGGAGGACGGTATCCCAAATCAACTTCGTCGACCATCCGTCGTACACGGAGTGATGTGCGCTGAAGACGAAGTAGCGATCATGGCTGTACTTGACAAAGCCGAGGCGGAGCAGTGGTGTTCCGGAGCCAAATGGTTGGGACTTTTGTTTGTCCAGATACTCATCAAGCGATCCTTGGTGTATCGTGACGGAGATCCTGTCTTTCAGGATGACCAGTAGAGATCCCTTTGGCCTGAGGAGGATGCGACTACGAAGCACGGTATGGACCTGAGTGGTCTGCTCCCATGCCTCGATGAACCGGGTCTCGTCAAGGTTTGCCGGGAGCTTATAAGGCGCGTGCAAAGCGTATGCCTGAGATGATGACTGCCGGGACGACAAGGCCATGAGGGCTTCCTGCATCGGGAGGGCGGGAATAATGTCTTCAATAGCATCGAGGGAAACGTTGCATTCTCGTGCAGTCTCGGCGATGGCATCTGACGTGGAATCTTGAGTATCAAGGAGGGAGAATGGCTGGACCCATTCCGCAGCTTCGCTCGCAGCACTGCTCATCACCTTGGCCATGTCGGCCAAGACCGGATTGGAAAAGATGTCGGAAACGGAAATTCCCAGTCCATTGCGTCGGGCTTCGGAACGCAAACCCATGGCGGCCATTGAGTCACCTCCAAGTCGGAAGAAGTGGTCATACACGCCGACAGAGCTGACGTGAAGAACTTTCTTCCACATTTCTGCAAGCTGGAGCTCCTCGGGAGTTCTCCCCGCCTCCTTGGCGCTGGAGGTAAAAGACACGAGGTCCTCTCGGCTCAAGGAGCTCGTCACCCGCTGCAGTGCACGCCTATCAAGTTTGCCCGCCGTGGTGATGGGGAGGACTTTGAGCGGGATGAAGACGTGGGGGCTCATGTATCGTGGGAGGGACGACGCCGTTTCGTAGATCTGTTTGACGAGGCTCTGGAACCTCTCCAAAGCCTGTGGCTCGGTGGCGATGATATCATCTGGATCCTCAGGGGAGGTGTCATCGGTGCCGACATGTACAAAAGCAGCCAGGAGGTCATGCTCGCCAGCCCCTGAGCGCTTGAGCAGCTCGACGACTACCGGACCGGCTGTGGGAGGGATGCTGCTGCGCAGGGAGTGCTCGATTTCGCCAAGCTCCACTCGTTGGCCGTTGATCTTTAACTGCGTGTCTTTCCTGCCGATGAAGTTGATCGTGCCATCCGAGTTGTACCTCACCAGGTCACCCGTCTTGTATAAGCCGTTGTTGCGCGGGTGAGGTCCATTTTTAAGCCATGAAGGAGCGTCGATGAAAACCTCGGCCGTCTTTTCCGGTCTCTTGAGATAACCCCTGGCAAGAATGGGACCTTCGATGAGCAGCTCGCCGGCAGAACCAATGGGACGAAGGCGCTCGTGATCGTTCTCGTCGACGACCCAAGTCACGCAGCGGTAGCCGCGGCCAATGTTCGAAGCGTTCGTCTCTCTTGTGACGTCTTTGTTGACGACGCAGGCGACACTACATTCACTTGGGCCGTAGATGTTGAGAAGCTTTAGTCTGTCAACCCAAGCATCGACCTGAGATGCTGGCAAAGGTTCTCCGGCCATGAGAAGCACGGTGAGTGTGGGAACCGTGTCGGGGTCGACGAGAGAGGCGAAAGATGGCGTCCAACCAGCCCACGTAGCTCGACTCTTGGCAATGAATGTGGAAATCTCCATGCTCCTGTCTTCTTCCGATGGGATGCAGATACAACCACTAACGAGCAAGGTTGTGAGGATGTCGCCAACACTGGCGTCGAAGCTGTAGGCAGAGAACTGCAGAGTTCTCGACTCGGGACCAACCTCAATGGCCCAAGCATGCTCTCGGAACCCAGTGCAGTACGCTCTGTGGGAGGTGATGGATCCTTTGGGTGCTCCAGTCGTTCCTGACGTGAAGACCACGTACATGGCATTGTCGGGCGTTACCGTAGGGCAGACGGGTACGTTAGGATCTGTAGGTGGCAGGCCGTATGCAAACTCGGTCTCGATAACGAGCGCCTTGTCCCTAACCGCCTCAAACTTGGGTCTAGTGAGGGGCGAGCACATCAAAACCTCAGCCTCGACCTCTTCTGCAATGGAGAGAACGCGCGCATCCGGATGAGTTGGGTCGAGCATCACAAAGCACCCACCAGCTCGCAGGACCGCCAACATGGAGACGACGGCCCACTTCGATTTCTCGAAGCAGAGGGGCACAATCTTCTCCGGGCCGATACCGAGACCGACGAGATGCTGAGCCAAGTTTCGCGACAAATCGTCCAGCTCCCGGTAGGAGAGCGATCCATCCCAACTGAAAATGGCCTCCTTGTCGGGGTGGGCGGCCATGACTCTCTCTACGAAGTGATGGACGCACTCGTCGACCGGAGCGATGCAGGTCTCGTTCCATTTCCAGAGCTGATGGAGGTCGTTGGAGCTGAGTGCCGGGATTTCGTCCGGAGTCCTCGACGGGTCCTTCAGTATTTCCATGAGGATGTGGTTCACCGTTTCCGCGATGTTGCTGGCATGGCCCTCGCTGACAAGAGATGTGCGGTAGTGGATAGAGATCTTGGTTGCATCCTCCCCGGTTTCGACGATAAGAGCAATTTCAAACTACTTGATGTCAGCGTTGTTCTCTGAGGGTTCCAGTTAATGCTCACCTCGGTAGGATCGTTGATGGACTTTTGGTCAAACACCAATTTGTTGCCGTTTTGGGCCTTCTCGTCCACGAGCGGCATGAAAGAAATGCCGGCGTTGAACAACGTGCCGCCCGTGATGCCGATGGAGCTTTTGATCTCAGCGAGTGAGCTAGCCTGGTAGGCCGAGCTGTTGATCGAGTCGAGCTGTATCTTATTCAACACCTCAAGGATGGACTTTTGCTGGGTAAAGTCGACGTAGCAGAGAAGCATCGAGATGAACGGCCCGATGGCGTCGTCGATACCGGGAACTGGAGCCTCTCTTCCGGATGCGAGGTAGCCGGTGACGGTCTGGTTTCCGTTGATGTAGAACCGCAGAACGAGAGACCAGACAAGCTGGATGAGAACAGGGAATGTGACTTCCAACCTGGCCAACTGCGCCTGAAGCGTTGCATGGTCGACGCCGAGAGGAACCGGGACGAACTTCTGCTCGCTCTCACCGTTGGTGATGTCGAGCAACGGAGGGAAAATGCAGGCCTCGGCACCTGCGAGATACTCCTTCCAGTACAAGATGCTCTGCTCTCGAAGTCCGGGATCGCGAATATAGCGGATAAAATCTGCATATGGAGAGCCCCATCGCGTCACCAGATTGCCATTATAGGCCTCGGACAGGTCGCGGAGAAGCGGGATGGAAGACATGCCGTCAAAGACGATGTGGTTAACCTCGAATCTCAAGAATGCTCGTCCATCATCCGTGGAGCATATCAAGAGCCGATGGAGGGGCTGCGTGGTCCCGAGTCCTTTTTCCTTGGCAGGATAGGATGAGAGCTTCTCGAGCGCGCTTCCACCATCCCGAGCCTGCAGGTGCTCGCACCGAGGGCGGTGCGACTTTAGAACGACCTGGTCGAGCATCCCGACCGTAGCAGATGTCTCGATGAACACGGTTCTCAGAGCCGCATGGCGAGCGACGACACTGTGCCAGGCAGACTCGAGCCGCCCGGGATCGATAGTTGCACCGTCAGACGCCGTAACCTCCCAAACGATGTTGACTTCGTATACCCCGTCTACTCTGGATTGACTGAGGGCGAGGGACTCCTGCATCGGCGAGCAGGGGTAGACTTCGTCTAGATCTTCCAAGCCGTGGACGCCGGGTATCTGTAGCAACGTGCTTGTCAAAGACTGCAACCCGAGATAGTCGAGATCAACAAAGTGTCCAAGGTCGCTCAGAGTCAGCTGTCGGGATGACCTCTTCAGTGCCTGGGTAATCTCAGTGATGGCCCGAGGAACGCTTGACAGCCACACTTCGATCTTGTCCTGGTGTTTCATCTTGGAGTTCCAGGCGAAGGTGAAGTTCAGCCGGTCTGCAAGCACACTGGCGGCGATCTCAAAGAGGCAGAACCGCTGCAGGTTTGGGCTCATGTCTTCCAGCGACTCTCCAGCCGTCCAAGACTCCTGTTGCAGCAGAGAGAACTCTTTCTCCATGGACTGGTATCTGCCCTCGTAGTTGAACACGACCTCAGCTGGGAGATGATCCTTGAAGGCCTCGCGACCCTCGGAAGTGAGGAAGGCAGAGCTAAAGTAGTCGAAGCCATTGTTGGGGGTCCGCTTCCTCGCGTCCTTGACTCTTGCGACCAGATCCAGAATACCGCGGTAGTCTCCGGGGTGGATCGGGTACATTGTCGTAAACCATCCGACCGTTCTTGAGAGGTCCATATGGTCGCTCAAAGCCTCTCTGCCGTGGCCTTCTGTGAAAATTGCTGGAAGTTGTCTTTCGGGGAATGACTTGCTGAAGGAGAGCAGTAGTGCGGAGAGAAGGATGTCGACCGGCTCGGTCCGGAGAGCATAGTGGCAGTCGGTGAGAACGTCCTGCGTCTCCTCCGCACCGATGGAGAAGCGCTTCTCGCGTACATCGGCGTATACGTTGTTCGCTTTGTCGACGCCCCAGAAGTTTAAGTAAGATCCTGGTACTTGGTGGGGCAGAACCTGCGACACCTTGAGGGCGTTTGAAAAGCCCCTCTGTTCGTTGACCCAAGCCAGGAAGGGGAACGAGTCGTTAAACTGTGGCGCCTCTTCTGTGAGTGCTCTTTCGAGCTCCTCTAGAATCACTCTCCAGGAGACGAGGTCGACCACGAGATGGTGCACGACGATGGACAGGAATTGGCCTTGGTCAGTCTGGAACAAGTCTGCGCGAACCAGGGGCCCTTCAGTTACGGACAGTGTCAGCCGGGACTTGAGCATGACAATCTTCTGCAGTTCTGATGAGGCATCGGGATGGTTATGGAACAGATAGGCCCCTTCCACAACGGGGCTGATGTATTGCTTCCACTCTCCTGACGAAGACTGCTCGAAGCGAGCCCGGAGCATGGGATGTCGTGCAACCAGGTCTGCAATGCTCTTCTCAACCACCTGAGGGCTAAGAAGTTGGTTTGCCTTCACGAAAACACTTTGATGGAAGTGGTTCCTCGTGCTCGGGGACTGGGCCGTGTCGAGAAATAGCTGCTGGATGGGAGAAACCGGAAACCTATCGCCAGGTCGGATCTCTGGAATGGACGGCTGTGCCCGAAGGTTTTCAATCTTGGAGGCCGTCTCTCTCAGCGACGAAGACGAAAGCAGGTCCTTAACCTTGAGTGCTTTGTCGAGGCGTCTGAAAGCCGACACGACTTGCATCGCAGTGATCGAGTCACCGCCGAGGGCGAAGAATGATCGATCGAGATCTATTCGGTCGGTAGGGACGTTGAAGATGTTGCTGCATACGTCAAGAATAGTGACCTCAGCGTCGCTTGCGCTCGTCGCATGTTCGTTTGCCTTGCTACCAGGAGTCTCGGCGGCATCTTGCGGCGATAGGCTCTCGAGTCTCTTAAGGAGAAGGTTGCGGTCCAGTTTGCCAGCAGCGGTGAAAGGCAGTGAGTCGATCTTGAGCCAGAAATATGGCACCATGTAGGATGCCACAGACTGCAAGAGCCATTCTTTGGCATCTGAGACGAGATTCTCGTCCAGTGGTTGAAGGGAAGCATGGTCCTGGCCGTTAACGTGAGAGGCTTGGGGCGCAACAGCAATAATGGCGGTCAGCCTCTTGGCAAAGTGGCCGCGCTGGGGATAAAACACGGCAGAGTCGGCAGTTGAAGCATTCTTCCGGAGATGATACTCGACGTCCGTCAGCTCGACACGCTGGCCTCCAATCTTGATCTGGGTGTCGGCGCGACCCAGACACTCGAGCGTGCCGTCCTCGAAGTAGCGAGCCAGATCTCCTGTTCTGTAGAACCTCGTCGGAGCGGACTTCTCGGTTCCAGAGTCTAGTGCCCATGGAGGGTTGACCAAGAAACTCTCCGCCGTTCGTTCCGGGTCGTTGAGATAGCCTGTTGCGAGCACGGAGCTCTCGATGACGAGTTCACCGACACCGCCAACCGGAACCAGCCGGTCGCCCGTAAGGTCCATAATCCACGTCCTGCTGTTGACGCCGCGGCCGATACAACTGGCTCGGCCGACGACTGCACCGGGCTTGGGGGTTGCCGTGGCCATGAACGTGGCCTCCGCAGGGCCGTACGCGTTGTAGACCTGGACGCCGGCATTGATCCAGGGCTTGATGTCGGACTCCTTCACAGGTTCGCCCACCAGCACCAGAGTCGTTAGTGCCGAAATCTCTGTCGGGTCGAGCAGTCTAGCAACAGTCGGCGTGAGGATGGCCCATGAAGTGAGAGTCTGCTGAAAGTAAGCCTGCAGGCGATCAAGTCGATCGGCTTCGGAGGGGATGCATATGCATGCACCCCGTAAGAGCCCCGTGATCATCTCGGCCACGCTGGCGTCGAAGGTGTAAGATGAAAATTGGAGAACACGTGATAGTCTTTCCACGCCAAAAGATTCGGCCATGTCGTCTGTGCTCGTGTATATGGCAGCGTGGGTAAGGGAAACACCTTTCGGCGTCCCCGTGCTTCCAGACGTGAATATGACAAAGGCGGTATCGCTGGGTTGTCTCGAAGGCCAGACGGAGCCATTGGAAGCATGGGCGTCAGAACCGTTGCAGTGCCCGGGCTTCAGAGGCACTCGCCGGACGTTGAGTCTCAGATCGTCGAGTTGAGAGATGGTAGATGCCGAAGAGAGCGCGTGAGTCGCACCGGTTGCTGCGATGATTTGACGGATTCGGCCGGCCGGTTGTCTGGGGTCGAGGAAAACGCAGGCGGCGCCCGCTTTAAGAACCGCTAGCCATGAGACGACGGCGTGCCGAGACTTTTCGAAGCTCAAGAGGACCAGAGAGCCCGGAGAGACGCCGTCGCGGATGAGTTGCTTCCCCAACTTGCTAGACTCATCCTCAAGGTCGCGGTATGCCATGCGTCCGTCCCATGCGTCGATGGCCTCTGCTTCGGGACTCTCCTGCGCGATCCGGCTGAAGGCTTCGTGAAGGAGATAGTTTGAGCGCGTCAACTCTCCTCCGTTCCACTTTCTTACTTGATCATGGTCTCTTGGGCTCAGTTGAAGGTTGTTCACCGACTTGCTGCCGTCGTTCACGATCTCGTTGATGACATGGCTGAGGGTTCCGGCCAGATTCCGAGCTTCAGCCTGCGACATGAAGGAGCGGAGGAAAAGCAGACGAAGTCCAGGATGAGAAGCCGAGGAAAGGTCAGCCTCGAGGGTCAACTGTATTCTTTCCGGCAGCGTCGTCTTGGCTCCATTGGTCTTGGGGTATCCATTGGCATGGCCATTGCTTTGGCCAGTTGAGGTCACCAACCGCACGGTGGTGTTATAAGAAGAGTCCAGCGAGTAGGACTCCAAATATTCTTGTACATGGTTGCCGTTCACGCCGTTCTGCTTTGGAATTACGGCGAATCGAGTGAGTATATCTAAGAGGGTGTCTCGAGAGGCGATGTTGTAGCTCTTGGCAGAAGCTTCGCCATGTTTGTCGACGAACCCAAAGCCTATCCGGGCTTGGCCAGTGTAGAGATGCAAGGTAAGGCACCAAGCGGCACTGAGAAGCGCAGCCACCGAGGCGTCGGAGCGTCCCGGGGCTTCGAGCTTGATGTCAATATGCTCGAACGACTGCTCACGGCTCTTCGGCTCCCCACCAGCGAACGCCGGAAGGGTGCACATCATCGGGCTCTCGGCTGGCTCCATCGGGTCCCGATCTTAGATTTGATGAACCCCTGACAACGTGAGTACTGGGTATGGGTGCTTGGGGGAGTGATCGGTCTGTTCGTTGTCGTAAGTATATGGCATTCGTCGAAAAGAAACCGGCGACAGGCAGTTTGTGTGATCTGAACTGCTTGCTATGCTATGCACCACACTATGCGCAACCGTAATGTTCCCCGTCGTTCGAACAAGTGGCCCAGCTCCCCGTGTCCCAGCTCCCTGGGTTCTCGCCTCTCCGGGGGACCCATGCTCTCTCCCGGTCCGCCGTCTCGGTGCCTTCACACTGATGAGCCGGGGTGGACGAAACCGGTTTAGCGCTGACCTCAGCATGACCCCGAACCGGAAAGTGGAGGCCATCGCCGGCACGGTCCGCATGCTGGTCCTCCGTCCGGGTCTCCAGCGGGGCTTCCCCGGCGTTGATCGGGGACCGGCCCCGCGGCGTCGGTCGCCAGAAGTTCCAGGGTCGTTTCAGGGGCTTTGGGTACGTGGCAGTTCGAATCCTCGGGGGGCGGTGGCAAAGTTAAGTTTTCTCTTTACATAGCACTGAGTACTGCGCATAGTACCCGTCGTCTCATCACCAAAGCCTGGAATTGGAATGCCTGAGCGTACCTATGCCCTTTCTGAGTAAACCATAGACGAACAGGTGCAACAGACGACTCAGAAGCCACAGCCATTCACGACCACATCGTGAGTATGGCATCGAACCCAAATGGGGGGACGGTCGACGATTCCAACTCATTGTCCGTCTCGCAAGATGCCAGCCCGGAGGAGAAGAATGACGAGCAAAATTTCCCGCCGATGGTCCCTCGGGTGCTAATGGTCACGGCCCTGGGGTTGTCGTTGTTGATAGCGGCGCTTGTAAGAGTTGAAGTCCTTTCCAGTTGGCTCAAAGGATGGTTAGGACTAACGCCTTTCAGGATGCAACGTTGGTGGCCACGATCGTCCCCACGTTATCTGAGGAGTTCCAATCAGTCAAGGACGTTGGCTGGTATGGATCGGTATAGTAAGTCAAAGTCCTCCGGCATGACATTGAATAGAAACATGGCTAATCTTTCATCACAGCTTACTGGTGACCGGTGCGACGCAGCCGACATTTGGCAAGTTGTACGCTACTTTCTCCAGCAAGGCTGTCTTCCTCGTGTCCCTCATCCTGCTGCTGGGCGGATCACTGGCATGCGCGCTGGCGCGGACCTCGACCAGCTTCATCGTCGGCAGGGCCATTGCTGGGCTCGGCAGCGCGGGATGCATCTCGGGGGCCTTGATGTGAGTGTCCCCACTATCCCTCATCTCCGTACGAAAGCTGACGACTGTGGACAGCATCACGGCGGCCGTGGTTCCGCTTCACCAGAGGCCAATGTTCACGGGAATCCTGGGCTCCCTCGAGGGCGTGGCGATCGTGATAGGCCCCATCATCGGCGGCGCCATTGCAAGCCACATCGGCTGGCGGTGGTGCTTCTGGATCAACCTGCCCATCGGCGGCGCCCTCTTGCTTGTCCTCCTCATCTTCTTCCGGCCGCCGCAGAAGCCTGTCGAGAGGGCCTCGCTGCGGGACAGGATCAAGCAGATTGACTTCGTGGGTGGGACCGGCTTAGTCGGGAGCATTACTTGCCTGCTTCTCGCGCTTGAATGGGGCTCGACGCTGTACACGTGGAACGACGCGCGGATGATTGGACTGCTGGTCGTCTTTGGAGTGTCGTTTGTTTCTGTCGCGGCGCACCAGCACTGGCTTAAGGAGAGGGCGACGTTCCCTACGCGACTGCTTGCGAACCGGTCGTTCGCGTCGTGTCTGTGGTATGGATTCACGCTATCAAGCGCGCAGATGGTGGTGCTCTACTATGTGAGTATGGTTTGCTATTGCTATACTAGCCCGCCGCTAACCGTGGCCTCCAAAGCTGCCCATCTGGTTCCAGGCCATTCAAGGCGTATCCTCGCGAGAGTCGGGGGTGCGGCTGCTGCCAATGGTCATCGCCCTAATCGGCTCCGGGGTTCTCGGTGGGATCGGAGCGTCGCTAGTCGGGTACATACCGCCGTTCATGATCCTGGGGACAATCTTCGCATCAACGGGTGCCGGTATGCTCTACACGTTCCAGCCGAACATTGAGACGGCTCGGTGGATTGGGTACCAGGTGCTCTTCGGCCTTGGGACCGGCGCTGGCGTGCAGTCGTCCATCGTCGGGACGCAGGTGGCTCTCGACCCGGCTGACGTGCCATACGGCGTGTCGGCCATCATCCTGATGAACACAGTGGGAGGTTCCATCTTCATCAGCGTCGCCCAGAACATATTCGTCACACGCATCGAGAAGGTCACCGAGCTGATCCCGAGCGTGGATCGCGAGACTCTGCTGAATCGGTTCGGGTTCTTGAGGGATTCCCTTACGCCCGAGCAGCTGCAAATCGCGCTTCGAGAGTACAACCACGGCATCCAGAACGTGTTCCTACTCGCCATCCTCTTGGCGTGTCTCACTGCCTTCGGCTGGGTCTTCATCAAATGGATCCCGCTGAAGCCCCCAAAGCCGGCGCCAGAGCCGCCCGCAGTTGGCCAGACGGGAGAAGAGAGGAAGACAACGACAACAGAGGTAATATCACAGGCTACAGCATAAGCATACATAGATGGCATTCATTCAAGCGCATTTTTTGATATCTTATATCTCAATTCAACTCAATCACTGGATGCTGTTGATGAACAATTTGTGATCGGTATAGTGTTGTATCAACTAACGGCGTGTGGCAACTTGCAGAGGGGTGCCCAAAAGTCTGAATACACCTGGAAGCGCTTCACTCAGGGGATCAAGCGCTGTAACTTGGGATACAGTAGCGCTGAGAGGGATGAAAATGAGGGACATTCCGTTTGACATGGGGGATGATCCCTGTCTTTAACCACAAATCTGCCACGACCCTCGAATGAAAAATCCTCAGATTGATGCTTCCCACACAGAACCGGCGAGTTCCTGACTCAGTTCGCCTGCTCAAACCCGCTGAGTCATGGGGCCACGTGTATGAGCCCAGCTCTCTGCTGCGAGACTGATGGAACACTCAGTCAGGTTGCCTCGAGGTACCTGATGCTTTCAGTCGAGTCTGCACCCAGTGAAGCATTCAGACGAAGTACCCAGTTAGTGAGCCGAACGAACATCCACCAATGGCTTCAACGTTGAGAGTAAAGGCGATAGAGGCCCTACAGGCGGCGAAGCCGACCCTCGTGCAGGTCTTTGAACAAGCAGCCCAATGGGTGATAGAAAACAAAGCCGCTACTGGCTGGGGTGCAGTCGCGGCTGTGTTCGTGTTGTTGAATCTCAAGCGGTTTCCTCTTGTCTGGCACGTAAGTCGTCCCCATCTGAAAGCATCCGAAGAAGACTCCACCAACCCTAACATACCAAAGGCCCGCGTCTTCTACAACATCTGGTGGCCCAAGAAGCGCTATTTCGAGCCCGGACCTGGCTCCGTCTTCAAGCCGGTCGTCACCCCGTCGCGGGTCGCACTGCTTGAGACGGACTACAACCTACACAAGTCCAACAGCACCTACTTCTCGGACCTCGATGTCGCCCGAACGGACCTGCTGGCCGCGCTGCGGGCCGAGGCCATTCGCGGCGGGCTCTACCGCGAGTACAAGAACGGCGTCATGGTCCTCCTCGCCGGCACCTCGTGCACCTTCAAGCGGGAGATCAAGCCGGGCGCGGCCTTTGATATGCACAGCCGCGTCCTAGCGTGGGACCGCAAGTGGCTGTACGTCGTGACGCACTTCGTGGAACGGAAGAAGGGCGCAGAGGCGAAGATCTTCAGGCCGTGGGAGAAGCCGGAGGATGCACCCAAGTCGCCTGTTGTTTACGCGACGGCCATTTCCAAGTGCGTCGTCAAGGCTGGGCGGCTAACGGTCCCGCCTGAGAAGTTCCTCGGGGCTGCCGGGGTGTTGCCGCAGCCGGGCCCGGGTGCCGAAGGGAAAAGCGGGTCTGATGGGGACCCGGCGGAGGGGAAGGGGGACGGGCCGACCGGGGCAGACCCGTGGACGTGGGAGAAGGTGGAGACGGAGCGGGAGCGGGCCCTGAAGATGGTGGAGGGTTTGGCGAGCGGGTTGGACGCCGCGCATGAAGAGTTTCACTCTTTGAGATGAGGCGAGCCTTGCCATCTTTACCAAGCATGGTAGGTGGATGAGGTCGGTTTTTGTGTGTACCGGCTGATAGAGTTGCGATGGAAAGCATACACTGATAGAAGCGGTGTGGAGTTTCGACGATGGAAAGATCCGAGACATGTTAGATCAACAGAACCAATAGACGTACAACTTCATGCATCAGAGTTCTATCCTATCAGAACCTTCAACATTGGACGAAACAGGCCAAACAACTGTAGCCGCCGAGGGACGCTGACGTGATGTGTCGCCCTGAGGCCCTAATTCCTTGGAACTCACGTGTTCGACCCCTTTCCCCGCCCTGATTTTCATCCTTCCAATCCTCTTACACGAAGCTATATCCCGGCAAACAGAGACAGAGAGACTTCAGCTCCCAACCCTACCTCACCTTACCAGCTCCCATTGCATCCGCGCCGGCTTTGTTTTTCACGCCCTACTATATCTACCCGTCCAAAAAACACCCGACGGCTCCGCTACCGGATCCGATCCGTTGAATCCCCGACTCCTTACTCCCGTCTCCCAACTCCCGGTCGAGAGTCAGAACCATGGCCAACACTGTCTATGTCGTCACTGGCACCAACAAGGGCATCGGCCTCGGCCTCGTCAAGGCCCTGCTCGCCCGCCCCGCCACGACCGTTGTCGCCTCGGTCCGCAGCGAAGACGCCGCCGCGACCCTCAAGTCAGGCGTCGCCGATGTTACCAAAGGCGACGGCAGTGTCCTTCACGTCATGCTCCTCGACTTCTCAACAGCTCCCTTCCCCGCTGCCGTCCGCGAGGCTTTCACTGCCGCAACCGCCGGCACCCTCGACCGCATCGACGTCCTCGTCAGCAACGCCGCCTCCCCATTCCCCATGACCCCGACCTCCGCGACCCCCGCCGACGACTACCGTCGCGCGTTCGAGATCAACACAATCGCGCCGCTCATGGTCTTCCAGGGCCTCTGGCCGCTGATGGACCACGCTGAGGGCGAACAACCCGCGAAGTTCATCGGCATCACCTCCTCCGTCGGCTCCATCGAGTGCCTCGAGCCCGTCCCCGGCGGCGCCTACGGCCCCAGCAAGGCGGCCCTCAACCACATCACAAAGTCTCTCCACGCCCAGCACAAGAACCTTGTCGCCGTCGCGCTGCACCCGGGCTGGGTCCAAACCTACATGGGCGAGTACGCCGCCAAGGCCTGGGGATACGAGCCCGGGCCCCCTGACACGATTGATAGCAGTGTCACTGGCGTCCTCCAGGTCATTGACGCTGCTAGCCGCGAGACAACGTCGGGCAAGTTTGTGACCCAGACCGGGCAGGTCATGCCGTGGTAGATGTCAACGGGTGTAGCACAGCGGTAGTCTCTTATTTTCTTTCCTAACTAATGACAAACTCATGTTCATCTTCTACTCTCTCGTGTCAATTTGTGAAAGTTTTCCTGTGGTAGTAGTCTTTCGTTCTTTTATCTTGAAGATCATTTGAGAAGGATTGATCACTTCAACTCATCGTTTGGTGACAAATATGTTGGCACAGCGCCGAAGGCCTCTATTGCGTCTTCACTCATTCGGTCGCTTCTCTTTCTTCTGCTAGGTACAACTAGATAGCACCCATTATCAACAGAAATTATTCAAGAAACGTATCATCACGGCGGAGATGACGACTTCAACAACTCCCGACACTTTGACGTAGTGACACTATCCACCGTGTCGCCATGCTGCCCGTACAGAGGAGTGCGGGGCCTAATGACAGGGAACACAGGACTGACTCGGGGTGACGCGATCTCACGTCAGGGTCGACACCAGCAGCGCTGCACACACCTAGATGCCCCTGACTCAATCGTGAACCTTGTTCGATGGAGGCCACGAAGCCTCACGTCAAAGTCCTTGTGCCCATGTGAGGAATATGGCTCTTTGCTGCATTGACTCGTTTCATGGATGGCACGCAATGGTCCTACGACGACTGCATGGTGCCAGCATCGTAGGAGAGAGCAAAACGGAGCAACGCCAGCAAGGAAGCGCCAACATCCCTGACGATCAAGACAACTGTGGGCCAGGGATCTCGAAGCCATGACAGAGCTATTCCAGTTGACCGGCAAGAATGTCATTCTGACTGGCGCCGCAGGGTGCGTAGAGCTTATATTCGAGTCCCAAAGGTCCTAAAAGAACCTCAGTCTCATAATGTACCAGGAGCATAGGAACCCAGATAGCAATCCTCTTCGCAAAGGCGGGAGCCAACCTCCTCCTCTCGGACATATCCGAAAAGGCCCTCGATGACCTCCGCCGCAACCTAGAGCTCCACGGGCCCCATCCAGGCCGCATCGCATACAAGACCTGCAACGTCGCCGACGAGGACGACGTGGCCGCTCTGGTGCAGCAGCTTGACGAGCACGGCGGCGTCGACGTGATGCTCAACAACGCCGGCGTATTCCCGCACGAGGACGGCGACGCCGTCGAGGCCACGGCCAAAGCCTGGGACCTGACCTACCAGGTCAACGTCCGGGGCACCTGGCACGGATGCAAGCACGCCGTGCTGAGCATGAGGCGGCATGGAAAGACGCGCGGTAGCGTGATCAACACGTCTTCTGTGGTCGGGCTGATTGGATCTGCGACGGCACAGCTCGCTTACACGACGAGCAAGGGTGCCATCATCGCCATGACGCGTGAGCTGGCTATTGTTCACGCGCGGGAGGGAGTCCGGTTCAACACCCTGTGCCCGGGACCGCTCAACACACCGTTGATGCAGGATTACCTGGGCACGAATGTTGAGAGACGGGCGAGGAGGGAGGTTCACCTGCCCCAGGGTAGGTTCGGTGAGCCCATCGAGCAGGCCTCCGCTGCGCTGTTCCTGGCCAGCGATGCCAGCTCGTTCGTGAATGCCCAAGAGCTTGTCGTTGACGGAGGTTTGACCAAGGTATGTGAAGACCCGGTCTGGGTGTGATGGAACTGGTATGACTGACAGACCTCGCAGGCATACGTAACTCCCGAGGGTCCGCCACACAACAGTATCAAGAACTTCGAGGTCAACTAAGAGCATAGATGAGTAGCTTCGGAGCCGAGGATAGATGTGATCATGCAGTGACTGATTAAAAGAGACTCTATTGATCAAATATAATCTGATGATGCGATGTTCCATGCAATGCCTGATACCCCGTCCACATTTCATTCTCCCGACAAGTGGACGTGGCCCAAATGCACCCTAGTCTGACAAAGAAAAGACCGCACCGCCTCGATGACAATACCGTAAATCTAGATTAGAAGCTCTGCAAAGGGGCCCCCTAAACCATTCTAGTTTCTCCCCAACCCCTTAGAATCGAGCGCCGGGATCGAGTAGTGCCTTCGACTCCGAAGAAGGCTCGTACGGCGGTAAAGATTTTGTCCTGACCAGACGCTCGTACAGCATCCCGTCATTCAGGAACCTACAGGCCTTCCTCCACCTCTCGTCCCGCTTCGCAGCGTATGCTTCGTACGCCTGATGGCTGGTCGTCGCGAACAGGAACTTGGGATGTACCAGGATGGCCTGCGACCCCTTCTGGCCGAAGCCGAACGAGGTCACCGAGCATGCCCGGATCTCCTCGGGCCTGAGCGTCACATTTGGGAAATGGAGGAGGTCGTACTGGCGCAAGCCTGCGTCAACATTGTCGGCGTTGCGGTTGCCCGGCACGACTCCCGCGTCCATCATCTGCAACGCGCCGTTAACCATCCACGCGCCGGCCGCACCCTTGCTGTGGCCAGTCAGCGCCTTCTGGCAGACACAGGGGAGCAGGTTCCCCTTCTCGCGGCCGAGGAAGCTCATCTGCTGCTGCAGGACGGACGACTCGTTGAGGTCGTTCTTGACCGTCGACGTGCCGTGCATGGACGCGACGCCCAGATCATCGATCCCGAGGCCCCAAGTCGCCAGGCTGCCCCTGATGGGCGAGATCTGCTTCTCATTCTTCCAGAACTGGTTCCCCAGGCTGAACCTCAGGTCCGCCTCCTGCTTCTTGGCATCCTCTTCGAACGCGGCGATGTTGTCCCGGCGGTACGCCTGCTCGTCGAAGCCCTCAGTTCCCATCTCCTTCAGGTAGTGGATCTCGTGCTCCATCAGGTCTAGGTTGGTCTGGAAGTTGAAATTGACCTGCTGCAGGCGCATGTTGAGTAGCCTCCGCCGGTATCCCATGTCCATCAGCGGCGACGGCGTCACGTACTTGCGTTCGCCAGCGGACTCCCTGGCGTTGGTGAGGACCCCGCGGCCCGGCGCCGGCACCGAGCGACCGGCCTTGTCGGCGGCCATGGTCGTGAGGGCCACGACGCCGAATATAGGCAGGCCCATCTCTAGGGCGAGCTCGGCCGTCGCGAGGACCTGTATCCCGCACCCCTGCGACTCCACGAAGCCACTCCTCGAGGATGCCGTCGGGCGGGACATCTCGGCCGGGCTCCTCCCCGCAGCAAACTCGGCGTCCGTGTCGCAGGTGGCCTTCATGCTGCCAAACTCGTACGAGACGTCCTCGACGAAGTCCTCCACGCCACCAACGATACATACTTTGGCCTTGCCGGCGACGATCAGGTCGTATCCCGTGTCCAGCGACTCGAGGGACGTCGCGCAGGCGCCCACGGGCGTCTTGATGGGGCCGGCCGAGGACATGAGGAGCATATTCACCCACGCCCCCGTCGTGTTGACGAACGTCTCTTGCAGCACATCGCCCTGCACCGGTTTGTCGAGGAACCGGTCGCGGTGTATCTTTCTCAGCGACGACAGGCCGCCCATGCTGGAGCCGACGCAGTTGCCGACCTCGGAAACGTGAATGTGCTGGTAGAGCTCATAGGGGTCGATAATGCCGGACGATAGCAGCGCCTCGACGGTGCAGACCAGGGTGAAGAGCGTGACGGGGTCGACCTGCTCGATGATCTCGTCCTCGATGCCGTACCGCTTCGCCGACCACCCCGTCGGAATCTGCCCTGCCACCGTGCGGTTGAAGTGGCTCGCTCGGGGCACGAGGACCTTGGCGCCAGCCTTGAGCTGGACGGTGAACAGCCCGGACTCAGCCTTTTTGACCGATGCTTTCGAGCCATGCTGGAGCTGGAAGTACTGGGCCACCTCGGAGGAGGCCTCGAACGCCGGAAGGTCCTGGGTGAGCTCGACCTCTTGCACGGTGGCCTTGTGCTCGGGGTCGTAGTTGTTGTCGCAGATCTCGGGCTCGATATTTCGTATCCCCGTGTGCTCGAGGATGAAGCCCATGTACCGCGGAAATATCTCGCTCTCCTCGACCGGTGCCTTCGTCGCTGCGTCCACCCACCCGGTCCAGGGATGTCCATCTTTGACGGCGTCCTTGTCATGCCGAATCAAACCCATCATCCATGCCATTTCGATGCATCCCTCCAGCGAGAAGACTCCATCGGCCTCCATCTCCCACCTCGTCCGGCTATTGCCATGGGGTCCTAGCTCCGCGAAACCCGTGATTACCACCACGCGGCTGAGGTCGACCATGCCTTCCAGCGACTCCGACAGCGGAGCGAGATCGCGATCCCAGTCGGGAAGAGCAGGGAGCTGTACGCGGGTGTTGGCCTTCTTGGCTAGCATGGTCGGCGGCTTTACCGCGGGTTCACGCCCCGTCACAGCTGCCTCTCGTGCCTCCTCATCTCTAATCGCCCTCTGAATGTCGGCCTCGGCGCGGAGATCCCGGCGGATGTTTGTCAGCTTCTCCTTAAGGTCGATGACCTTCCCCATGCCGCCACTGAGGTCGACTACAACCGGAATGGACTGGGAGGCCACGTTCGTCCTCCCACCGAGGAGCGACGCGATGAAGGCGGCCATCTGGTCCTTGGAGAACGTCCGAACACCCATCGCCTCCACGCCCTGCGCTACGATGTCGTTGTCGTCCATGAGCCCCGTCCCCCGGGTCCAGCCGATGACGACTCCCAGCATGGACAAGTAATCGCGCCAGTTCTCCGACTTCCACTTAGACAGAAGCGTCTCCAAGCCCCTTTTGGATTCCGCGTAGAGTCCATCGTTACCCATGAGTCCGTGGTTGGGAGACAGGGGAAGGACGACTGTTGCTGGTCTGGTCAGGATCCCCCGAGCCCGCTTGTTCTTGGCCACGAGACCTAGCAGCCTTAAGAGATTGACGAGCATCAGCCTGTGGGCAATTTCCGACTTGGAGTCCAGCTCCTCCAGGTCGCGTCCGTTCTCCGAAACGGCGGCGAAGGGGATGATGAAGTCGGGATCCCAGTCGTCCACGAGGCTCTTCGATAGGCCCTGGACATCCTTTTGGCTTCCCTGGTTGAAAGGGAGGACCCTGAGAGCCGAGCCTTTGGCGCCGTGACGGGCGTATACTTCCTGGTACATCTGGACGGCCTCCGTGGAGAAGGTGCTGGTCGTGACCGTCACCCGTCCTCCGCCCTGGAGGAGGTACTTGAGCAGGGCAAGACCGATGGAGTTTCGGCCTGCCCCAGTTAAGAGGAAGTTCCTGCCACTGAACGTGAAGCCCGAGTGCCGCGCCGCGTCGAGGTCCTCCGCGAATGCCCCGCTGAGCCGTTCGGACATGGCCAAGACGTTGTGGTCGTACGTCCCGACGGGGTAGGAGAACTGCGGAATGGACGATTTGCGGGCCTTGAAGGGCGCCGTGCGTAGGACCTCTGAGTAGTGCAGGTTCCCTTCCTTGTCAACGGTAGTGACGGGCGCGAGATCGGGCGTCTTGGCGATGAAGACCGGGTCCCGGTTCTTGGCCGAGATGCTGGCCTGGAGGCATAGCCTCATGATGCGGCCCAGGTCGGTCTTCTCACCCTGGGTCTTGGAGCAGAGATACTGGATCTGGTCGATGGAGCGCTCGCACGCCCGGTTGATGATAGATGCGGATATCTCCTCCACCAATTCCGTACTCTGAGGGCTAGGCTGCCTGCCCAGTTCAAACAAGAGCGCGACGTCCCGAGAGCACCAGTTCCAAAAGGAGTCGTAGTAGCGCTCCTTCTTGAGGTCGAACCGTGGCTTGATACCGTCCGCGTAGTCATCGCCGTGCTCGCTGCGCCACAGGTCGAGTTCGTCTTGGTCTGCTTCGTCGATAACTGCCTTCATCGCACTCGATGTTAAATTACTCGTCGGAAGGTGTCGAGACATGGCCTCGCTGATATCTCGAAGCAGCGCGTTGCTCTTCTCGCTGAGGGCTTCGAGGGCTTTCGCGTCCACCTTCATCATCTGCCCGCCTGGCGACGAAGCCCCTCGGGTGGGCAGTGGAAGTTCTTGTTCTAAGAAGTAGTTCGAAGCAATTCCATATACAAACTTCTTCGCGTCATCTTCAGACGGTATTCGAGAAGTGGGCTGGTTCGTGGTCGCGAGCAACATGACGGCGTCTTGTCTGAGCGATTGAAGCCCCCAATGATCGAGCAAGTACTCCCGCAGTTTCGATTGGCCGAAGCTGCCTGGAAGTTTTGATGAGACGCAGTTGGCGATGAGAGCTGACGTCTTCTTCCCCAGGGTTCCCGTGTGAGTCTTGCGGAGTGCCTCGCATAGTCCAGCAATGGGGAGTTCCTCTGCCCGGTCTGGGAGGTTGGTCCCAAACTCGGCATGAAGGTCACCAACAATCTCATTTGTAAGTGTTGAGCGGCCTGAGAAAGTCAGTCATGCCTTCACGGTTTCTGGGATTCATTGGCTTACCGCTAACGAGTTGGTTTATTGACTTCGCTTTGTCAATTTCTGCGGCTGTCTTCTTCAGCTTCATGGCGACGATTGCCAAAACAATCTGAGCTGTCGAGAGGGGGGCATCTTCAAGTTTGTCAAGCGTTGCTGGCGTCGTGATAACGGACTCATCCTGCGGTGTTCCTGACGGGCTGTCGTCCTGTTGAGCTGGTTTGGATTGCGTTTCATCCGCAGCTGTGAGGGCGTCCATTGGCCCTGGCTCATCTTCTTCTTCTTCGACAGGAGCTTGGTAGTAAATCTCCGGCAAGTCGGACTCGGGACCTAGTATCCGTCTCCGAGTTCCTTGGGCGTCATCCAGTTCTACATACTTCTGATTCCACGACCTTTTCATCATGTTGGTGAGGATGTTCGTCGGTCCAACCTCGACGATCCTCTCGGTTCGGAGGTCTCCTAGGATGGCATCTTGTGTTTCAATCCTACAGTGACGGTCAGCCCGCAAGCAAACACGCAACAAGGAAGCAAGGCATACGTACCATCTCACGGGATATGCAAACTGGTGCCTGCTCCAAGTATTAGTGGATTTTGCTCGAGATGGGGAGGTTTCGAAGCAGTCTCATAAGACTCATACGCTAGTAACTCGACAAGCAGAATATGTGCCAGCTCTTGTTCTACGTGAGGCTCCATGGCTGCGTTCCTCAGGGTTCGTGTCTTTGCCGAAGTGGGCAGACAGCGTTTGGCGAGGTGGATTTTGGTTTTCCTTGAGTTCAGCAATGCAGCAGTTGCATGGTCGATTTCCCGATTCCCCGAACTATGTCGAAGTGATTCAGTCCTCCTGCTGTGGAAGTCCTGGGGCTCTCGACAGGCATCGTGTGCCGGGTTCGGTGCCCCATAGGGCGTGTGGAACCACGGAACCGGGGGATTAAAAGGTGACATCAGCACCAGCACTGAAGTTTCCGTCTGACACAGTTCCGACGGACTGTTCCAGCGACGCGGTCGAGGTTCGCGAGTCAGTTTCCATCCGTTTGATGCATGTGGGAGACCGTCCCTCCAAGTGCCCCTCTACCGCGGGGACATTCAACTGCTGGACCTGCTCTCGAGAGAAAGTTAGCCGGGTCTTGCAGGTTCCAAGCCAACAATGGACGGTCTGAACAAGGTTGTCGGTGCCGGACTGTCGGTGTCCAGCAGGAGCGTGACAGCTGCCTTGGCTGCTTTGGTGGTGAGTGCTCATCCGATGTGTTGATCTACCGCGCATGAACACGATGGCCCACGGCCACACTCTGCTCTTGGGACGATGAGAAGCTAAGTGACAATTCAGATCGCATTGACTGTCCTCATTCTCAAGCGTCTTGTCTTCCATCCCCTCAGCCATCACCCAGGCCCTCTCATCGGCCGCTTGACCAGCCTTTACAACACCTATCATGCACTCAAGAAGGACCAAGCGCGCAACCTGCACCAGCTGCATGAGAAGTATGGCCCTATCGTGCGCTACGGACCCAACCATGTCAGCATTCGATCCTCTGAGGGCGTCAAGATACTGTACACCAACAGCCGGTATACGCGCAAGGCCGACAACTACCTAGCCTTCCCGAGGAACCCCGAGAAGGCCAGCCTATTCTCGTCGATCAACAAGCAGGTACACGCCAGAAAGCGTCGCATCCTCCGGCAGGGCTTCTCGGACTCAGCGCTGAAAACCGCCGTCGTCACGATCAAGAAGCACGTCGCGACGCTGTGCCAGTGCCTGGAGTTTCTCGACAACGATCGCCAGGAGGGCTACGTGCTCTCAGGCAAAGAGCACTCTCGCCCGGGGCAATGGAGTAAACCCAAGAACTTCTCCGAGTGGATCAACCGCTTCACCTTTGACGTTTCCAGCGACCTGTCGTTCTCCAAGTCCTTTGAGATGATGAAATATGCGGGGAACAGGCACATCATCAAGATCCTCCACGAGACGCTCTGGGCAGATAATGTCGTAAGTAACGTCCTGTGCTGTTTCTGGGAAACCCTCATCTGACATTTGCCAACAGACCGGCTCGTCTCTCATGCTCCTCCACACGTTGAGGCTAAAGTGGCTGCTCTTCTCACATCACGTGCGGTCCACCGTGACCTTTGACTCGTTTATCGAGAAGGCCGCCGATGAGCGAGTGAGTAAGCTGAGTGACTCGAAGAAGGACTTCATGTTTTGGCTCACTGGGGCTGTCGACCCTGTCACGGGCGATACCTTCACGATGGAGGAGCTGGTCGAGGAAGCAATCTTGCTCATCACCGCGGGTAAGATTCAGCCATTTCAATGCCTATCAAATACCATGGTCTAACCTCGCGTAGGAAGTGATACGTCGTCAACGGCCATCAGCTCTACGATCTACTACCTGCTTCACAGCCCGGCCAAGCTGGCTAGGTTGCAAGCAGAAGTCCGGAACATATTCTCCAACGTCGGCCAGATCGAGTTTGGAACAGAGCTGCAGTCCTGCACGTATCTCCGTGCCTGTATCAACGAGGGCCTCCGCCTCTCGCCGCCAGCCGGCTCCGTCCTTCATCGCCAGGTGGAGCCCGGCGGTGTTCAAGTCGGCGACACCTTCTACCCCGAGGGCGTCAACATCGGAGTTCCCGTCTTCTCCATCCACCACGACAAGGAGTACTTCCCCGATCCGTCTTCTTTCCAGCCAGAGAGGTGGATCGTTGGTGAGACGCTAGCGGACGGGACGCTCATAACCGCGGAGTTCCTCAAGCACTCTTCCGCGGCGTTTATGGCGTTCAGCGCTGGGACGCGGGGCTGCATCGGCAAGCCGCTCGCCTACCTCCAGATCTCGATCCTCTTCGCCACACTAATGTTCAAGTACGACATGAGGTTGTGCGAGACGGCGTGGGTAAACGGTAACTACAGCGGAAAGGGACCGGATCCTTCAAAGGAGTACGAGCTGGTGGACATGTTCATCAGCTGGAAGAATGGGCCACTTATCGAGGTGAAGCCTCGCGCATAGGCACTTGGGAGAGAATGAACATTTCGTGGCATTACGGCGGCCTACTGTAACGTATTTACTAGTCATTTTTACCCGCATCGAATGATGACGTATTTCAAGGCTCGCTTTGTTTTTCAACTACGTCCAGTTTCATGGACGAGGCTACCTCACCGATGACCTGGCGAGAACTACGCGATTCACTTATACGAAAGACATGGAGCGGTACCAAATATCCGAATACAACACCATTGTGCACCACCCAATGAGTTGCCCTACACTGCACATAGGCACTGTTTGGTGCTGTGGTCAGGCCCTGAGTCATTCAACCCGGTCTGTCGTTGTCTGGAAACACCCGATAAGAGTAGTCAGTGACAAGGACTGCGGTTGACTGCATGTCATCTCTCGTCAGCAAGTTCAGATGACAGTTCTCCTGAGTTCTGCTGGATCTGTCATCTCACGTCATGCTGATGTGGCCAATCACGTCCGCCGGAATCGACGAAACGGGACTCTGTGATGGGGAAAGACAACGGATCCCTGCACACCACAAGCCGTCGGATTGAAGGCCAGACAGAGTATTGTGCCTGTTGGCAGTCAACTCAAACGGCGCCGACTACGGCTCCTTCGCTGATCCTGCTGTACCTCCTTGAAGCCTCGAGGCTGTCGCGGCAAGATGATTCCGCCGAAATCGGACTACCGCAAGTCCAACCCTTCAAGTCTAGATACTGGGCTATGGCTAACACGGCATAGAATGGGATGTCTATGACAGCAAGAAAAACAACGGTTCGTGATCATGATCAAGCCTGGGGGTAAAACAATCTGACATTCTGTTCCTGTGTCTAGTTAATGGCCATGTAGAGTGTAGCTACGACGCCAGAACGGGGCAGTGGTCGGCGCCCAAGTTCGTGGAAAGCCCCATGCTCTCAGTCCACGGCCTCGCGCCTGGCTTGCATTATGGTACGGGCCAGCACCAGACTGAACAGCAGTGGTGTGTCTGACATTCAATAGGCCAACAAGTCTTTGAAGGACTGCAGGGTAGATCTCTCGATTCTCGATTGCTAGTGAATCTCGGAGCTAATTGAACAGCCCGGCGAGACCCCAGCGGAGAGATCATCATCTTCCGCCCGGACGCAAATGCCGCTCGTATGAGAAGATCAGCGGCTTTCGTCTCCATGCCGGATGTCCCAGAAGACCTCTTCCTCGACAGCGTCCATCTCGCCATCCGCAGGAACGCAGAGTACGTCTGCCCCCACGATGTCAACGGCTCGCTCTACATCCGGCCGTTTCAGTTCGGCTCGAGCGCACAGATCGGCCTGGACCCCCCGGATGAGTTTCTCTTCTGCGTCTTCGTCCAGCCACACATCGCCTTTCACGGCCATGGTGCCATCAAGGCGCTCGTGCTTGACGACTTTGACAGGGCTGCGACCCGCGGGTCCGGGGCGGTCAAGGTTGGGGGCAACTACGCGCCTGTGATGCGCTGGACATCTGAGGCTAAGCGGGACGGATATAACGTCCTGTTACATCTAGACAGCCAAACACAGACCGAAGTCGACGAGTTCTCTACGTCAAGCTTCCTCGGCATCCGCGAGGCGGAGGGTCAGACGACACTGATTGTTGCGGAGAGCGCGGCATCGCTTGACAGTATTACTGCTGACTCGGCAGCGAAGCTTGCTGTGAGCCTTGGTTGGGTGGTAGAGCGCAGAAGGGTGAGTCCCCATGACACGGGATGGGGCCAGTGTGTGTGTGCTAAGCATTTGATGTCTTCTATTAGGTGAGATTTGACGAGTTACAGAGCTTCACGGAGGTCCTCGCTGCAGGAACTGCAGCCGGGTTAGTACCGGTCTCGTGCGTTTATAGGAAGTCGACAGGTCAGAAGTATGACTTCTTGCCGGGCGGACCATCCTACGAAAAGCTTTGGGGTTTGTTGAGAGACATTCACAGAGGAGTTGCTCCAGACAACTTTGGTTGGTGTTACAAACTAGTAGAATAGTTCTCCAGGAATACCAACATCACGATTATAGTGTGCGATCGATATCGTCGAATGCGGGGTGAGTGGTTAATGAAGATGTTTGCTTTTGTCTACATCTATAGATAGGTACATAAGCCACACCACTATTGCATGGTGAAGACGACGCCCCGCTCACTGAAGTCCAACGGCCTCTGATCGTCGGAACTGAATGTACGGCCCATCTTTCATGCTCGTGAACGCCCAGAAAATCTGGTACTCGTCTCTCAAATCCCCATCTCCTTCTCCGACCTTGCCCCTCCCCGTCTCATCGCGACGGAAATCATACTCGCTGATCACCGCCGCCATGGCAAGCGAGATTTCGATCATGGCCAGCCCCTTGCCGACGCAGTTCCTCGGACCAACCGAGAAGGTGCCGTAAGCCGCTTTAGCCTTTGCCACAGCCTCCTCCCCGACGACCTCAGGGATCCATCTCTCCGGTCGGAATCTGAAGGGCTCCGGGTAGTACTCGGCGTTGTGATTGATGGAGTAGATGCCTGTGCCGACGTCGTAGCCGGGAGGGATGTACAAGTCACCGACTTGGAGGCCCCCGGTCTGGACCTCTCTCCACATGGCACCGGCTGCTGGGGGAGACAGCCGGGCAGCCTCAGTGATGCAAGCTCTGAGATATGTGCAAGATAAGAGCTTAGGACCCTGGCAAACCTCTGTGGCAGAGCAGAACGTGCTTCGGACCTCTTTCACCACCTTCTCGTACGTCTCCGGGCACCGAGAAAGGTAGAAGAAGAGAGCAGCCATTGCGGTCGAGGACGTGTCGGAGCCTTCAATGCAAGTCAGTCACAGTCAGGTGCATACATAGCATAGAATGACAAAGGCTCTTACCTGCGATGATCAAGAGATTGCTCTCGGCCCACAGTTGGAGCTGTGACAGCGACTCTCCAGTCTCAGGGTCTTTGGCCGCGAGCAGCTTCGAGAACAGATCATTCGTAATCTCCTCGGAAGACTCCTTCCTCTTCTCCATAATCTCCCGGCTCTTCACGGAGAACCTCAGGGCCTTCTTGCGGGCGTTCGGGAATAGGAGTTTGTGCAGCCTCATGTCCTCGAGCTCCGGCAGCTGCATCAGGAAGCTGACGCGGCGCATCTGGCCCAGGATGGCGTCCGCGATCCAGTGGTTGTCGGGGCTCTCCAGGAGGTGGTACGACTTTCCGAAGACGAGCTGGGACATTACGTCAAACGTGAAGTAGTCGCCTGCATCACATCAGATTGGCATAAAGCCCCAGGAGGTCCTTCCGGTTTGTCACTTACACCAATGTGCCATGTTCTTGGCACATGTCCATCCATCGCCAGCAGCATCGGCATCCGGGGCAAAGCGGTCTTTGCTGGCTCCAAGACTCGTGGCAAAAAGCCGGGACAGATCGGTGAGCTCTGAGTCGATGTTCCTGATGTAAGCGTCGGACAGCCCCTGGTTTAGGATCCGCCGCAGCTTGCCATGCTTGGTCTTGTCGACGACGCTCTGGGTTGCCTCGACTCCCTTGATGAGAGAGATTCTGTGATAGGACTCGGCCTTACGAACGTTCTTGCCATGTCCATATATCCCTTGTTTCAGTTAGCAGACGTTGATAAAGGAGACGGTGGGTTAAATTGGCGGGTTACCCTTGAGTCCTGCTTCAGTGTTGATCAACAGTCTGTTTGGCCCATAGCGCACAACATCACCTGAACACCAGGTTAGCGGTTGTTATAAGACATGTGGAGACTTAGCTCGTACCATATTTCTCATGACATCTCCAAATGTCAACATGAAGGTCGCCGATGTAGGTGTGATAGACCGAGTACCAGCTGGTCAACTTGGCGAGCCAGGGCCCGGGATACTTGGCATAGGGGTGGAAGTAAAGCCTGTAGATGCATATAGCGGCCTGTCCCAACCAACAGTTAGCTTCTCCTCCCTGCAGCATCGGCTGAATAGGTTGCGCATACGACTACAAGGAGACCCAGTCCGAGAGCAAGGGCCGAAAGCTTGCCCAGCAGCGCCAGGTAGGGGTAAATACCGCCAAACATATTCGCTAAATCTCCAGGAAAAGAGCGTGATTGCAGCCTCCCACGTGCCTGTAGTTCTCCGTAACGACGTTTCTTCTGCCACGCGATGCGTTGCGAGGAGGTTGGCAGGGATTGCTCCGCCGGACCGGATCGGTAATACAGCGTGCTCAGGGCAGGTCACCGGGCCGAGATGGCGGTCTTGGGGCGTGACGTGAGCCTGACTCAGGGCCCGGGTGCCGGAATCGCCGCCGGGCGGTGCTGGACCACGCCCTAGGGCCGCTATGTTGGATGAGCGTGCGGAGGGACACCCTGCAACCGGCTATTCACTGCGCTGGATACCGAGACAGTCAAGACGCGCTGCACAGTCGATACAGCGAATTGTGATCGCGAGAAGCCGAAGCCATCGTCTTTCGGAATCGCCACGATGAGTTTCCTAGTATTGTCTATCTGTGCAGCAGTTGCACTGGTAAGTTCCCATTGGTTTCAGTACGTGGCCGAGGACAGCAGCTCACAGAAACCAAAGATCACGCTGCTGCTGGTAAAGCAGCTTGTCTGGCACCCACTCGCCGCATACCCGGGGCCGTTGCTAGGAAGATGCACCAACCTCTATGCGGCCTACCATGCATGGAGAGGAACGCTGCATATTGACATGTACAGATGCCACCAGAAATACGGTAAGTTCATGTAAACTTACAGTATGTAATGATCCATCGTTAACGCGGTTTGCAGGTCCTGTCGTCAGATACTCGCCGTCGCGACTATTGATCAACAGTAACACGGCTGCCCGAGGTATCCCTCCCCTGCAGTTGTCAATAAAAGTACCTGTGGCACGTAGTTGTACTGACCTCAACACCAGAAATCAGCTCTCACGGAGCCAACGTAATCAAGTCAAAGGCGTACCAGGCCCTCGTGCACAGTGCTCCCAACACTCTAACCATCCGCAACCGAGAGGACCATGCTCGCAGGCGTCGAATCCTGAGCCTAGCCTTCTCTGATTCGCGGCTGCGGGCGTACGAAGCTATCCTGCTGAGGCACATCGACACGTTCTGTTTGAACCTTGCCGATAATGCAAAGTCTCAGGGGTCGAGTGCTGGAGCCGAGGCTCTCGACATGTCCGAGCAATGTGAGTAGCACTCATCGAGCTCTCGACTACCTTGTCGTTGACGACCCTAGGCGACTACTTCACCTTCGACGTCATGTCTGAGGTCATCTTCGGCATGAAGTACAACGCTCTCCGTGAGCCAAAGTATCGTTTCGTGATGAAGGCGCTAGAAGAGTCCAACGTCCGCATCAGCGCCCTGGTCCAAGCATCGAGCCTAGCCATCGGAAGGCTTGACAAGTACTTGTTCTCGGGGTCCATTCGGTCCCGCAACAAGTTCCTCGGCTTTCTCGCGGCTCTCCTGAAGAACCGCTCCAAGGCGTCCTTCTCCGACAACGGCAACGTCTTTTCCTATTTGGAGACCGCAAAGGACCTGGACGGCGAGTCGACGCTGAGCAAGTCCGAGATCCGGGCCGAGTCAGCCACGTTGGTGGTTGCTGGGTCAGACACGTCCTCGACCACCCTGGCGGCAACGCTGTTTTACCTAAGCGGCAACCCCAAAGCCTACGCGAAGCTCTGTCACGAAATCAGGTCAACCTTCCAGGCCAAGGACGACATCAGGCTGGGAGCCAAGCTTAGCGGGTGCAACTATCTGAAGGCGTGCATAGACGAGGCCCTGCGCATGTCGCCTCCCGTCGGGGGCGCCTTGTGGAGGGAGGTTCGGCCCGGCGGGGTGACTATCGGTTCTGTCACTCTCCCCGAGGGAGTCGACGTCGGCACGGGCATCTACAGCCTTCATCATCACGACGACTACTTCGAGGCTCCTTTTGAGTACAGGCCCGAACGGTGGATTGCTGGGGAGGATGGTGTTTCTAAGGAGTCCGTTGAGCTGGCTCGGACGGCCTTCTACCCGTTCTCCAGCGGCCCTCGCAGCTGCGTCGGCAAAGGATTCGCATACCACGAAATCACGCTGACCCTGGCCAACGTCCTTTACAGGTTCGACTTCTCGAGAGCACCGGAAGATCAAAAATCCTCCGGCGGCTCGACGGGCAACGTGAAGGAGTTCCAGATGTGGGACCATGTCACGTCCGCCAAGGTTGGACCTTGGCTGCGTTTTCAGTCCCGATAAGTGAATCTTGGGTTTAATATCAATAGTTTTTCTTAGATTACATATCTCTCCTTCTACTACAAACCCTACACGACCTCAGTTGTTTGTGATGTTGACTGCGGCATTCAGCATGGATCGCAAGTCTGTGCCCGGAACGCAACTTACAGCGGTGTCCCCTGTTGGAGCATCACGTCAGCAATCTCACATCATGAGTGTGGTTCCCGGAACGCACAGGAGAAACAAAAGTCCAATGACTCGGTAATTGCGAATTGTCTCGTTTGATTGGGTGTTCATGCATGTAAACGCATCAAATAGACACAGCTGGTCCCCTGAAGCAGGATTTTGGGTTTCCGTGCTCCCATAAGCAGTGCTGTTCGTCTCAGGTGCCCTCTGTGTGACTTTGAATCAACACGGGATTGGACTGCATCGTGTTGAGCTGCAGTCATGGAGCTTACTCTGGCATGCGCCGTGCTCTTTGCGCTGCTTCCCCTGGTTGCCAGTCAATGCAAATGCGTAAGTCTCCCTACCCCTGGGTTTTCAGAGCGGCCTTCGCTGACCTGGTCGCGAAAAGACGCCGGGTGACCGGTGCTGGCCCTCGGACAAAGAGTGGGGCCGCTTCAACAGCTCTGTCGCCGGCCGGCTCATCCAGACGACTCCACCCGCCGCGCCGTGCTACGCCGGGCCAAGTCGAGATGCGGCAACCTGTCAGGCCGTGACCGCCGGGTGGAGCACCGCGCCCTTCCAGGCCTCCCAGCCCATCGGCTACATGTATCCCATCAACGGCTCCTGCCCCCTGGCCCAGTTCGCGACCAACACCCCGGCCACCAGCTGCACCATCGGCAACTCGCCGGTCTATGCCGTCAACGTCACCGAAGACGAGCACATCTCCAAGGCGATTGAGTTTGCTAAGAAGAACAACATTCGTCTCGTTATAAAGTCGACCGGGCACGACTTCTTGCAAAGGTTAGAGAGCCAGCCCGCATTCACTGAAACCCGCCGCTAACTATTGCCTAGATCTACCGGGTACGGCAGTCTCTCCATCTGGCTGCAGAACTACCGTCGCGGCTTCAACTTCCACGACAACTTCCAAGTCGTCAACGAGTGTCCCAAGTCGGACTGGAGAGGCAGTGCCTTAACCATCACGGGCGCATATGCGTGGTCGGATATATACCCGACGGCGTTTGAGAAAGGTCTCATCGCTGTTGGCGGAAACAACAGGGTGAGTCGAGCACTGAACCCTTCTCCATCTCCAGTATAAAAGTGCTAACTACTTTCGCTCCAGGGACCCTGCAGCACCGGCGGATGGACACAAGGCGGCGGTCACAGTCCCGTTACCCGCTACTACGGCCTCGGAGCCGACCAGGTCTTGTCGGCTAGAGTCGTTCTGGCCTCTGGTGAGGTCGTCACAGCCAGTCCCTGCACTAACCCGGACCTCTTCTACGCCATCAAAGGCGGTGGTGGCGGCACCTACGGCGTCGTGACCCAGATGACTGTCAAGACGTATCCCACCAAGAACATCAACCTCATCGACGTCACGATCGGCACGGCATCGACGAGCGCAAACACGACGGCTCGCTTCCTGGACGCCATGACCGACGTGTACGCTTCTTACCCATACCTCTCCAAGGTTGGATTCGCCGGCTATGGCGCATGGGCAATGAACAGCCCCGTCCCGATCGGCGGCAACTTCAGCAGCTTTTTCACGCAGGCATTCACTACCATAGGAAACGATCCGGCAGAGACAACTAGGCTCTTCCAGCCTCTTGCTGCGAAGCTTAATCCTCTAAAGGACGCCGGCTTCACAGTCTCCATAACCCAAAAGGCCTTCGCAGACTACGGCTCGTACTATGCAAACAAGTCCGGCACCGACGCCACCGTGGGCGGCGTCTCGGCCCTGGCCTCCCGTCTCCTGGGCAAGTCCGCCCTTGAGGGAAACCGGACCCAGCTCCGACAGGCAATGGAGACCATGGCTGGGCTCAATGGCAAGGCCGTCTTCCACACCATCGTCCACCATGGCCTGCAGACAGCCCCAGAGATGCGTGACGCCTCGGCGGCTGTGCAGCCGGGATGGTATGACTCCGTCATCCTCGACATCTTCGAGCGGCCGATCCTGGACGGCGGCCTCTCCGTCTCCGCGAACGTAGACCTCTTCGACGACGTAAGACAGAACGTTCTTCCCGTCTACCGGCAGCTGTCGCCAGGCACGGGCACCTACATGAACGAGGCCGACTGGGGCGACGACAACTTCCAGGAGGATTTTTACGCGTCCAACTGGAAGAAGCTGATCGAGATCAAGACCAAGTACGACCCCGAGGGTGTCTTCTACTGCCAGACCTGTGTCGGCAGCGACGAGTGGAGGCAGGAGAACGACGGCGCCCTGTGCCGGCGCTGCGCGTCCAGGGAGGGACGGTGCAATGGCCGCAACGACACGGCTGAGGGCATGTGCGCTTGCTGGTGATGAAGATGCAGATAGCATGTTGGTTTGTAGGTTCAAACAGGGAAAACAATAGCAGTATACTGCGGAATCGGTGTTGGTTAGATCAACAAATTTGAAGATGCGACTAGCCGTGGTCTTGGTTGGCGCCTTGACGTCGACCTCCCTTTATAGCGCTTTTCTTTGTTCTGACTGTGTTTGTCGCATAGCTGACAAAAAAACAGGGAAATCTTTCGTCGTTTCTTGCTCTTCTTGACGGCTCGGTGTCCTTGAAGTCCACGTCGGATGTGAAAGATGTGCGGTGCGATTGGCCAAAAATTGATTCTGTTTCGATGTCGTTGCGGAGACAGCTGACACGATCAGTGAACCTGTCGCCTTCAATCGATCAGGTTGAAGTGTCTGGCTCTCGCCTCACATAGTGGGAGCCATTAGAGACAGCAAGAGCCGCTTTGCTGCTCCCACAGTTGGAGCAGCCATCATGAACAGCACCCGTCCAACCACGATTGCTGCCATTGTGTCCTTGAGTCCGCTGGCATACCTCGCATGGTCAGTCTACATCCGATCATCGGCCGTGTGCGCCACCGACAAGTTGCCCGGTGAAGGATTGGCGAGAAGTTCATCGAATGGCCTGAACCCCTCTCGACTCACATCATGTTCTTACTTCCGTCAGCTTATACTGGTTGACGAATAGTCTGCCTCGTTGCGCCTACAACTAACACCACAATGTGTGCTCCACTGAGTTTGGATACATCGAGAAGCGCTTTGGTTACTCGTGGTATAAACACCAGCTTATGTCTGCGCCTGAGAAAATCACTACGGAGAAAGGGAAACTTATTTTCTACCGGCAGCATGACCACGTAAGTCAAACATGCGTCTTCCGAGTTTAACTTGAACTCAGCTGAAAGTTGTTGTAGGGTGGTCATTTCGCAGCACTTGAGTGCCCCGGTGTGTTCCTTCAGGACATGGAAGAAGTCATGGACGTCCCTAACACCAAACCCTCCGCATACAACTCCCTCAGTTACTTTGGTTTCTTGCTGGCCTTCAACAACATGCACTCGATAACTCAAGGGATATCCCACTCTGTGATAGCTCGCCTACTCCAATATCTACGTGCCCATGGCAAAACCATTCTCCTTTCTATCGAGGATGACTATGTGCTTGGCAGATGTGCTCCAAACTGACGACACTGGCTCCGGAAAAGTACAGTTTGGTGCAAATGTGTCTTCCGGTTCAAAACACACGTTGATTTGTTTTGCGACCTCCACACAGTGTCAAGAGACTCCAAATCATGCACTGTATACACCACTTGGCTTAATTTGAGACTTCCTTAGAGATGGATGGCTCTTTCGAGTGGATTTGCTTCACATCGCCTCAAACTTGTTACGACCCGTTAGACATGGTCGCCAACACGACCCCGCCTGGATCCCGGCGGCTAACGCAGGGCATATGTAAACCAGCCGCACAGGTGTAAGCAGGGATCCTCGGAACGAAAGAACTATGGACAAGTCACGTGGCCTCGGGGATAACGCGGGATAAGGACAACCCGGGCTGGATATGTTGGATATGTCAAATATCCAACATAGCCAAGATAAGGAGGACCGTTCAGGACTTGTATATAGGATGGACTCGAGCCGGGCTCGAGGACAGACTTCCATAGCTCTTCAGCAATCAACTTTGTGATTACCCTCACCGGTACTTTCAGCTATACCTGAGTGACGAGTGCTAAGAGACGAGATCGACAAGGAAGTGATAGACACACATATTCCCATCGACCTCCAGTATGCTTGCCTTTACTGGGTTTACCATCTACAACAAAGCGGAGGGTCTCTAGGAGATAACTTTTGCGAGTTCCTCAATGAGTACTTCCTTCACTGGTTAGAAGTCTTAGCACTTCAGGGTAAGATTTGGAAGGGTACTGCCGCAATTAAACAGCTTCTCAAGATGTGCCAGGTAAGTAATAGTGTTATCACGCTATACTTAGGCTAACACTTCTCATAGCAGGATCCCAATGCACCTGCAGAACTGAGGGACTTTATGATAGATGTAAGAAAAGTTGTGGCTAGTTTGGATCTATGATTGATCAGACACCGCTTCAAATCTATACGGCGTTAATACTGTTCTGTCCCGTTACAAGCAAAGTCCGGGAAAGATATTGGAACCAACGCCTACCGAATCTGCCTCGTATTTGCGGCGTGAAATCTGATTGGGATGCGCTGCGGCAGACGCTCGAGGGCCATACGTCTCCTGTCTACGCGGTGGCCTTCTCGCCGGACGGCCAGGTGGTGGCGTCGGCGTCGGAGGACAACACGGTCCGGCTCTGGGACGCGGCGACGGGCACGCCCCAGCAGACGCTCGAGGGCCATACGCTCCTAGTCAATGCGGTAGCCTTCTCGCCGGACGGCCAGGTGGTGGCGTCGGCGTCATACGATAAGACGATACGGCTCTGGGACGCGGCTACGGGCACGCCCCGGCAGACGCTCCAGGGTTTCTCGCGCGCTCTCACATTCGACCGATGTCCCAACACTCGGCTGCTCACGAATTTTGGCGTCTTGGACGTAGTCGCCGGCCTTTTGGCAGCCGAGTCATGTTCTCGTGAAGAAACGACATCGTTTTCAGCAGTTTCTCGACTTGGTATAAGTTCCGACCGCACTTGGATCATGGAAGGTGGGAAGAAGATTGTCTGGCTCCCTCATGAGTATAGACCAACAGCGTCAGCCATAAGGGGCTCACTTATGTTTATTGGCTGCGAATCAGGGCGTGTCATGCATGTTTTAGCTACAAGTCAGTATCTCTAGCAGGATCGTGGGATGAAAACTAAGCGTTCACTTGTCATCTCATTATATCTTCACGTCGCATGACACCGGAAGGGTTTGGGAGGGCGAACATTTTCATATTAGATACGTCAACTTATAGCTACATGTAGTTCAGCCACTATTTTGTTATCTACTATGATCGCTTTTAGTCTCTAGCATTAAGCTTTGCACTAGAAGATACTACGTTATTCCATAAGGGTCTTTGATGCTCTCATTCCATCCTATTCGTAATATAGATGAACTTTATGATCACTTTTGTTACGGCCAGCTAACTGACAGTGGGTTTGTGTTAACAGTAAGCCAGGGATTGACAACAGTAACAGTCGTTCCGGAGGTCTGGTCGAATAGATCGTGGATCTTCAAAGGTCTTGGTGATCAATCAAGGCCTCAACAAGAGTCGTCGAGTAGACGGCGGGATTTCGAATATCACAGATGTCCCGTCTGAGCCCTGCTTTCATGCGTTTGATGCATTGTGCCGCTAGCATGGCGTGTGCTTCTACAGCATTTACTCGATGATCGTTTGCCACAGATTCAACAGGGCTGAGTAGGAAGTCGCTGAATGACTTGTGCAGAGGCCTTATCGGGCCACGAGTCTCACTAGGAACATCCAACACTGCATGTAATCCTTGAAGCCAGCAGTTAACGTCGTCTGTATCCATACCGAGCAAACATGCGAGGGATGCAGCAGAAAGCGGTTCTGCAACAAGAACAATCGAAGCCAGAAGTTGTAGAAGCTGATTAATCTCCGCCTCATCGTTATCGAGGCAGAGCTGGCGGAGAACAGGCTCATATATCTGATTGCGCTGCGATTGATTTTCGTCACAGTGCTTCATCCAAAGCCTTAGCTGACGTTTGGGATTGTTTCCAGGCCGTTCATGACAGACAAAACGACAAAGAGTCGCCGCGTAGATGAAGAGTGGTTCCGGATTTGTAGATAACTGCACCAGGCGATTGAATTCTTCAGGCGCGGGCCAAGAATTCTGTCGAAAATTGCGCTTTAAAATGACATCTGCAAACCGTGTACGAAGGAACAACTCAATATCCATCAGTGAATCTTCGCGGAGTTCTCGGCCCAGAAGCTTTAATATGCGGAATTTCGTCTTTTCACGAGTCTGAAAGGCGTTGACGACCTTGGGTCTGCTTTGTGACCAACACCCGCAAGCGTACCGTGGCTAAAGCGCCAAGTCTGCTAAGCTCTGAAAGAACCCGTGATAGATGCTCAGGTTGCTCGCACTCGTCCAAGGCCTCGACGACGATTACCCTGGTCAGCCGGCCGGCGTCAATGAGGGATAGATCTGCCAAGGGGCGCCAGAGGAGCTGATCGAACTGCGCTTCGAGACCCTTCTTTTCCACCGCGTCCCTGTCAAGGCCGTCGAGTGATTTCAGAAGACAGCTTTTGAAGGGAGGGATCGCCTTAGTCAGCTGCGCAGCGAGGGTAGGAAACAGTCGTGTCGTGGCATTGCGGCCCTGTTCTCCCCTCTTGAAAAAGTATCCAGCAGCAAGTTGTTCCTTTTTGGCCAAAGAGTCTGCAACTGTGCGCGCAATAGTAGATGATTCTACACCCACATGGTCTCCATTTCTTTAGTTCGTGTAACATAACCAATCATGCCACCCGAACCGCCAAATGGCTTTCACCGGATGTTGTCCACCAAATCCTTCAGCAAGTGCGGGCGAAGTTCCCCTGGCGACTGGCGCTAACACGAAGTTCCCCAGTGTGATCGCCGCTTCGCCGGGTCTCTGAGAGGTTCGGTTCGCTAGCGATGCCCACGGGCGGGGTCGAGACGGGGCTCCCATCGCGGCAATGCTACCTCATACGGCACGCGGCCGTCGTCCGTAGCCTACACGAGGTGACAACGCCGTCGACAAGATCCGCTAACTGAATCCTTCGAAAGGCCATGATGTAGGATATGCAGGTGCTGTCTGTCCGGGCAAAGCCCTGAGATGAAATGCCGGTAATTCATATAGCAGCTACCGGAAAGTAGCCTCTGACCAACGGCGTGTCTCGCATTACACATTTCCAAAAGATACAATCACGATGGCTGTTCTCAGCTCCAGTAATGCGTTGCTGTTTCTCGCGGCTTATGTGGCGGGAAAGGTGTTGTATCAGATCGTTTACTACCGCTTCTTCCACCCCCTGGCTAAGTTCCCCGGCCCGTTCTGGGGTTCCGTCACCAGGCTCTGGATCACATACCACAACATCAAGGAGGACGAGTGCCAGACGAACCAGGCGTTGCACAGGAAATATGGTATGAGTTTCTGCAATACTCGAGTGACGACGGCTAACAAATTAACAAGGCCCTGTCATCCGCATCACGCCCACTATGCTGCTCGTGAGCGACGCAAAGAAGCTGCCTGAGATTTACCACCGGAACGCCAACAAGTCTCAGCACTACATCACGGGCAGCTTCGGCAAGACAGAGTCTCTGTTCAACATGCAGGACCACACGGTCCACGCCCGCTTCCGCAAGATCGCGGCAGCCCCCTACGCCTTCTCCAACATCCGCAAGATGGAACCGTTCCTGGACCACCACATCGCGCGCTGGACCGAGAAGCTCGATAAGAACTTTGCGAGCACGGGAAAGCGCCTCGACTTCGCGCCCTGGGCAGTCTACCTGGTATACGACATCGTGTCCGACGTGGGATTCGGCCAGCCGTTCGGCTTCATCGACCAGGAGAAGGACGTCGAGGGGCTGATCCAGGGGTTCCACGACGGCCTTGTTCCCTTTGGTATCTTGGCCAGGTGCTGGCCCTTCACCAACTGGATAAAATCCACTTTCTTCGGAAAGTACATGGTCGCGTCTCCGGAGCAAAACTCGGGAATCGGCACCTTGATGCGCTTCCGGGACCACCTTATCGCCCAGAGATTCGAGAATATTGAGAAAGGTACCACGAATGGGCGCGTCGACCTACTGCAAACGTAAGTCCGGATTTCATGAGAGAGCTATCAAACAGCTACTTATTTTTCGTCAGTTTCATCGAAGCCCGGGACGAGGAGGGTAAGCCTCTCGACCTGGACTACATCAAGGCCGAGATTCTCCTGGTGCTCCTAGCTGGCGCAGACACCACAGGCACAGCGTTCCAAGCCTTCATGATGCACGTCATGACGCACACCATCGTATACGAGCGCCTCATGGCAGAGATCGACAGGCATACTCGGAACGGCAACCTCTCAGAAATACCGCAGTACTCCGAGGTGCAGAACCACTGTCCCTACTACATGGCCTGCATCCGCGAAGCAATGCGCCTGAATCCCTCGGCGCCCAACATCTTCCCTCGGCTCGCTGGCAAGGGCGGCTTGGAGCTGTATGGGAAGCACGTCCCAGAGGGCACCGAGGTGACTTGCAACCCCTGGCTCGTGCATCGCGACGAGTCCGTCTTCGGCCCTGATGCAGACGAGTTCCGGCCTGAGCGTTGGCTTGAGAACGAAGAGAGGACGAGGGAGATGCTTAAGTACAACATGGGCTTCGGCTACGGCGCGCGGGTGTGCCTCGGACGCGACCTCGCAATGATGGAGCTTTCCAAGGCGCCGCTGCAGTTCTTCAGGACTTTCAAGCCGGAGATCTTGAACAAGGAGCAGCCGGGTCGGTACATGGTCAAGGGCGGCGTGAGTTTCTTTGAGGACATGTGGGTTTCTATCGAACGGCGACCCAAGGCCATCTGAAGCACGTGCTGGCAGGGAACTCGAAATTACTCTCTCGAAATATGCCTTAATTAACCATTTCATGTGTACAACCCCGAACAAACAGAAACCTCCTAAGAACATCAGGATACCAGTCGCGCAGGTGGTCAGTTAAGCTCCGTCTGAATGTATTCAAACTCCTATGATAATTGTTAGTCACATATCTCAATCAGCCGAGGATCAGCAACTTACTGCAGAGTTCAGCGTTGGAAGCCTCGTCCCAGTGCTGTAAATAGCAAAATGCGTGCCGACAAAGTTCTGCCAGCCCTCCACGTACGACTGCAGCCAGCGGTTCTCGACGCTTGCCAGCCAACGGGGTGCTTTGCAACCTGTCGAGTATCCGAGGCGGTATCCCTCTGCCTTCGCCTCGATAAAGAGCTTCACCGGGCCGCCTTTAGCGACCTCCTCGTCCTCGACATACGTGGCATTGATGGTCGCGTCCGGGCCCGTCCTGGTGCGAACGAGAATGGCCCGGCTGCCCGTGGCGTTGGAATACGCGACCGCGACCTCATTGTGGTAGTGGATGCTGAGGTAGACGCTGGCGCCGGCTTCCTGGCGCCAGTTCTCTGGGCTGAAGGAGCTAACCTCGGTGCTGAAGGTCGTGTTGATGTCAACTTGCTTGCGGAGCAACGCTGCCGGCGTCTCTCTGTCGTTCAGGGTGTAGACGTTGCCTCTAATCCCGAGCTTCCCGGGGCTTGTCTCGAAGTCCTTAAAGTCCTTGTAGGGCGTGCGGAGATAGTAATACGACTTGTCCACCAGGCCGCCGTCAAAGTCGTCGCGCCACACCTGCGGCCTCTCCAGGTCGTAGAGGACGCCGGAGGAATACTCGGCAATAGGCTCATTATTGTTGAAAACCGGCCACCCTTCCTCGCCCCAGGTCACCGGGCACAGGAATGTTTCACGGCCGAGCTGAGGTAGGCCGGTGCTGTTGCGGGGGTTCTGGGGCCGGGTGGCCAGGAACACGGCCCACCAGTTGCCCTCTACGTCCTCGACCAGGTCTGCGTGGCCGGTTGCAAGCACGGGTAGAGACATGTCTTCGCCGTTCCACAACACTGGGTTGTGCGGGTTACCTGCCCAAGGTCCCTCCAGGCTATCGGATCGGTACATGTTGGCCTTCTGGTTAGCCTCGGTCCCCGAGTCTGCAGTGAGCATGTAGTACGTTCCGTTGAGCTTGTAGAGGTGACTCCCCTCAGTCTGATCGAGTTAGAAATTCCCCAGTTTCCAGGTGCTGGAGTCAAGAAACGCCTACAAGAGGATAGCCGAGTTCAGGCGGGACAGTAGTAGTGTGAAGAAGTCGAGAGTTGCTCAACGAGTCGCCGGTCTTGATGTCGATTTCGGTGATCCAATTCGCAAAGTTGCCGTTCTCAACGAACTCGGAAAAGGTCGTCGTCAAGTAGACTTTGCCGTCATCATCGAAGAACAGGTCGGGGTCGAAACCCCACTGGTCAACATAAGTTGGCTCGCTCCAGCTGGTCTCGTCGAAGATGTCGGTCGTGGTAACGTAAAAGGATCGTGGCACGCGAGTGACCTTTCGAGTTGAGCATCAGCTTTCCAAGTCCTTCATCGCAGCAAAGGACACCCACATTGTCCGGGGGACTGATAACGTCAAAGACGGTATCAATCAAGTAGAAAATACCGTCGTGGTGTCTCAGGGTGGGAGCGAAGATTCCGCCGCTGGGGGCATTTCCGCGGAGATTGAGCTGCGATGGGCGGTTGAGAGCATGTCCGATGTTCTCCCATTTGACACTATTCACAGTCAGCACTTGCGGTGCGGACGGAGCAGAAGACGGCAGGCAGAGCAAGAATGCCAACTTACAGATCCGTCGAGTGGTAGATCGGAACACCAGGAAAAAACTCGAACGTGCTCGTGGCCAAGAAGAAGTCACTCCCAACCCTGATAATCGATGGGTCGGGGTTGAATCCGGGAATAATGGGGTTCACCAGACCGCTGACAAGCCCTGGGCCTAAAGTCATTTTCTGTCTGTAGACGTCTTGCCAATCATCTTACCCGGGAAAAGTGAGACGGCCGAAGCCAGCAGCGTTGCAACGTTAAACTTCATCTCTCTGACAAGCCAATTAAGACGATCGTGACCTCTATCTCATCGAGACATTGGTGACTCTCCCACACCATTGCGGCCACTTTATAAAGCCAGGATTCATGTTGGTCCAAATGACGTTGGCGTCCCACCCCCTCACGGCTAAATGCGCGCCTGAATTTACCCCGGATCTCACGTTGCATTTATCGCTCAAAGAGGATTCGAACCATGCGAATGGCCCCATCGACGCTCGCAGCGATGCTTCGCCGAGGTGAACGAGTTATTCGTATTACCGCCTTTCTTTGACTGGCCTGCGCTTAAACGTGCGGCTTCCTATTCACTTTCCGCATCAACCGCGCTACGTTGATGCTCATGCTGCAGGGCTTGGCTCAAGATGTGAAATCATGTGATGAAGTCAAGGATCCTTGATTGCACACTAACCTGAACAATCATAGATGAGGAGAGTTGATTTAATAGTACAATAATCTGACATCGCGCCTCCGATGACTGCGCCATTAACAGAGCGGAATTATTCCAAGTATATCCTACAAGCTTCATAGCAACCAAGGTAGAACCCACACCCCATGGCAGACCCCACAAACGTCAATGTTGTGCCCCTGAACAACGCTGCGATGCCCTCGTTTCGAACGATATTTTTGGCCATGGCTAACGGGCAAAGATTAGACCGAAATGACGTTAGCTTTCCTGTCCCTAGCACGATCCCCATCGGGGGTTTTCTGCTCATCTCGGGGGTCCCGTTCGTCAGGTTACCAGCCGCCAGTCTCATCCTCGTCTTGACAACGTCGACAGGGACAAAAAGACTCATAGATAGACCGCCGCATACTGCACCGCTCACTGTGGTGATGTAGATCTGGCGAAACGCTTCAGCTCTATTTCCCCCGTTCTTTCCAAGCCACGCGTCTTTGACCATCTCGTAAAGAGAAAACGTCAAAGTTGTCGCAGGCAAATGTGTTGCTGCTTGTGCGGTATAGCCGGCCCAGAGTTTCTTCGGGTGTTTTGAGAAGTACTTGATCGCGGCTAAGGTAGGGGAAGTTGTCCCAGACGGTAGAGACTGTCCATGGTGAACTTGTGCGTTCTGCTTTAGAACCTCGGCCGGATTGGTGATGGCACAGCTCACCAGGTCTGCCGCCGCACTGCTGAGCCCATAGAGTACGGGAAGAGGCACGAACGAAAGGTGCCCGGCCGACTTGGCGTCCTGAAATGTGGTTTTCAAGCTCTCGTATATCGTGAAGAACGCCGCAGACGCAGGAGCCCCAGTAATGATGGTAGGCCCGAAACCCTGGTACAATCCCCGGAAGAAAGATTGGTTGAATTTGCCAGTCACTGTTCTGTAGTGTGTTTGATATGCCGGGGATTGCATCCGAGTGACTAAAGTATCGAATGGGTGGAGCACCACGTCAACGCTCAGTGCAGCGCATGCTGCGGCCTATTGCAAGTTATAAGTGTGTTGGGAGACTTCATTGCATCCGGTGCAATTGCTTACCTGCCACACTTCCATGCCAAAGCCGACCAAAATTTGAAAAATCCCCTCGACAAACACATGGATTCAAGAAAATCCCGAGGGCGCAATTCGCTTTAGCTTTATATTCAAGCTGCGTGAGTGTTCGGCGCCCGAGTGTTCCTGGTTGGCCCTCTTCGGGTCCCGAGAGTTCCACAATCCGACCAGACTTAGGAGAACCCGGAAATCCACCAACGGATGAGTGATCACTTGAATTATTTCGAAATTCTTATCGCTTGGTATTCGCTGTATTAAACCCCCGCAACAGTTTCCTGATGTTTCCGTCTCTTCTCACTGCACCTGCTATAAGACCAGCAATGAGATGTTGCATGCTCAGAGTTGTCCACGAACCCTTGCATTCGAAACTATGGTAGATTGCTTATGGCTGCGACGAGGTGAAGGGTTCAAGAACAGAGATGGAAAGCAATCGACTACAAAACCAGCCATGTTACAAGAAAAGCCAGAACAATAAACAAGCAAAGAATGCAAGGTTCACCGCGAAGTCACTCGACAAAAGCGGAGCACCGTTCGTATCGTTCCCATCGCTGCTGTTACTTTTACCCTCCGCTGGGAGAGCTCTGACACAGCTCAATTTCGAAAAGCCTGGCTCGACCCTGCCATCCGAGTTGTTGCTGGCGCGTCCGAATAAGGTCAGGACAGACTGGTAGGTTTCGGTGATAGTCGTCCACATCTCCTGAGTGTCTTGCACAGTAGTTTCCTCTTCGAGGACGTAGCCGCCCAGGAACGTGGTTGAGCCGTTGAGGTATTGAAGAGGGAGTCCAAACGCTTTCAAGAGTCAACACGTATTGTGTCTAGTGTATATCACGAGTTTCACTCACTGGAAAGAAAGGAGCCGGCATAATCCACTCTGGTTCCCTGGCACTCGTCCGGAGTGTTGATACCAGCGCAAGTGTGACGAACGCCGTACATACCCTCCGTATCAGAGTGGACGGCGTACGCCGTTGTGGCCTGCTTCTCGACCGCCTTTACGCACTCTTCCGAAAGCCACTTTGTACAGGAGCCATCTTCGGGGACAGCGAGACTACCATTGTATGTCCCGAGGAGCCTGTTGTCGGCTGGCGGGTCGTACCAGCGCCACGCGCAGAACACCCAGTCCGGATGGACATTGACGACCGGCTTACCGTGGTCGCTCTCGTCCTTGCTCGGCACGTATAGGGACTCGGGCGCGATGATCTTCAAGTCGGCCGCGACCACCGCGGTCATGCGCGACTCAGGCTCGCTGTTTCGGGGGAGGTTGGACAGGTCGACAGCGGTCTTTGAGATTGTCCAGCCTTCCATAGGGGCGCCAGGCCACGGCATTGACACGTCGTATCCAGGCATGGTGTAAGTACCGGTTGAGTTGCTGTTTTCGACAGCGTCGAGCCAGGCCTTATCATCCGCACCGACGTAGAGGCCCCCGCAAGGCTCGCCATATCCGCCAAAGCCCCAACGGCAGCCGTCGTCGTTGCGGTCGCTGGCTTGCGAGAAGCCAGCAGTCAGCAGAAGGAGAAATGTTTTGCGCAACATCACAAATGATGCTTCGATGAGGTTCAGTAAGCGCAGAACAGTCAGTGACGACTTTGGAAGAAGATGAGGTACAAGAAGGCTCAAGAACCTATTCACAACCCAGGGCAACACAAGCTCTTTATGCCAATTTCCCGAGATTTGTGTCTTGAGGTCATGTCGCCCGGAAACTATGGTACGAATAGAACGGAAGCCAATTAGAGAACCGAAACTACGGGAAATATTCAGTTGGTCACACAGCATAGTGGCGCAGGGTAGTTAGCGCCTCGGCACAAGAAGCATGTCGCCCTCTCAGAGTGCTACCAAGCCCCGGTTAAGCGGTGGTTGTAAGCAGGACGGAACTTTTTGTATGGGAGGCCTCGGAAACGTAGAAGTGTGACCAGTGCAAGGTGTGATGGCTGCCTTTGTGTGAATCCTCGAATGTTTCCCTCCCGTGGCTGTGTACCAGAAAGAATCGGGTGAGTTGTCTCGCCTCAGCATGATCCAGGATGGCTTATGATTTCTTGGGATGTGCTGAAATTGTGGCATGATTAGTATCAATCAAAATACTCACTTGGTTCTTCACTAAATATCTAGAGAGACAATCAGTATAACAAAACTTCACGTCCGGGCACGGGATCGGATCGGGGACGGAGACCCGGCCCGGAAAAGGTGGGGCTCAGACCCGGCCGCGCGAACTAATGGTCATATCATGAGTCGGGTTGCCTTGCGGCGAGCTCAAGAAGGGAAGTAACGGCCAAGCACCAATTGAAACTGCATCACCAGTAGATGAATGGAGTCGAGGAAGAAACGAAACCAGAATGAATTCAAATTGTATCGGCCGTTCTGCTAGCTACGGTATTGATCAAGCACGGAAGATCCACAATGCCGACCCATCCATCGGCGTCTCACTTGAAGAACTGCTTGTTGACTGGCGTTAACGGCTCCTTGTCCAGGAGAACATGCATAGAATTCCGAATAGCAAGCTCCTCGAAACCGATCCTGGTCTCGACGGCGCCTCCAGCAGTGTGGCACGTCAGACTCACGTCCCGCAGAGCGAGGAGACGGGGATTGACGTGCGGCTCGTTGTTATGCACGTCCAAGCCCGCTGCCACCAGATGGCCCGACTCCAGGGCATCAGCCAACGCCTCTTCGTCTACCAGATTACCTCTGCCGACGTTTACGAGCCTTGATCCGGACTTCATCTTGCCGAGTCGTGCCGCATCGATGAGTGCCTTGCCTCCTTCAGCACCCCCGGGGGCCGAGATCACCACGCAGTCCGACACAGCCAGCATGGCGTCGAGATCTGGGTATCTCGTCGCCCCGACTGCAGCTTCCCTCTCTGCTGGCTTCGGTATGGGGTCAACGTACGCGATCTTCATGTCGAAGGCGGCGTGGGCTTTCTGGGCTATGCGGTAACCGATGTTACCGAGGCCCACGATGCCAAGGGTGTGTCCTCTCGGGTTGCGAGCTGTTTCGCTGTTGTTCCTGTGTGCGTCCAGGAACTGTTCCGGGTCACCACTCCGTCCCGCTGTGTTCGTCCATTGCATGTTGCGGAAGACGGAGATGATGTGGTACAGGGCCATATCCGCCACGGCTTCGGATGATGCTGTCGCTCCGTTGCAATAGACAATACCTGGAACTGGCCGTCAGTGACACGCAATGGTTGAAGCCAAGACAGACAGGATGAACACTTACCAGCCTCGGCTAAGATGTCGACATCAGCCCAGTCGTAGCCTGCGCCCGCCGATGCAAACACTTTTGTTGAAGCGGGCAACAAACTGATAAGCTCTCGGTCCCAACGGCCCATCTCACCGCCGCTATTCCAGAACGGTCGCAGGATGGCCGAGAATTCTCCCCATCGTTTCTCCTTCAGTGCCTGCAGGAACGGTGGCCTCTGTCTCTCTTCGGTGGGTGGGCGTATAATTGTCGCTATGCTTTTTAGCTCCTTGTATAGGTCGAGATTGTATTCGATTGGGTCTCCCAAATGAAGGACAACTGGCTTCACTGCGCTGGGCATCTTGAGGGCAAAAAGTGGCAGGACAAATATGTGATTCGGGATGTGTATCTCGGCTTGACTTGGAGCTTGATTACTTCTTAGAAAAGCGACTACAGGTAAGTACAAAGGTTCGCCCCAGGAAGGACAACGTGAACATGCCCATAAATAACGTCACGGTGCCGACTTTCATTGCGGGGAACCGTGGCTGGCCGGGCTGAGATGCTGGCGACATCGGAGACATGTCCGAGACCGCGAAGAGTGATGCCGGGTGACGGAATTGTCTGTCGACATCTGAATGGTCGATCTTCCAAGAGAGATGTCTGGTTTGCGCCAAACACGGCGGGGCCAGACCAAGGAATGGCCTATCGAGCAACGATCCGACAACCGAGGCGCCCGTCGAGATACGGCCGAGATATGGCGTTTGTCATTCCAATCCCGATCGGCTGCACCTTTCCTGGCCCTGTGTCTGGCTATTACAGCGTAATATGATGCACACATCTAACCCCTAAACCCCCGATCTGACCCCCGCGGTTGTGGGTAGCCTGGGATGCCTGCGGGGAAAACCAGCAACACCAACATCATGTTGGACATGTTGGGGTCGCCAAGTCGCGTGGTCGCGTCAGAGTAGTGGGCGTTGTTGCACTGCTTCTTCACAAATGACCATAAATTGTCTTTGACTAGGGACAGTTGGATCTAGGTGTTGGCCTGCCGGCTATATCACTGCGACGCCCTGTCACGTTTCCAACTGAAGTGCTGGAAAGTTGCAACTACTGTACTGGGCATATCTACTGCCCTATGTCCTCTCGGATATTGCAAGGGAAGGATCTATATCCTAGTTGCTATTCCTAGGCGAGCGACAATCGGCGGTTCAAGACCATTGGCCCTCGATCCGATGAGCGGCAAGCCAGCAGATGCAACATTTCTTATTCACCAACCCCCAACCGTACCCAGGGTCTTAGACGCAAGACCATGAGCTCACACAACTAGGAATATGCGACAGCCGACCGGCTCGCATGGTCATTCCGACCAGCAGCCCGAGGTTAACCTCGCCGGCGTCTGAATCTGCCCACAAAGGCCCTCGAACTACCCCAGACCCACAAGGACCACGACCTTCTCCGCAAACACGGCTGCGGGGGAGGGGAACGAAGTCGGAGACTCCATCTCCTGGGTGTGGATGCGTCGGAGAATATACCGATGAACGATGAACTAATGCTGGAATCTGGTATTTAACAGTGCCAGAGACGCTCCCGGTCAACCATCGCAGGGCCTCTTTTCCATTTCCCGCAACGTATGCAAGGTGTCCGATAACGATGTCCACGTCAGCAGCAAACAAAGATTCGGGCAAAGACCCTCGCGTCGAGATGTTGGACGATCCATTCAAGCCAGACCAAATCGACCATGTGGTCATTGAGGGCCGCGAGGTCAAAGAGCGACGTCTAGTCCGTAGGATTGACATCCGAATGTAAGACCCTACGCTTCAAACCATGAAAGCCTTCTCACATAGCGTTTAGGATGCCGTTAATGATGCTTCTATATAAGTCCCTCCCGAGCTCTCAACTCCAGCTCTACCACTAACAATTCCTGATCACATGTGCTGAACTACCTCGATCGCAACAATGTGGGTTACCCATCGGTTATGAATATCTATGAAGCACACGCTAACGAATAATCTCTCCCAGATCGCCACAGCACGACTCGGCGACTTTGAAAAGGACATTGGCCTGGTCGGCACGCAGTACAACACCGTCATCAGCGTCTTCTTCGTGGGCTACATCCTCACCCAGGTCCCCACGAATATGATCCTGAACAAGATGCGGCCGAGCATCTTCCTTCCCGTTGTCATGTGTTGCTGGGCCGTGGTCAGCGCCTCAACTGGTGCGGTTCAAAACTACACGGGTGCCGTTATCCTGCGGTTTCTGCTGGGATTCGTCGAGGCCCCCTTTTTCCGCAAGTCGGCCAAATATCAACGCGGGCTAAACTGTGCTAACCGTCCGTAGCTGGTGCTCTCTATCTCTTCAGCTCATGGTACACCAAGAAGGAACTTGCTGTAAGGATCTCGGTTCTGTATGCCGCCGGTCAGATGGCCGGTGCTTTTGGTGGCCTACTTGGTAGTGCCATTATGGGCGGGATGAACGGCAAGCTCGGCATTGCGGACTGGAGATGGCTCTGTAAGTCTTCCCCAGTACTGTCTTACTCACACATCTGTACTAACGAGATCATCCCAGTTATCATCGAAGGCGTCATTCCCATTCCGGTTGCTTTCTTCACGTATCTAATCCTCCCTGACTACCCAGCAACTACGAAGTGGCTCACCGATGAAGAGAGGAAACTTGCCGTTCTCAGAATCACGGAAGAAGCAGTCGAAGAAGACGACCGCAGCGAGGCGTCAGCGTGGCAGGGACTCAAGATGACCTTCACCGACCCGGCGCTTTACATGATCTGGCTCATGCAACTCGGCCTCAACACCGCTGCCTCTTTCACTAACTTCTTCCCGACCATTGTCGGCACGCTCGGGTACAACCAACGCGACACCCTCCTCCTGTCTTCGCCGCCGTACGTCTTCGCAGCTATTCTTGGCATCACCAACTCCTGGCATAGCGACAAACACCGCGAGAGATGGCTCCACATCGTCTGGCCCCAGATCTTCTGCAGCGTTGGGTTCATCATCTCGGCCATGACCCTCAACGTCGCCGCCCGTTACACGGCGACCTTCATGATGATGAGTGTGTACGGGTCGTTCGGCTGCATTCTCTCGTGGGTGTCTACGACTCTGCCGCGACCGGCGACTAAGCGAGCAGTGTCCTACGCCGTCGTTAACGCGGGGTCCAACCTCGCCTCCATCTATGCCAGCTACTTCTACCCGAAGACCCAGGGACCACAGTACTGGCAGGCAAACATCCTAAACGTTGCGTTCTCGGCGATGTGCATCTTCCTCGCCACGACGCTGCACTTTTACCTCCGATGGCGCAACAGGCAACTTCGTCGTGCTGGAGACGAGGATTTGCTGGCGGAAGGCACGCGGGAAGGGACTCGGTCAAAGGCGTTGGGGGACAAATGGCAATGCCATCCTGTATATCAATACACTCTGTGAGACCGCAGGCCTTGCCCCTTCAGGCTGGAGACGAGTCATCAAGTGGAAGTCCGTTCCCCACCCCTCCATAGCTGTTCTATAACTCCAATTTCTCACATGCAGATAGAATCACATTATCTGTCGCAGTGCTTCCACTTGTAAAAGTTATGCCTGACCTTGCATAATCCCTGGTAGTCTGTCCTCGGAGTTGATTTCCTCTTCTTCCGGCGATGCGCCGGCAACTAGCTCAAGACGGACCAAGGCCCACAATCTGATCCAAACTTTGCAGCACGCATCGCTTCGAGGAGAAAGGGAACGGGAAACCGGCTCAGGTCCCATTGGCCTCGGCATCTTATTATTGCTCGTGGTCCCACTCGCGAGTCTGTGTCAACGGCCGATTAGTCGTCGACCCCTGGAAATAAATGGGATTTATGCCGAGTGCATGTCAGTTCTGCATGCGAGCAGACTGCACAACAACGGGTCAGAGGCTATTGATGTGCCGATATAATTTGCCTTTCACAATGGCATTGGCCTGCTCAGCCGAAGCCACTCATTCCCATTCCCTCCCCTCTTTCTTTCTTTGCAGAAACTTTCCGTGTCGTAATTTGCGCCCTCATATCCCATCGCAAAGTCTACCCATCAAAAACCAGGACGTCCGAGACTCGAATTTCGCAAGACACGTCGTAAGGCAGGATGGCCAATTCTTCGCAGAATATCACCGTGGCTCACAGCGCCCCTATTGAAGTCGATGAAGGGGTAGGTGCCGATTACAGAAAGAACAAACGCATTATGGAGTTTCTGACAGTTTTTCAGGTAACTGAAGGCAATGGTATTCCGAATGACCAACTGTGAGGAACCCGTACTTTGTTGGAAGACTCTATGGGTGCTCATTTCGCAGGTCCATCTCCGCATACACAGGATCAGTCGCCTCCAGCGTGGTCGATTATCCTACGGAGAACGGTCGACGCTACCATGCATTCCGCCACGGCAGTAAGTTGGGGTGGATTCAAGAGGCTTAAGTGTTGAGCCAGGTTGCTAATGAAAGCCCAGCATACTACGGACCCAATGATGAGGTAACTGCTTCCTCTCAGCTCCTGGATTGCTATTTTCGAATCCAGCTAACGACAACCATTAGCAAGAGCTTGAACGTCTCGACTTCATGTCTAACCTACTCATAAAGTTGACCAAGGGCAAGCTCCATCACGCACCTCTCAAACAAGAGAAGGTGCATCGGATTTTGGACGTCGGCACTGGCACTGGCATCTGTTCGTCTCATGCAATTATTTATGAGTTAAGATGTTCATCGGCTAATCAGGTTTAGGGGCCGTTGAGATTGCCGACATGTTTCCCGACGCTGAGGTTTGTTTCACCGGCGGCTCGTTACTCGAATCTAATGATGAAAACATAGGTCATTGGAAATGATTTGAGCCCTGTTCAAACGACTTGGTAGGTGATCTTGACGCACAGTTTGTGCACATCGCCGTATACCCCAGGTACTGACCACTGCTAGGGTCCCACCGAACGTCAAATTTGAAGTCGACGATGTGGAGAGTCCCTGGGTCGGACAAAAATACGACTTCATCTTTAGCCGCTTCATGGCTGGGGCAATCGCCGACTGGCCCAAGCTCGTGAAAAACACTTTCGAGTAAGCAAGAATATGACAACACCTTGCTGGCCAGGAGACTAATGTGTCATTTCAGGAACACGAACTCCGGTGGTTGGGTCGAGTTCCAAGACTGGGATCTTCTCTACCGGTCTGACGACGGATCTCTGACCGAGGATCACTACTCCATGAAGATGGACAGGCTGTTTATGGAATGCTCGAGGAAGCTCGGTCGCGACCCGGCGCCTGGACCGCAGCTGCCGCAATGGATGCACGATGCCGGATTCATCAATATCCACCACAAGAAGATCAGAGTCCCGCTCGGGACGTGGCCGAGGGATCCGCACCTCAAGGAAATCGGGCACATGAACATGATTCAAGCCTTGGACGGGCTGGAAGCCTACAACCTCCGTCTATATACGGGAGTCCTCGGCTGGACCAAAGAGGAAGCGCTGGCTCTCTTTGCGAACGTGCGCAAGGAGATGAGATCGAACGCCTTTCACGCCATGATTGACTAGTGAGTGTTCCTTGACTACAGCCATAAGCGGAACTAACACAAATGGCTTCAGCCACGTTGTCTACGGCCAGGTACCCGAGGCTAAGTAGTTGAGATTGATTAGCTTGCTAGACGTGTGCTTTGGTTACATGTATAATGGCGGGTGGTCACTTGGAATTAACAGGTCATGAGACATGAACTGTTTATCAGGCTTCAGTGTCGAGGACAACGCATATCAGACATCACCAAGCCCTGGGTGGCGAGAGGTTCTGAAATGCCACACCAACATGTTCCGATGGCACTTTCCATGGTCAGCATTAGTACACGCCAATTGGAGTACCGGTATCCCACATGGACACCAGTATCTGCCGGTCTCCTTCCCAAGGCTCCCTTCCATGTGATACCTGGTAGTTATCCACCAGCAGCAGATCACCCTCCTCCAGCACAAGACTGATCTCTTCTTTGTCAATAACATCAATCAACTTGTCCAGCAGTTCCCGCGGAATTGGTGTGTCATCCCCGTAAACGCAAGGGAGATCTTTCCATATTGTCAGCAGTCTGCACCCGCGGAGTGTGGTTATAGGAGCAGCGGCTTACATGTCATTCCATCTCGGCCAATGTGAGGTGGCTCCAAAGCCCCAATATCTCTGGTAATGCCGTGTCGACCCACCAAGCCGTTGAACCAAACCGGCCTGCCGCTGGAAGGCAACCTACGAATACCTAGATCGTTCATATCTAATGAGCACCGAAATGCCGGGCACATAACAACCCTGGTATCAGAAAAGACCTACCAGGAATATGCTGAGTCAACTCGAGAGTTCCGTCCTCGATCCACTTGAAGTCGTCGGTCAGCTTGCGGACTTGCTTCTCGACCTTTTGTCTCGTAGTGGCCTCGTCGTCGCCGGGAAGTAGCTCCTGCCCGAAGCTGTGCTCGCCCGCCCAGGTGAACGAGTTGACCTTAGCTTCATTTCCCGGTGCCCGGAAGACCATCTTCATGCCCAGACCGCGCTTGTGAATTTGCTCGACCAACTCCGGGATCTCGGCCTGGACCTTCTCGAAGACGTTTGCGATGTTCGCGATAGGAGTCGCGCCGCCTGGGGCGTTCAAGCAACAGTCAGCCAACATGTATCGACTGGAGCTGCGTGTTCTCTCTGAGCTCACCCTTTAGCGCCTTCTTGACGCAGTAGAAATGGATGTTTGAAGGAAAGCGCGTGTATCTCGAATACTATTCACGATGTTAGCCAAACCGGCACACGGCCAAGCTCTTCGCGCCGCATCATGCCCTACCTCGTTATGCTGGTAGAATCTGGTCAGTGGCGACCCTTCATTCGCAGTCCAGACGTTTTCTGCCAGCGGCGTCCTCTTCCCGGCCAATCCAATCTGCACATGGGGATAGGAGCCACGGCCCTTCTCGGCGGCGCCGACGAGCTCGGCGAACGTCTCTGCGGACGGGTTACCCGCCCCGCGAATCAGGACGGCACCGTGGCGGTCCAGTAGCTCTTGCAATTTGCCTGATTCTCCGAGGGCTCGTAGAGCTGCGGCAGACTCGGCGACGGTTGGCGCACCACCGGTGCTTTCCGTCTGCTTCACCTGTAGTCCGTATGGCAAGGCGTTGCCAAAGTACTTGCGCCCGCCGGGGACGTCGAAGGGATTGAGCTCAACAGTCATAGTTGTTGGTGTGTAATTCGTTTGGGCAGAGCAGCGTTTCGAATGCCAGGCTATCGTTGAATCCAGGGGTTTCACATGTAGTTACCATTCGTTCGGGTCCCTCCCGCTGTTAATTTATGATGTTTCTCTTTATTCATCGCATGCGAGCGCTTCGGGCCGCAGTCGGACCTTGGCCGGATAAGTCCTCTGCCAGAGATACGGTGTTCTAAGGCGCTTGGCCAATGGGCTGTGAGGGTCCACGATGACAGAATTCGTTGCGAAAAGCACGACATCGTCGGAACCACTCCCACGACGACCCCAACTGAAGCGCAGCTGCAAGACAGCCTCCGCAGGATATCAACGAATGCCAATTTCAATAATTCTCATCAGGGCCAAGAAATGTCGTTAATCGGCGTTTTTGTCCGATCTCTTGGCGATGTAACTGTCGCCGCCTTGTCTTATGGGTTCCAACCGGGAATCCCGGGGTTCGTGGCCCAAGAACAGGGGCTTGGATTAGTAACGATATAGTTGAAATCTTTCTATGATGAGCTTTCATTACGGAGGACTACGCGTCAAGTGAACACTATGAAAACCCTCACTTCCTCACAGTATTCAATCACGTTACCAGCTCGACCCTCTCAGTCTCAGTTGACCGGAGCCAGCTCATTGCCCTCGAGCCTCACTCGCAGCCGCTTTGAACTGCTCTCTAGCTCGGAAACCGGCCGAAGTCCGTCGCCCATGACATCGCGGCCCTTGTGTCCGAGGACAACGAGACCGGCCAGGGCCGAGTCCTTCGAATCTGCGTGCACGAAGTCCCGGTTCGCACCTCGCCTAGCCCGGCTCTGGGTGATCATCGTGACGGCTAGGAACAACACGGCGAGTGCGAGCTCAACTGCGAGGAAGGTTATCCACTCCCAGCTGACGTGGACGTACGAGACCTCCTTCCAGGCGTGACCCGTGACATTGAACGCAGCCGGACTGTCCGCCTGGTGCTCGTAGTTTCGTAGCCTGAAGGGCAAGTAAGCCAGATGAACGAGGGGTAGACAGAAGGTCTCTGGAAACTCACATTGAAGAAATGGCCGTCGCCACGTTTGCATAGATGTTGTGGAGGCTAGCGGCTCGGCGGGTCAAGTTCACCATAGAGGTCATGTCGAAGAGAACCTCCGCGAAGAGGGCCTGGTGGAAGTACTGCCGGGTCCCGTAGAGCCGGACCGCCGCGCTCATCCTGTCATACTCCTCAGGGCTGAACCGGGCCTCCGCCCAGCCACCCAAGGCGCCATTCATCTGCCGGGCAATCGTCTCCATGGCCCCGTAGGTGGTTATAAACACATTTCCGTCATTGGTCGTCGATGAGTTTGAACCTGCAGTCAGGTCTGCCGAGGAAGGCGCCTCCAGACGGAGCGTCTTGTTCCACTCGTCAGGGTTGTAGTTGCACCACGTCCCATCGTCGAGAAGCGAGTTGCAAGTCAGGTTCAGGAAGAAGCCGGCGTCCTGCTCGACCGGCTGGCCCAGAGACTCTGTCACCACTGTCTCCTCTACGCCCATGTGCACCCGGGTCTCGAATGACTGCACGCAGACGTGGAAAAGGAACTCGGTGGCTTCATGCCGAAAGCCATCAAAGTACTCGAATATCTCGGCGAGCGGCCACATCCTATCCGGGTCGTACCAGGTGACGTTATCGAACAGCGGCGTCGTGTGCAGCAGCACGACCGAGATGACCCGGCTGCCGACCAGCCCCGGCTCGTCGACGAAGCCGTACGTGTCCGATCCGTTGAGTGTGTACGTCATGAAGGCCATTGGGCTGCGGTGGCCCATCTCGATGCCCCCTGGCAGGCTCGTGGCCCACGCCTTTCCCTCGCTCGGGTCCGTGTCGCCGAATAACTCGAAGTCTTCCGGGCGCGCGGCGTCAAGCTCACGAACCTGAAGCTGGGACGTGATGTTGGCCGTCTTGACGCAGACGCCGAGCGATTGGTACGGGTCGAAGGTGCAGTTTCCCGTGGCGCACGATGCAGAGAGCCCGCGGTGCGGCGGGATCGGGGCGAGGAAGTTGCCCGTCTCCGGAACGGAGCCGATCTGCAGCGCGCGGCGGACAAGAATGCCCAGCGGGCCCGGGTCGAGGTCGATGGCGCTGATGACGCGCGTGCTCGCGTCCTCGCCGGCGGCGACTTCGTCACGCGCAGGGTAGCTAATGGCCAGCTGGGTCAGGGGCGTCGTGACGACGTTGACGACCATGAGCAGCGCGCCTAGGACGACGAAGTGTCTAAGGTGGACCCGAGACATTAGGACGAGGGAGCCCCAGAAGCCGCGGCTCGCCTGGTCGATGGCGTGAAAGTCATACAGGGGCCGGTCTTGGAGGAACCACGTCCACTTGGTCTGACTAATAGCCATCGAAACCGGGAACATGAAGGCGCCCTTGGCCACTGTCGTCAGAAGGGCTATGAATGTGTTGAGTGTGGCTTTGAAGGGCCAGTTAGGCAGGGCCTTGTTGTCAAAGTGGTCTAGGACGAGAACGATTGCTAGAGGCAGGCACGAAACGTGTAAGTGATCTGGTTCTTCAGCCTGAGAGAGTTCGTTTACATACCGACAAATGCAACGAGGCTCACCAAGATGCAGACCATCTCAAGCCACCATATCTTCCAGAAGGGCTTGCTGCTCTTTGGACGAAGCGTCTCCGAAGATTCTTTGCTGAACTCGGAGACTTGGCGAACCCGTGACATGGGCATGTCCGAGCACTCAGACTTGTATGCCTGGTCATTTTCAGATGGGATGGGCTCGAACTCTTGTCGGTCTCTCATCTGGGCTTCTCCTGGCCATTCCAGAGGGGATACTTGTTGCGGTTCGCTGAACGATCTCTGATCGTATGCTGCTTGTGCGTCTAAGTATTGATACTGGCCACGATGGTTTTGTCCATCTGGCGGAGTGATTGTAAAATGGATCGAGGACCGTGGACTTGGGGTTGTGTAGCTTGGAGCACCCGCGTGAGGTCGGCCTCCAAGGTCCACGGGAAAGTACTCTCCTTGGGTTCGAGCGGTCATGGTGTCGTGCTGGGCGAGGCGAACTCAATGGTGATGCACATGTTGGAACCCAACTCAAGGCCCTGGGATGAGGCCAGTCTTATCTGCACTGATATCAGGATAGTTGCACGTGGGTGAACACGAACGGTCTCAGAAAGATGGGCGGTCGGCCGAACCTCCAGTCCCAACACGAAGCAGACAAGACATAACTCCGGGTGGCACTGTCTACAGCCGTTACACATAAATACCTAGTTTGGTTCAGCTCGACTGCAATGCAACACTCGCGATGTTCAGGTTTAGGTCGAACTCGGCCACTTAGAGTTAATCGTAAAGGTGACAGAGACTTGGCCTGTCCTCCCTTGGTAGTGTCTTGGTCGTTTGCCCACATCAGGCTCTGCCGTCAGCGAATGCGACTCTCGTCGATAGAAGCAACGCCAGGGCCTGATTGGAGTGCCGATAGGATACTCATAGATGCCAAGGGGCCGAAGGGAGAGCTGTAAGCAGGCTAGCATCCAATCCAATGAGCTTCGACATCTCCCGAGAAGAGGGTAGTATTCGCGGGCGCGTCCCAGGGACGCTTTTTGCCCTATTACAGCTACCGGGAGTGTCGATCGGAGGGATCAACAAGCTCAGCCTGGGGCTGATGGCACAAGCAAACATGGTTGTGTGACGGCATGTCTCGTGCCTGCAGGACATGCTGCTGACTGTGACGCCTAATTGAACTCGCCCCAAACATGGGGACCAAAACGGGACATAATGTGCATGGTGATATTTATAAAGATGCGCATCCTCTTATCTCGCTCCGAGACAAGGCCATGCCAAGAGTCAACGGTAAAGACGGCCAGACAATAGGCCAAACCACCACCGACAAGCGGCGGGTGAGCGGGTAGTCCTGTCACACCATGGACATCGCTACATACTTGCTTCAAAACGCCCATTCAACTTGAGGTACAGCCGAGGTATCTTGCTAGAGTAAATGGGCAAGGCGACGCGAAAGACAGCAGGCAGATCTATGAGCCTACTTCTCCGAGGCCCCACGGCTAGACGAGATAGCTGTATCGCCGATACCCATCCCTTTGAAAATCCTCTGTCGCAAACGTGGGTGTGCATGTTAAACCAATTGCCCTAGCGGTCCGTGATGGCGAATCCCGTGCGAAAAGCACGACATCCTCGGAAACGTCCCCGACGGAGACCATGCACACGCGTACCGTACACTACAACCATAACGGTTCCGTACAAATCTAGAACCCCGGTACCAAAAGTCCATTTGAAAAAGTAAGGCTACCGGTAGGATTGGCAGTTTTGGTTGTCTGTCCCCAGAAATTCCGTTGCTTGGAGCGCGGCCGACGCTGGGTTTTGTGCAATTCGACATCTCGGCTCCAGTATGGCGTGCTTGATAACCCCAGCTCCGGCAACCCAGCCAGTCGCTGATGCTTACCCGCAGAAGAGAAAACTTTGGCGATATCGGTATAGACCCTGTTATCAATATCTTTTAAGTATGTTGCAATCGGCTTGGCTCGATGCTCCCGCGTCTTGGCTGTGCGTTTGAGTCTTGCATCTGTGGTTGTCAACTGTTCCGAAAATGGCATCGAAGAGCGACGTCATCAAGAGTAAGTTGGTACAAGAAGATAATGGAAACATCGCTAATAAGATTCTAATAGGTGCTCCGGCAATCAGCTCGGCAAGCGACGATGCCGAGAGCTCAGTCAAAGATGGCCAGTTGGGTGTTGTCGAGGTCAACGTCCTGCAGGAGCGGACGATCGGGCTCTTCGGGGCAGTCTCGTTGGTCGTGAACAAGATCATTGGTGCAGGGTAAGTTGTCGGTCGTCGTACCCAAAGCAGAAAACCTATAGGCTAATAATTGCAGCATCTTTTCAACGCCCAGTACCATTTTCAAGCTGTCGGGGAGCGTGGGAATGGCGTTGATGTGCTGGGTCATCGGCGCCATCATCTCGACCTGCGGTATCTTCGTCATGCTGGAGTTCGGCACCGCGATTCCCAGGTCAGGCGGTATCAAGAACTACCTCGAGCGTTCCTTCAGCCCCAGGTTGATGCAGACCTGCATCTACGTTTTCTACTGCGTGTTCCTCCGTAAGTCGGCACGAACTTACCAAGACTCTGCCACCTCAATGACTAACCCCAGTTTTTCTATCTCAGAGGTTTCCGCAAGTAACGCCATCACCTTCTCGTCCTACATCTTGGTCGCGGCTGGCGTCGACTCGACGACGTGGAAGCTGCGAGGCGTGGCCATCGCGGGCGCCGTCTTCTCCGTCGGCATCCACACCGTCGCGCCCCGCGTCGGCAGGGGCATCCAGGACGTCCTCTCGGCGGTGAAGCTTTTCACTCTGCTCTTTATCGTCTGCTGCGGCTTCGCAGCCCTGGCCGGGCACCTTAGAATCGAGAAACCTGACAACTTCTCCAATGCGTTCGAGGGGACTTCCAGCAACGGGTACAACATCGGCTCCGCGATTCTCAACGTCATCTTCTCCTTCCAGGGGTACGACAACGTCAACGCCGTAAGTTGTCTCCAGGTCACATATTGCCTCGGGTTTGTTTGCTGAGACTTTTCACTTCAGGTTCTGTCCGAAGTTCGCAACCCCCAGAAGACTCTCAGAATGGCGCTGCCGCTTTCCATGGGCGTGATCGCCGTGCTCTATCTGTTGGCGAATGTCGCATATGTAGGCATCCTCCCTGGCGTTAATTGTACTTTCGTCAAACTCACACAATCTAGTTCGCCGCTGTCCCCAAGGAGGCCTTCATCGCCGCCAAGGTCACCGTCGCAGCCACTCTTTTCGAGAACGTCTTCGGACCGTCAGCGGGAGCCAAGGCGCTTCCCGCTCTCGTCGCGTTGTCGGCGCTTGGCCACCTCCTCGGAGTCGCCTTCACAATTCGTAAGTCATGACCAGGACATGATTTGGCCAGACGACTGTTGCTAACGAGTGTTTGTCAGCCCGCGTGCTCCAGGAGCTCGCCAAGGACGGCGTCCTCCCCTTCCCGGATCTTCTCATGGAGAACAGGCCGTTCCGCACCCCCGTCTCGGCGCTGGTGCTGCACCTAGGTGTGACGATCCTCTTCATCTGTGCGCCCCCGGCCGGCGATGCCTTCAACTTCGTTGTGTCCCTCTCGTCATACCCTACGACGGTGCTACTGTTCGCGATCACTGTCGGGCTGGTCAAGTTACGCCTCACCGACAAGGCGAACTTTCGCTCGCCGCTCCGGGCGCCGTGGGTCCTCATTATGATCTACCTCGCTGCTAATATTGTGAGTCCCTCGTGGGCTACCGGCCAGTTCAACGCGTGTTTGCTAATGTCGGCAGTTCCTCATCGTGATGCCCTTCGTGAGACCGCCCAACGGAAAGGGAAGTACGTCGTTGCCGTACTGGCTGTCGTCGGTCGTCGCTCTGAGCATCCTGTCTCTTGGAATCATCTACTACACTCTGCGGTTCGTCCTTGCTCCGATACTATTCGGTTACAGACACGAGCAGATCCAGCAGGAGCTCAGCGACGGATCGAAGGTCACCAGATTCCGGAGGATCAAGAGGTGAAGCCGGCCGTGGGTTTCAGGCCGAATGGTTCTAGTTTTTGCATGAAATATCACTGGAGAGGGGAGAAATCCGAGCTACTCAGTTTCAATCTCATTGGAATCATGATCTCTAGCGATGAACCGGTGATGCCGCCAACAGACCAGCAGACTTTGTTTGGGAATGACTTACCTAAGACGGCAACTGGCCTCTCGAAGACGATACTGGCTTACCTAAGAGGAGACTGAGCTTGCTTACCTAAGGGAGGTATGGCTTCATTGCGGCGGACACGCTGATGTGGCTGCTTGTGTGGCTGTGAATCTGGAAATCCCCGGGCCCGTTCATCGGTCCTCAATAGAAGCCGGTGGCTGGGTTGCAATCAGAGCGGACTGAACAATCTTGAAGCACATGTTGAAACAAAACTCCAAATAAAGCATCGTCATCGTTCCAAGGTGGCTTCTCTTCCCCGGAGCCAGCTACCATGGTATCGCAGCACCTTCGCGCGGTGATGTCGCGAGGCACAGCCCCCTGAGCCCCTCTTGGCCCGCGCCCCCAGGTCTACGGCGAGAGGTGGTGGAGACTCGCAATTGGAAATGCGTTGAGCTCATTGATGGAACTTTTGTTGAATGACTTGGTGCATCCAGGGGTCTCTCGACGGGCGATACTCTGCTGCTGCAGCCTGCAGCTTGCCTATCCGGTGATTGGCGAGAACCCCGATGACAGGGGCACCGAAAGGAGATGATGGCTTTTTCCAAGGTTTCCGCGAAGAGAAGGGCTGGGCCAAAGCGCAAACCGATGGGGTCGCGAGGAACTTATCCCATCATTATCGTCGTCAAGATTGGAATGCAGCTTCGCGTGGGGCACAGGGACGAAAAAAGCAGGGGACCTGAAAATGACATCAACGAGGGTTTTCGGCTATGTGACGAAGACGTCGGGAAGATTTGGGGTGGAGTCTGCTGGTTTTCGCGGGTGGAATCGGCTTTCCGACGACGACACGATATCCACGGACGATGTCTACGATGGTATCCACGATGACATCCTACGTAGCGTAGCGTACACAATTCCGAGCCTTACGATGCGTTGATGCGGATGGGGAATAGGGGTCTTGCGCTGTCGCATGCCCAGTTTATTGCCGGACCACAGCAGATGTCATAATAGACTGATGGAAAACCGCCGCTTAGAGGGCGGACTAGAACATCGTCCAGCAAGGAATGGAAGAAACGGAGCCCCCCGAAAGGCCGTTCGACGCTCGTCATGCTCATGCAATAGCTGGGAAGCAGGTGCCTGGCAGATGGCATCTACGGGGGGCTGTGCTGCGCTCTGCTCGTCGCTCAGGGATCTTGAGATGGACAAGACATAGTCCGGTCAGGGGTCATCCCCTTAGGCCCTCGGGGAAGCCTTCAGCGTTTGATGCTTCCCTGCCTCTGTGCTTGGTTACCTAGATCTGTAATCTGATGCTTCACTGAATCTGCAGGTGCTGCGTTGCCCCTGATGGTTCGCTTCCCTCATTCCCATCGCTGCCCTTGAGCTCTAGCTGGCCTCAACACATGGCCAGGTATAATAGGGGATGGCAAGATGGCTACGTCTAGGCCAGCAAGAGATCACCGCGACTAATGGCCCAGAGTCACGTTACCGCACCCGGGCTGTGCCGATTCCACCCCGCAAGTCGGTCGACATCACCCCACAATCGTCGCTCTGGAACGATGGCGGCGCCATGCCCAATTGGGGCCGCCGCTGACCGTGGTGCGATCATGCCAGGATACCACATCTCAGTCCAGTGCTGAGCCTACCGCCATCTGGGTATGGGCTGGCTGGGTGAACCGTGTCACACGAAATCTGCCGCGCATCCCGCCTTTTCGCCCCCTGCGGAGAAGCTCTTCCCTACCATAGCACGCTACGGAGATGCTTGCTTGCTGCCGTTGAGGTGGAGGGGGGGTCTCAGTCTCATCAGATAGAACATGCCAAGGGGGCGAGGGACGAGACAGAACAGAGAGGACCGGGCTTGGTTGGTTGGTTATATGAAAGGCATGGCTTCTGCCGCCCCGGCGCTTGATTTTCTTAGCCCGAAGAACTGCTTCTCTATCCTATCCCTTGCGATTCCCATCCGTACCATCCAACCATCTGTGTCCATCCAATCTCACCGTACATATCCGTACATTACAACCGAGAGACGATACAAATATCGATCCAACCCCGGAAATCCCAACGACCGTCTTCCTCTCATACTACCGCGTCTAATCGACGGACAATGTTCAAACAAGCCTCCCGATCCTTTTCCACCAACGCTCGCCTTCCTCCGAGCTACTTCCTTCAGACCCCCCGACGACTCGCCATGAGATGGTACGTCTACTCTCTATCTGTGTTATCTCCGAGCCGACCGACACCCACTCGGTCCCCGAAACCTGGGGTCACGAACAGGGGGCGGTTCAACACGCAAAGTGGAAGTAAAAGATGAGAATAAGTCGCTGATGAATTGGTTTTGGAATAGGATTCCGCCCACGGTAGCAGTCGTCGCTGTCGGCTACGGCCTCAACACGTATCGCCAGAGCATGGTCCAGCGCCGCATCGCCGTCGCTGAGGCCGAGAGGCAGGCCGTCGAGGAGAGGAAGCGCGCTGCGAAGCTGCTCGACGCCTACGGCGACCGGTCGAGCCTCGAGGAGCTCGAGAAGGCGATGCAGGTCTACGAGGCCCAGAACCAGGCCTAGGGGAATCCCCCGGCTCTCCGACGATTCCACATATTGAAGGCATCACCAAGGGGCACGATTACCGCCACGGCCCCAACATTATCATCAACAACATCAACTGCACCTCGCACTGCAATGCATTGGCAACGGCGTTTACGAGCGGTTACTGGCACATATCATTAGGCGGGGAGATATCACGGGAAAGTCTCCATTTGCTGGAGCTGCACAGATTGAACATGTGCATTTTTTTGAAGTGGAAAGGCGTTACAGGCGATATCATGGCAGGCATGCATCATTATCATCAAGGACTGGACTGGATCGGTATACCCGTTTTACTCTGTACATATCAGCATCCGAGTCTATCGGATGCCATCACAACAACAACCAGCACCACACAAAACATCCATTTTGTCAAACATTCCAGAGTCGCCACCTCTCCCAAACCCCCGCACCTCGTGACCCCGAGCACAACTAAAAAAACCTAAACATGTCTGCCCTAGCGCAAGGTAGGTTTTACCCCAGCTCCTCCCCCGCACGCGCGTCTTGTGATGGCCGGCCGAGACGGTGGCGTTCGCGGGCGATTTGCGAACGGTCGACCGGTCCAATCTCAGTCGCCCACCCGTTGCGTTCGCCCGCACACCACGCAATGGCTGGAATGGGAATTCTTGGCGGCGCTCAGCCGCTCGGTCGCGAAAGAGGGTGACCGACACGAGATACGAGCGGTCGTAGGTACCGACACGATATACGCGATCAGCCTCGTCGCAGTACTGCTTCTCGCCCTTTCCAACGTCAAAATGGACTGGATTGCCTCTCGCCTCTGAGGTTAGGAGATGGATCTCGCAATCTCGACGTTCGTCCTGGGCGCTCCAGATTTTCCTGCTGTGAAGAAATCTGTCGCAGAGCTCGTCTCCGATATGGGTGGTGCCTCGTCACGGTGAGTATTCATCGAGACCACGGGAACGGTCTGATCCAAATGGAACAGTTCCACGCAAAAGAAAGCAAGGCTAGCTAACACTGAACCCGCATCGCACATTAGTCCGCCTCCCCCACCCCGCGTTGCGAAGACGCTAGCCTCGACGACGGTCTGGGTCCGGCACCTACCCCCAGTCATCTCCGAGCCCACGCGACAGGCTATCCACGATGCCATACAACTACGGAACCGCTACCTTGCGGGGGAAGATGTGTCGCGGGACGTTGCGCCGCTATCGGAGCGATTAGACAGTTTGATCGAGGACGCCAGGGAGGCTGCACACGTCCGCGACTTTGCCGTCCTCACGATCGAGGCGACCATCGTCTGCCTTCTGACCGACTCCGGACCGCCGTCGCAGGGGCTTCTCGACCTCGCCCTTGCGGTCAACCCGTTCCTCAACCAACGAGCCGCCGAAGACGGCCCGGATGCAGCCGGACCGAGCACCGGCGGAGACGGGGGCCTGCCTCAACCGTTCAGGCAGTCTGACTTGGCGTTGATCGATGACGCGGAGAAGAACCTACTTGTGTTACTGCACTACTGCAGTTTGGATAATCTGAGGGGCTCTCCAGACGAGACGGTGTCGCAGCTGTCGCAGATGGCGGAGAAGTACGGCACCATCAAGGACCTGGATCTGCGCAAAGAGCTCATCCCTGAGATAGAGGTAGAAAGACACCATCCACCCCCAAATATCGTGGTTGCTAACGCCTTTCCAGATATATATCCACTGGACGATCATGTACCTAACAGCCAACCTCCTAGCCTCTGTCCCTCCCACTTCCCTCTCCCCCGAATCCTCTAGAAAGCTCGAGTTCGAGCAGGGTATCCAGATGAGCCGCCTCCTCACGGTCTGCGAGATGCTCCTGAAGGACGCACGAAGCGACCAGGTCTGCTTCCTGCTCATGTTCCTGCGGCGGTGCGCGGCGTACCAGGACAAGACGTGGTGGCGGTCGCGGGGAAAGCAGCTTCTAAAAGGCCTCAAAAAGACGCGCACAGGGAGAGCGGCCTGGCATGTCGAGTTTGCCGAGAAGAACGTCGCGGGTCTCAAGCGCCTCGAGGACGAGGGGAGCGAGCGCTGGTCACGGCGGGGGTCGTTGATGATTGAGCGAGAGGAGTTTGAGATGGGCAAGGTGAAGGGGGATTAATGCTGGATACTTTTCAGGTCTGGAGGTGTTTGCCCAATGTTGGCAAGGGTCCCTCTCAGCATTCGTCATCCGTCTTCAGTCTTCATTCTCTTCCGGCGGACTATCCGGATACCCGGCCCCACCAAACCCGGATATGTGGGTCTTTCAAGGGGCCGAGTCGGGGATGGAGTCCGGGCCCTCGTTAGTACTAATTCATCTCTCTAGCCCACTATGAAATAGCGCATTTTCTTGGTCAACAGGATCGTCCTCTTGCAACCGTGGCGTCTTCTTAGTCTTGTCGCCAGCAGTCCTGAAAAGAAATTCAATGTGCCTCTCGCCATAAGTCGATCTTGGAGGATTCGTGTCATCAATGGATACCGTCCTAACTGGGTGTCTCGGTTCACTTCCGTTGGTGCTGATGGGTGGACCCCCGGAAGTTGGATGCCTAAACGGTTTCGCTACCGCACTGCGCCGCACTAATGTCAATTCGCAGGCAGGCTGCAGCAGAAGGAAAACTGGCCTTGACGGGATAATACTATCTTCTGACCCCTTGGTCGTGTCGTGCCTACCCGCTGCGTTTTTTCGTGTTCGCATCGCGCCTACCCGTTCCCTTTTTTGGTGTTGGTCGCGCCTTCCCATTTCGCCTTCTGGATCAGGTTACTTCTTGACATTTTTCCTCCCCAACAACATTCACATTCGCTACTTTCCTTAAACACCAACATTCGCTCGCTCTGTCGCCTGCATGGAAATCAATCGCTAAAGCATCATCATCGTCATCCTCACCATGCGCGTCGCTCATTGCATCCTGTCGCTCGCTGCGGCAGCAGGCGCGGCCGCCCAGATCGTCCTCCCCTGGACCACCGACTCTAGCGACTCCGCAAACGACGCGCAAATCGGCCTCGACGGACCTTGGCAGGCCCCGACCGTTCAGATCAACGGAAAGACGACGCCCCTCTGGCCTGGCGGCTCCAGCGTGACCGACCTCCTGACGAAGAGCCTCGGCGGCTCATACGAGCCCAGCAGCTCTGCCGTCAAGACTAGGTCGAGCATGGCCAACTCCGACTCGTGGTTCAGCTCCCTCTTCCTCGGCGGCGGTCCCTCCGGCTTCGCATACTACGAAGCGATGCGCATCGACGCGAAGGCCCCGGCCAGCAAGGAGGTCACCGTCAACGCGACTGTCGTCTCCGCAGAGGAGTGGCTCGCAGACAACTCCGCCTCGACCGCCGCCGACGCCGCCATCGGGCTCCTCGGACTCGCAACCAATCCCAAAAGGTCCATCTCCGGCCCGGGCGTCGGCATTCTGGACCAGCTCAAGAGTGCCGGAGAGATTGAGCGGAGGGCCTTCAGCGTACACATGGGCAGCGCGGCGCTCGCCATCCCGGGCTCCGCTGTGCTTGGCGGCTACGAGAAGAATCGTGCGCTAGGCCCGGTCAGCGCCTTCGCTATGCAGGAACAGATGCCCCTCGTCGTTCTCAGCGACGTCGTCATGGGCGTCGAGACCGGCGATCCCTCGCCCTTCCCAGCGTCCTCCTCCGGCAGCTTCTGGGTGGCGCCGAACGAGCTGGGCAGGAACTTGAGCAAGGTTGCCGGCGGTGACGACAGCTCCATCGTCGCGATCCCGAACCCAGCGTCCCCGTACATCTACCTCCAACCGGGCGTGTGCGAAAAGCTCGCCGAGAACCTCGGCCTGAAGCTCCACGACAAGACTGGGCTGTACCTCTGGGAGTCGAGCCGTCCCGGCTCCGTCGAGGACTTCCTCAAGTCCCCGTCCTACCTTGGCTTCGTCTTCTCCGACAGGACATCGAAAAACCTGACGATCAAGGTGCCTTTCCAACTCCTCAATCTAACGTTGAAGCCGCCTCTGGTCGAGAAGGAGGCCGCCTACTTCCCCTGCAAGTCCATCGACTCGTCCTACGGTTTCTGGCAACTCGGCCGCGCCTTCCTGCAGGCTGCCTTCTTCGCCGTCGACTACGAAGAGAGCGCCTTTTACCTCGCACAGGGCCCCGGCCCGGGACTGGAGCAGAGCGATGTGCAGAAGCTCCAGACAACGGGACCCGAGTCGAACCCGATCGAGTCGTTCCAGAGCAGCTGGAGCAAGTCATGGACCGTTACCGGGAGCGGGGCCGCCAAAAACGACACGAAGGACGGCTCCTCGGGTGCTGTGACAGCTGGGGTTAGCATCGCTGCGGTCGTGGGTGCGGCAATTCTGGGCCTGTAAATGTATAACCGCTGGAGGAAGAGACGCAGGGGCCCGGACGCCCTCCCAGACAAGGTGGATGACGCGATGCTTCGGAGCAGGAACGAAGATGCCAGCAAGCATGTCCTGGGCACCAATCCTGAGACGGAACGAACGGCAAAGGTCGAGATTTGTTGGTGAAGACGCGGAGCCGGAGATCGCCAAGTTGGACTCGAGATAGATTCCTGCAGAGACGGAAGCACAGTACTCTCCTGGGGCCGATGCCGTCTGGCCCCTCAAAGAAGATCGGAGTGTACGAGTTACCCGGAGATACCAGGACACAAAAGGCAGGATGATTTAGACCGCGTTTTGCGAGACACTTTATCTCGTAATTGTACTAGTATACCCAATATTAACACTTCTTTTCGGTGATATCAGGAAGTACTTGTGATAGTAATGCGCGGCCCAGCAGTAAGGTGCCGGTTGTTGTTAAACTTCATCGACAGATCTCGGCCAGGACTACGTGTGAATTCCTATTGCAAGGGGCAAACATGTCTAAGCGATGTATGTCTGCCTCTACCAGAATCGTCTCTTGGTCTCTGAAGCAAGCTCTAATCAAATGCGAAGAGAGGCCTGAAACATTGGGATCTCGGGGCCAACTGCTGTGCCGAAGGGATACGAGTCACCCTCGCACTCCGTCCCGGCCTCGGGCAGGGTGCCGTTCTGGAAGTACGCCCTGATATAGTGCTTGGTGCACACCGAGGGGGCGGCAAGGGAGGTGTGCTGGGTGGTGTCAGTCGCGATGACATATGATTCTCGAAACCAGACAGGGGTACTTACGCCGTAGGAATTCTGCACCAAGATCGTGGATCCGGGGAACCCCGCAGAGTTGTTGCGCGCGCTGACCAGGGGCGTAATGTTGTCGAACTTGTTCGCGATGAAGAGGATGGGGTGAGCCGTTTCCCCCTCGAAGGGTCCTGCTTCGGTGTTAGAAGGCATCCAGCCAAAGGTTGAGAACGGGAGACTCACCATCAAAACGCCACTTCGGGCGGGTCTCTCTCTGGGTGCAAGTCAGAGAGTACGGGACGTTGAGGGACCCCGTCGCAGGGCTGAGCTTGATGAGCTCCTCAGACTGCTTCTTCGCCTCCTCCAGGGTCAGGTTGTATATGGGCAGATGATCCGCGCACATGATGACGGGGAACGCATCATCGGTGCCCTCGAGGATCACGGGGAACGGCTCGAACGGCGAGACGGGCCGCGGCGAGCAAAGCGGCGCCGGCGCCGGCTTCTCGGGGTTGTAGTGCTCGTAGTACGGCCTACCATCCCCCTTCTCTAGCGCGGCGAGAGTACGAGCAAAATTCTCGAACTGGTACTGCGGCTGATACAGCGTCGACGAGAGCAGGATCTTGACCTTGGAATACGTCACCAGCGTAGGGACGTCCGGCCCGTCCTCGTCGTTGGCCGGGATCAGCACCGGCTCGCGCTTCAGCTCCGCAAGCAACCTCTTGAGACGAGCCTCGATGGCCTGTGAGGTAGTCTCGTGGAACGCACACCTCTCCGGCCCAGCGCCCTTGCAGAACTCGTAAAACCCAAACAGCACCCGGTCCGTGTCGTGCAGAAAGTTGACGTGCTGCGAGTTGAACCACTCGCGATAGTCGACGTTGCCGTCGCTGACGAGCCGCTCGACCTTGTCCGGCCACATGGACGCGAACACCCCGCCGAGCACGGTGCCGTAGCTGAAGCCCCAGTACTTGAGCTTGTCATACCCTAAAAGATGCAAGACTTCCAACATGTCGCGCGCGGCGGAGACGGTGCCGATGTGGTGCAGGATGCCCGAGGCGCTCATGGCCTTCTCGCAGGCCTGGGAGTAGGCGTTGCCGCGGACGAGCATCTCCGCCATGGCGCCCTCGTGGGCGTCGAGGAGGCCTGGGGCCTGGAGGTCCCAGACCTGGCGCTGCTGCGGGGAGGACCAGCATTCGATTCTTGGGACTGAGGCGCCGACTGTTGAGGGTTAGTCAGGAGGATGGGAGTTGGGGTGGGGTGGGACGTACTGCCTCGAGGGTCGAAGCTGATGAGGTCCTGGGGGTTGGTGTTAGCGACGAGAGTGCGCGAGAAGCCAGGAAACTACTCAAAGTGCCAACTTACATGGTTCACGCCAATGATTTCCTGAAGATACTTGCCATGGTGCTTTAGAGACCAAACGCCAGAACCGCCGGGCCCCTATTGTCGTCAGTTGATTTAGACATTGGAAGGCTCAATTCCACATACGCCGGGGTTGAAGATGACCGGGCCCTTGTAGTCGGACTTCTCGGTAGCACGAATGCGCGTGACGGCAAGCACAACTCTGCGATCATCTGAAGGCTCGAGCCAATCCATGGGAAGCTAAGAGGACGTTTCAGCAACTCGGATTCCCAATGAACTGCCGGGGCTAATACTAACATCAAGTCTGGCGCAGTCGTATTCCCCATCCTCGAAGCAGCTGTGCCACTCGAGGGTCCGGCTTGGCTTGATCTAAGCATCCGTCAGCATGAGAATCTTGGGGTAGCGCCGGCGAACATACGCTTGACCAGCTCCAGCCGGTCGACGGCTCCTGCTCCGGAACCTGTCGGTGTGCAGCAGGCCAAGGGGCCGAGACAAAGCTGCCTCTGATGAGGGCCACGACGCCGAGCACCGATAGCGCGCCGGCGGTGACGGCGGCTCTTGTCGTGGGCCTCAGACGTCTCCGCTGCATGGGGGCGGCCGAAACGCCGGCGACAGACTTGGAGTCCATCGTGTTTGGGAGGGAACTAGTGTAAACTCGTATCGTGATCTATATCTCTCGGTAGTGGAGACACCGGCCTGCAGTCTGACAACGGCAGGTCGGGAAGGGGAAAGGGAGGGAAGCACAAGTTGTAATATGTCACAACTTCCTCCTCCTTCTGTGGGGGCCTTCACCTCTCTTCCTTTTTTTTTTTTTCTCTCTCTTCCGGATCGCCGACCATGTGGCCAGGGACACCATCTTTTGGGACCTTCGGTCCGGGAGAGAGTAATGCAGCATGGCCTCAGCTGTCTCGCTTGTTCGGGATTAGTGTGAATCCTTCGAGCATCTTGGCCGCCTCGGACCCGACTCGTCGAAGCCGCTGGTTGGGACGATAGATAAGGCCGTTGAGGGTCTTGCCTAGCCCTCCCTGCATTATCTTTTTCATCTGATTGTCTGACATTGCCTATCCGGGCCGCTCGTGTTTCCTTGCAAGATACGACATGAGAACCGATGCTAGACGTAAGAGGCTGAAGTCTATTGCCTCTGTTTTTCCTATGTTTCTCCCCCACACGACATGAGAACCGGGAGAGAGAGTCATGAAGGTTTCCAGGGCGCGCCTGTGTCAGTTCCCTCCCGACCGTCGTCTCATTTGGCCACGTTTACTTGCTTACGCTTACTTGAGACTGACGCGAGCAAAAGCTTGCCAAGGAAACAGTCAACGGGAAGTCTTTTTGTTTGTTTCGTTTCAAAGCTCAATGTCACACCGCATATGACGATGGACCGCCCACGGGAGCCACGGGCGGGTTCAATCTATTCTCCGGCCCCCCGGACCCCGGCCCGCCTGGGTCCAAGGGTCCTGAACCACCTGATTAGAGCGAACCGCCGGCCGTTAAGTCGCACAATTACTGCACCCGCCATCATTGCTGTGGGGGGCTACTCCGGTTGAGTGAGCGATAACGGACGTTTACGCGTATCTCTCCGTTCCTCAACTCTAAATCAACTTACAAAGAGACAAGTGCCCTCAGTCGCCCCTCAGTGAACCAGATGAAGCCCCTCTCCTGTGGAGATTGAACCTGCTGAAAGGCAAGGAGACTTGGACGAAGATCATCCCGCGAACTGCGATCCTCCACCCTTGGTCGTCGAGAAGCTTCATGAAACACCGTCATAAGACCGGATGATGATGACAATGGCCGCTATGTGATAGGCTACCTCCCCCAGGAGCAACCCCGCGCAATTGCACCATCTGGCGGCAGATACGAGCCGCGGGAGCTTTTTCCAGGGTACTACACTAAACCATAAGTTTGTTCGCATGTCCGTCGGTCCAAACTGTGCCGATCCTTGATAGGACGGGTGGGTGGCCGCCGACTCGGGCCCAGGACCGGCGTCATTTATCTTTGACTTTTGCAACGGAGAGGGGAAGAGGGATCGTCTCAAGGGATAAACTTACGTCCAGTGCCGTTCCGTCATGACTCAAAAGCATGTCAGAGCTGCTGCCGCCTCCGACCTGCCGGATTCCCGCGAATTTCAGGCCACTTCGCCCGAAAACCCGACTTCAATTCGTCGTTCCTGACTAGCAGCAAGCGCGTCGAGAACGCGACAGATTCATGCCGCCGACATGAGCTTTATCCGGTCGCTGAAGGGGCGCTTCCACTCGGACGACAGCCCTCCCGAGCACGCCACTGACGATGCCGCCAGAGACGCCGAGGTCGCGGACAAGGGCCATGCGCTTCGTGATCTCGACCCGGACAGGAAGGGAGACGGGGCCGAGCCGGTCGAGTCGGGTGTCGGCACTATTGAAGCCGCAGAGGCGATATGGGGGAAGAAAGGAAGATGGCTAGTGATCACCGGGTAAGTTCATCGGAAGCTCGAATGTCCATCGCCACGCTGATGCTAACCTTTCGCTACTTCGCAGACTTGCCTTGGTGATGATTGTTTAGTAAGTGCCAATTCCGTGCCTCCCCGCTGTGCCCGCGATGCACCCGACTAACTGATCCCCAGCGAGATTGACAACACGACCGTCAGCATCTACGTCAACTATGCAACATCTTCCTTCTCAGCGCTGTCCAAGGTGGCGACGCTCGGCACCGCCAGCGGCATCGTCTTTGCCGTCGTCAAACCGCCCATAGCCAAGCTGTCCAACGTCATCGGCCGAGGGCAGACGTACATCATGACCGTCTCATTCTACATCCTCGGCTACATTCTCATGGCCTCCGCGAGGGGTTTCGATGCCTACGCGGCGGGTTCCATCTTCTACACAGTTGGCCAGTCCGGCACCAACATCATGAACGACGTCGTCATCGCCGACATCACCACGGCCCGGTGGCGAGGCTTTGCCATCGGATTCTCCTTCTTCCCCTTTCTCATCACACCATGGGCCGCAGCATACATCGTCGAGGACGTCGTGAGACCTGGCGGCGTAGGTTGGCGCTGGGGCATCGGAATGCTTGCTATCCTCATGCCCGTCGGAGCCGCCTTCATCACCGCGACCTTGCTATACTATCAGCGCAGAGCTAAGAGCAATGCCCTCGTCCCATCCCGCAAGACGACTCTGCACGACTTCTGCGCCCAGATTGACCTTGGCGGCTCCCTCCTGCTCGCTGCAGGTTTCGCAATGCTACTACTGCCACTCACTCTCGCTGCAGGAAGCGCGAGTGCGTGGAGAACACCGTACATCATCGTCCTCATCGTCCTCGGCGCGTGCCTCCTCGTCGCGCTGCCCGTGTACGAGCGATTCATGGCGACTCACCCAATCATGCCGCCACGCTACTTCCGCAACCGCACGATCGTTCTCTGCCTCTTCCTAATCGCGAGTGACTCGATCGGCTTCTCTGCCACGCACACCTACCTCTACTCCTGGTCCACCGTTGCCCGAGGCTTTGCCCCGCGGGACGCGACGTTCCTGCAGTACACCAACGGCGTGGTGCAGTGCCTGACAGGCATCACCGCTGGCCTCGCCATGGCATACACTCGACGTTACAAGTGGCTTCTCATCGGGGCGGCAGTCGTCCGGATGATCGGGTACGGGGTCATGCTCCGGCTGCGAGGAGCCGACAACTCGGTTGCGGAACTATTCGTCGTGCAGGCCGTGCAGGGCCTGGGTTCGGGCGTGATGCAACTCTCGGTGCTCGTGCCGGCGCAGATCGTCGTGCCTCACCGGGAAATGCCGCAGATCACCGCCCTCGTCATCTGCTTCTCCATCATCGGGGCAAGTGTCGGGGCCTGTATTGCCGGGGCTATCTACACCAACACTTTCAAGCCGACCTTATACAGATATCTCGGGGCTGGAGCATCCTCTCAGTTGGTTGACTCCCTGTTCGACTCTATCGTAGGGACAGCACCGGCATGGGGAACCCCCGATAGAACAGCCATCAACCATGCTGTGAGTCACTAAAAGATACACGTTTGATAGCTCCGTTAGCTTTATAGACTAACAATGATCAAGTTCTCCGACGTCATGAAATCGACGGTTTACGCTGCCGTGGGAGCTTCCGCCCCAGCCCTGATCCTGGCCTGGTTCTTGCCAAACTTTGAGTTGCCGTATGTCATCCTCCCTTGTCCACACAGTCGCTTTTACTGACTCAAACTAGGGACCGCAACAACCTTGTCGAAGACTGAGACCCCGATTTTAAAAGAAGAATGACTCGGCCTGAAGAAGGCATGTGATAAAAACAACCAAAGACAAACTTGGTTTGATCCATAGACATTGAACAGATCCCGCTCGCAAGATGCTGGTAATAGACGACATGAAAGAGCCGCCTGAACTTTGATGCCAAAGCTGAAAATCGTGATTCTTGGCTCCCCGGCGCTCACCGCAGAGTCGACCGGTCGGGGCGTCGCCGAAACCCACATCGTGGTTTCTTGGCCCGCCAATGCTCCGTTCGACGATCCCTGCAGCTATCGGAGATTAGCTGAGATGGGCAACCGAGTCAAAGTCAAATCAGAGGACAAGTATTTCTCAAGTTGCTGCTCTGTGTTGCCGTGACCATTGAGAGTGGACAGGGTTCACGATCTACATCGTGGGTTTGGCGAGTGAACCTCAGACTTGCTGTTGCCAAGTTGGGCGGCGATCGGTCCGTCCACAAGGCACGAGACCTCCCAAACGCAAACAACAAACAATCACGAAGCGGCTATTCTGGGGGAGATACCGAGAATAGCTCGGTACCCCTTGGTTTTCAACTGCGTACCGTAGCATCGGATATCGTTGACGTGTGCCAAGTTATGGTTATTCTCGAATATGAACCGTCGAAATGTTTGCGCGGCTGCAGTTAGTGTAGGTAGGTCAGCACGCACTCCAGCTCCAGCTGTGGTATTCTAGATCAAGCTGGTGAAACGAGCCGGGCAGCAAAGCCGGCGACGGCGCGGCGCCAACCGGGCCTTAGCGCGGACCCGGGGGACGGGATAACCGCAGGCCAAGGGCCCACACCGACGCCACCCCGCTTTAGCGGACTCGGACCATTTCTTCCGTGCGAGATGCAGGACCCGCGCGGCGCGGGGCGTGCGCATTGTTGATTTCAGGTCGGATGGCTCACGGATGGGGATGGGTCGCGCGCTCGTCCGAGGTCTATCCTCAGCTGAAGGGGCTGTTGGCTTCGACCGAACGAGCGGGCGTTCATGGGCCGCCGTGCTCTAGACTGCATCCCGTGCTGAGGCCTCTCCATGTTGTCAGATGGTTAATGATCCTCGAGGTGCTGAGACTGCGGGGCATTAGGATTATGATCCTGATGACATTGTGACAACACCAGCATAGGCAAGGACAATTACTGGTCCCTGCTTCCGGCAGTTCTGCTTTTACCACAATAGATCGACCTGCTCTGTCTCTCAGGCTTTGGCTCTGACCATCGAAATGTGTCCGAAAGTGCATCTAATGATCGCCTTCACTGTCAATGGAGGCGACACTTTATTGTAATCAAAAACTAGAAACTGAGCGCTCAATCTTGAACAAGACTCGAGATTCAGGTGGCTCAGCCGTCGAATAATAGCATTATTCCATGTCCTGAGCCTCATGAACCTTACGGGCTAGTCCAGACGCCTCTCGGCCCAGAATGCACAACGTATTCTTGGCCAACAAGGAAATTTTCGTACCAGATGCTCGGATGGTCAGCCTACTAGTTGCGTGTAGATCGAACTTTCACATTGCCAAGTCGACAAAAATGGTTCCGCACTGTTCTAGTTCGGCGCCCGTTTGAATGGCTAAGGCCGGGTCGAATCTCCCACAACGTCCGAGCAACTTTGTGGCTGTATTCGCCCACGGATCGTTCCAGCTGGTCGCGATGCAGGGCCACAGCAAGAAAAACCAGCAACCAAGAAGAAAACAAACAGGCCATTTGATGCATTTCACGAGAGCATCAGATCTTATAAATATCCTCGACAGATCCCGTCTATCAGGTTCTCTTTTCCTTCCTCATCACACTCACTCTACAATCACTTCACTCTACTACAACTACAAACAACACAATCACTCACTACCAACAATCCACTCTCTTTACAACTCACTTTCTCTAACCAACCAACTTCCAACCCAACAACCATTAAAATGCATATCCCTACCTTCGGACAGGTTGCCACCATCGGCATGGCCTTCTTCGCCGTCGCCGCCATGGCTGCTCCCCTCGCTGAGCCGGTCGAGGCCGACCTCGCCGAGGTATGAGTCAATCTCAGGACAACAATAACAGCAATCAGCAATCTAACACATCTCGCAGCGATCCACCGAGATCAACGCCCGCGGCGAGGGCCTGGTAAGCTTTCTTCCTGACAAACACAAGAAACACATCTCTAACCACATCTCACAGGCCATCGCCGGCGCCGACATGGTCGCCCGCAGCGCCGACCTCGAGGAGCGCAACTTCAAGAAGAAGTGCAAGCGCACCAACAAGAAGGGCAACTGCACCGACTCCGACTCCGACTCCGACTACGAGAAGAAGAAGAAGTGCAAGCGCAACAAGAAGGGCAAATGCTACGACTCCGACTCCGACAACGAGAAGAACAAGAAGTGCAAGCGCAACAAGAAGGGCCAGTGCTACGACGACAAGAAGAACGACAACAAGTACGATGACAAGAAGAACGACAACAAGTGGGACGACAAGAAGGACGACAAGAAGAACAACAACAAGTACGACGACAAGAAGAACGACAACAAGTGGGATGACAAGAAGAACGACAACAAGTACGACGACAAGAAGAACGGCGGCAACAAGGGCCACTACTAGACCCGAGTAGGCCGATGAGTCCTCGGCTCAGCTCGAGTCCACCACCAGCGATGGACTCAATCGCCTTCAACCATGGACTTCCGGGATGACGATCACGGGTGGGAAATGGCTTGGGGCTCTTACCTTTCTTGACCCTCCTTTAGTCTACCTATTATCCTGTTTCACATTCTTGATCTGTACACCTTTTTTACATTCTTCACAGTATATATAATACAAACCACATATATTTCTTTTACAAATCTCAGCCTCTCATCGCTTTGTGCCTTTTCTTCGTCTCCATAAGAGATTCAGTGACATGAAGAATTGTCGAGCAAGAGGCAATGATAATTTCCAAGACGTCTATGGTATTAATAATAAGGTCTGTCTATCAACTCTGGTTGGCTCCTCTTCAAAGCTCTCAAGGACAAGCGTAGACGATCCCGCAGGTGTCGCACAAAATGCCTCTGTATCGGCCGCCCGTTCTTCTCCGCCATGTGGCTAAGCCTGTCGATCAAAATACCCAACCGCTTGGCCCGCGCACACACTAGGCTATGAAGCACATGCAACTCGTCCTCCTCATCCAGGGTCCCCAACATAAAGGCGGGCGGCGGCGTGCATATCGCGCTGCCACTCTTGCTGATTGACGACGACCCGTGCAAGCTGCCCCGGTTGCTCGATGTCTCCGCCGCATCGTCAGGCCTACCCGGGTTTGGATCGTCCCCTCCGACCCGGGGGACGAGGTGCTCTATCCCACCGATCATCATGTCGCAGACGGAGATGTGCAGCGAGATGAACTCTGGGCGCGAGCGGTGAGATCGACACTCAAAGAGCGTGTCGAGGCCTTCCATCGCCCGCTTCAGGGAGTGCAGGATCTCGGCCGCCGGCGCTGGAGACGAGCTGCGGGTGCTCCACATCAGATTAGTGCTAACGTCCTCGTTCTGTAGCAGGGAACGGCCGTAGCAAACGCAGGACTCTTCTCCATATGCAGGCTCGTCGTCATCGAAGCGCGAGCGACTGCTGCCTTCGGACCAGTCGCGGTTGCGAGACAGTGACCTCTGCCTGTACTGCCTCTTATGGTCTCGTCTAGTGTGATGCCGATTGGCGTCAGGAACCACGGCTGATATACTGAACCAGTGTGGTGCATGAAGCGGCATCGAGTCGACCTTAGACGAGGGTATTACAGGGCTTCCCGTAGCTGTGCTAGTGAAGGTGTCGCTGCCTGCCATGAGGACGTGACGTTAGCCTCAAGGTAATACTTATACATGATGTCCATAAAAAGGAAAAGACTGGACAGCTTACTGCTAGAGGCGAAGAAGCTATCTAGGTCGTCTGCAGACAACACGTCGATAGTATCTGACTGGTACGGAGAGAATGACTGGGGCTCAAAGGGGAGGCAATGTCTTTGAACCAACATAGTCGAGTCAAGATCTCCGTCAACACCCGAGGGTCTCTCCGTCGTAAACCTGTTGTTGTCTTGAAGCCAAGAATGGTGTGTAAAGTCGCCAACAGACGGCAATCGTCTTGTCTTGCAGGTGGGCGAGGCTTCGTAGCGGCATTCAAGACCGTTTGACCGGCATCTCTGGCAGCCATCTTTTTCGCCGCTGCATTTCAACTACCAGACAGAACACAAAGTCAGCCGAAGTTCTTCGACGGACAACCCGAGCAAGCTCCTGTTGGGTTTCTGGTTTGAACTTACCTTCTTTAGTCTGCAAATGTCGCATGCAATACGCGTCAAAGGACCGCGGCGTCTTTTGGTAGGATTGTTGGAGCACTTCCCATCGGAAATGTCAAAGTCGATGCTCGCGTTGCGGGACCGCATATCAAAGTCGATCTGATAATTCAGACTTTCAGCGGGAACTTGCGGGACTGTATCCGCCATTATGCTCTGAGAGAAAAGCTTGGCAGTGTCTAATTTGACGAATGTCCAGAAGAGGAGAGAACAGAAGGAATAGACGGAAGACGGGAATCAGTTGGCACAGTTTTAGAGGGCTACTCGCAAGAGTCGTTTGAGTCCGGAGAAATGTCGTTCTAGTTGTTGTGATCAATGCTGATTTTCCGGGGGAATAGAGTTACCAAAAGGAAAAGTAAAAGGCCTGGCGGAGAGGAATTCCGCCAAAACGAGAATGGGCGGCCTGTCGATATGCCCGTCCTGCTAAGTTGCTGTCGCTTGAAAGTGCCACACCCGTCGACATTAGAGTTCATGTTTTGGAGGGAGGAAACCTGATCTGCTATCCAACCGCGTGTGCGCTGGTTCGTCTGCGCCGTCAAGACGCCTCGCTTGGGACCCTGACGCAAGGAGATTCCTGCGATCACTTTTCACATCCGCCGGGGTGTCTTGGCAATCATAACGGCACGTCAGAGGCATTGGACGATCTCATGTTGACTGGCAAACGTCGGTATCCCCGCGTCGGCTACCGATGTTTTGGATATGGGAAACTCAATTCTCGTGATCGCTCTTCCTGTCGAGTGCTGGCCATCCCATTGAACGAACACGCCCAATCACTCAACGTTTCAGTCGATGATCCATTTGGCCAACCCAGCATGGCAATTGTATCCACGAATCTGACTGACTGCCGTTTCAAGGCTGCTCGTGGCGACAGGCCATACACATAACACACGTATCAAATAATATCCGACGAGTCATTTCCCGCATTTTCAGCCCCAGCGACGTGGAACGTCGACCGAAACATACTGGCGATGTTATGCCTCTCAGGGACAAGTCCGAATGGTACAACATCGAAGATGACCGCCGAGAACGAACGGCCGCCTCTGCGGTTGGTGCGGTAGTCAAGATGTGCCCGAGTTCAGCAGTCTTATAGTCGTGCAGGTCAACCGTGTAGCTCTGTCGATCCAAGACGTGTAGAATATCTCACACTCACCTGGAGCTTGAGCTAGTTGTTGAGGTGAGCCTGGAGAACCAATTTTCGCCTTGAATATGGATGTATCCGGCAATCAGTCCACGAAAGTGGAAAGCTGGTACTTTGGAATTGGGAGAGACAACGACCCTCAGCGCCTGAACACTGGCAACACTGGTGGTTCGGTACGTCTGGATCACTCTGCCGATAATGGCAAGGAGCTTGATGAAGACCCGGAGATGACCAAAGAGGTTGAGATCAATTATCCTCAAGGCATTAGTTTGGTCCTCATCATGACTGCTTTGTCTCTCGGCCTTTTTGAAGCAAGTACCCTTGTCAAGTCTTCTTCTCAGAACCCAGCTTTAGGGCTATCCGCGGCCTGCACTAACACAAAACGTGCAACAGTTTGCACTTGATGCCACGATCGTTGCGACCGCGATCCCCGTCATCACGACCGAGTTCAGGTCTCTAGCGGATGCCGGCTGGTACGGCTCCGCCTACTTGATGACAATTGCCAGCTTACAGGTCCCATGGGGCAAGCTGTACAGTTTCTTCACCCCGAGATGGATCTTTCTCAGTGCCCTAGCTATCTTTGCCGGAGGTAGCGTGGTGTGCGCCATCGCACCCAACAGCACCATTCTAATCCTCGGACGAGCTGTCCAGGGCATCGGAGGAGCCGGTCTGACTGGCGGGGTCTATGTCATTCTCGCGCTCGTCATACCGAGAGAGAAGACGCCAATCTTTCTCGGCGCCTTCGGTGCCATCTTTACAGGTGCGAGCTCTCTTGGTCCCATCATCGGTGGTTTCTTCACCGAGAAGCTTTCTTGGAGATGGTGGCGAGTAGTCCTGTTTCCACGGAGTGAATAGATGCTGATAGAAACTACTTGAACAGTTTTTGGATCAACATACCCTTCTCCGCGCTCTCCGCCATCATTGTTCTTTTGTACCTCAAAGTCCCTCCCACGGTCAAGACTGTCGAGTCCCACGGGAAAGATATTCTTCGGCAGATGGACTTGGCCGGCGTCGTCTTGATCACCGGCATCATTGCCCTTTTTGTGACCGCGATGGAGTCGGGTGGCATTAAGCACGAATGGGACTCTGGCTTCGTTGTGGGGACGCTGATGGGGTTCATCACGCTCTGTGTCATCTTCGCCTTCGAGCAGTATCTCATGGGCGAGAACGCTCTCCTGCAAGCGAAGTTCTTGGCCAACCAGAAGATTGCATTTCTATGTATCTTTGCATTCATGTAAGCCAAGACACCAGAACCAATAGTATGAACCGTATCAAACATACCTAACTGACTTCCCTTCGACTTGACAGGCTTAGTTCCGTGGCCTACTCGATTCAGTTCAATTTGCTCATCTACTTTCAGGCGGTCAAAGGATTTACGCCGGCACAGAGCGGTGTCAACGTACTCCCAATGTTAATTGGCGGTGGTAAGCACTACTCTACGATACTTTGCTGGGCATTTATGTGTGTTCTCAAGCTAATACAACCTGTCACCAGCCTTCTGCACGCTCGTCTCGAGCATTGCCTACTCCAAGTTCAAAAATGACTGGGTGTACTGCGTGCTATCTGGAGCACTCGCAGTACTAGGATCGGCGCTGTTTCTCCCCTTATCCCCAGATTCAGGTACAGCGCAGTATATCATTGCGCAGATCATCGTCGCCTTTGGATACGGTTTGGGAACCCAGGTTCCAGTCCTGGCCGTCCAAGGTACCGTCAACCCGCAAGATATACCCACGGCCACTACCATCGTCCTACGTAAGTTTGCAAGTCTAAACCTGCACAGATATTTCTGCGGCTGACCGGGAGAAAACTCCAAACGACCACAGTGTTCCAGCTCTTCAGCGGCGCCCTTGCCGTAGCGGCCGCTCAGAATCTGTTCAACAACATCATGCTGCAGACAGCCCTGCGCCTGGCTCCCAGCCTCAGCGCCGGGCAGATCCTTGCCGCGGGGTCTACCAAGCTGGCGAGGCTCTTCCCGGTCGACGTGGCGCCCAACGTGATCACGGCGTACATGGAAGGTCTTCGCGCGTCGTGGGCCATGGCGGTCGGTTTCGCGGGCTCTGCTCTGGGTGCGGGAATGTTCGTTGGGACTTAAAATGGATGAGACGCATCGATACTGGGTTTCACCTGAGCTTTTGCTGGTCAGGTTCCTGCATGTATCCTAGAGAGGGTTTTTCTGCTCCGCTTTTCCCTCGTTCTGTTTCTCAACGCGTGGTAGATGGTTGATAATAGACTATAACCTTTGTTGAGTAAGGTTTCCTCCCTCGTTATTCACGTGTTCCGAGGAATTTGTTTATCTGCGGTAAGGTTTACTTCCAATATACCAGCTGCGATGAGATGACAACCTACCTAATCTCGTCCATTGAACTTGAACACAGACCTAGACACGGTAAGTATCACGAATACGACGCAAACACGACGTGTCGATACAAGTGTCATTTCTGATTAAAGGTTCTACCAGATGCTAATGGGCAAGTCGATAAACTTCAGACCGCTTGCCGTGTCATCTACTTCGACAAACCCTTCTTGACCAACGACTCAGGCATTTCCAGTCGCCGCACGGAATGCCTTGAACATCTCCCACGACTTTTCCGCATTGTGACGGCTGCCTTCTGACACGAAGTTGTAAGGCGGGTCGCGGACCGTGGGCTCATCGTCGTGAATCTCCCCAACTTGCCCGTTGATAGAGGGGTCTTCGACCAGCCGCAGCCCTTTGATCAGGGTGGACATGGGTGTGACTACCATGTGCTTGTACAGCTCAGGGTCAGGAATGATGTTCGTGACTGCTTCGTGTCAGCTCTCTGAGTCATGCTCGGCACGCCATAGCTATCTCCGGATTGGTGGGGGAGTGCATACCAAGAGCAGCGGGCGCAAAGGTGTTGATCTGAATCTTGTGTTCCTCGACAATCGGTGCTGTCGAGCGGACGAGCCCAATAACTCCTGCCTTTGCAGCCGAGTAGATTGGCCCGACAGGGAACGGATAAAGGGCCGCATCAGAAGCCGTACAGATAATGGACCCGCGGGACGAGCCGGCCACTTCGTTCTTCACCATGTAGTGAATGGCCAGTTTCACGGCTATTGGGGGATATCAAGTCAGTAAGATAGAGACTCAGCCAGACGTTATGTCGCCGGTCTACACATGCACTTACAGTTGATGACGGCGTGTAGATCGACCTCGACGACTTTCAGATTGGGCTCCTCGGGGGCTTCTGGGTTGATGGTAGCCAGCGCATTGGACATCCCCTCAGCAATGCCGGCATTGGCGAATACGATGTCGATTCTGCCAAAGGTCACGTAAACCAGGGCAAAGGCTTGTGCCTGCTCGTGCCAAGACGAGACATCGCACTTGTGGAAGGTGATGGTGGCCTGCGGGTACTCGGCAGCGAGATCAGCAGCCACCGAATTCCCGGTGCTGGGGTTCAGGTCGAGGATGGCGACCTTGGAGGCCTGAGACGCGAAGTGGCGGGCTATCGTTAGGCCGATGCCACTGGCGCCGCCGGTGACAATCACTGACTTGGGTGTTGTGGATGTCGACATTGTATTGCGGTATCAAAGTTGAGGGATTGAATGGTTGGTAAGAGACGGAACGAGAAGCCAAGAGAGAAAAAAAGACGACGTATCTGATTCTTTGATGCGGCAGTTTGATACAAACGGGGTTGTAAGAAATCCATCCTCGATCACCCTCAGTCCTCCAAGAACAGCCCTCCAAGAAATAATGCCCCGGGGATCTCAAAGTGCCAGCCCAAGAAAGACTACGTGACCCAACAATGTGCCGATACAAGCGAGTCCGATCTTGAATCGCTGCCATCTGAAGTTGTAAAAGTCACAGAAGCACCTTGAAACCACCTCCGGCACAGCTCGGTTGTGCTGGATTCGAAAACTCAAGGCCGGTCAAGAAACTTATTATTACTACTCTTGGGACATGTCCTGGCTTCCATGAGACATTGTATGGCTCAATACATCGCTCGCAACCAGAGGTTGAATACTCCTGCCGCCGGCAAGCCCGAAGCAAGACAAGGCCGGCACCGTGGTAGGCAGATTGACCTTGAGGCATGGGGGGCCTGGCCCCAATCGGAGTGTCATGAGGAAATAAGCATAAACCTTGCAAATAAATCGGAGTGCTAAGGTTGTGCTAAGGGTAGCTCCGACGGTTAAGTGTGGAGATCTCCCCGGGCCTGGGACTGCTCCGGGGTAGGGCTGAGGAGGGATGACCCCAGTTCGTCCGGAGCAGGGCTGAGGGGATCCCCAGCTTCCCTGCTGACCGGCGGCTAATTTCGAAACGGAAAAGGCAGAGTATTTTGTATGAAAACCGGCGGCGAAAGTTTCCTTCGTATCTAGCTTGGGAAGTTTTGCTCGGTTTCGCATACAACAAGATGCCGACTCGGAGTTGTCTGCGGGCAAAGTCGCCAGCCACCCGGGCACGGCGCCGACTCCGACTCCATGGATGAGTGAATGTTGAGAGTCGAGATGCTTTGACCATCGTTGAAGGCCAGCCGCGTTGTGGCTCCGCAACTCCATATGTGCGTTGGAAACAGCTTTTGAAGCATTGTAGACTGTAGGCCTGATATAGGTAGCTGAAGTTGAAGTACATTTAATTACCTCTCTCAAATTGACGCTGAGCATCTGAGTCCTCAAGCCCTTGTCCCCATCATATCACCTTTCAACACTGGATTTACTTGGCCGTTGGAACTTCTAATACCCTGTTGCATTGCCCCAGATAAGACCTCTTTTCATATACCCAGAACTTCGTATACACGATACTCAATATGCCTTCAACCGGCAATGAGGAGCGCGTTCCCATCGCAATCGTGGGTATTGGATGCAGGTTAGTCACGAAATAGTGAGGAATTTCAAGTCAAGAGTCGGTTTCTGACAGCTTTGTCTACAGATTCCCCGGTGACGCAGCATCACCGTCCAAATTTTGGGAGCTTCTGAAGAATGGCAAGGGTAAGTCTTGACCCTTCAGGGATACCTTATCCACAAGCAACTCGGCTAACCATCTCCAAGATGCCTACTCGCCCAGTTCAGATCGCTGGAACTCAGACGCATTCCACCACCCCAACAGCAAAGATCGCGTCAATACTCTGGCAACAAAGGGTGGACATTTCCTCAAGCAGGACCCCTATGTATTCGACGCGTCTTTCTTCAACATCACGGCCGCCGAGGCCGCGGCATTCGACCCGAAGCAGCGCATCATGATGGAGGTCGCCTACGAAGCCCTCGAGAACGCCGGCATGCCACTGCAAAAAGTCGCAGGCAGCCAAATGGCCTGCTATATCGGCTCGTCAACCAGCGACTACAGGGACATGGTAACCCGGGACTTTGCCAACTGGCCTAAGTACTACATCCTTGGCAACTGCGAGGAGATGATCTCGAACCGCATCTCCCACTTCCTCGACATCCACGGGCCCAGCGCCACCATCCAGACGGCCTGCTCGTCAAGTCTCGTGGCGACCCACCTGGCCTGCCAGAGCCTGCTGTCCGGCGAGTCAGAGATGGCCATCGCCGGCGGTGTGGGCCTGGTGCTCACTCCGGATGGCAACATCCAGCTGGCAAACCTGACGTTCCTCAACCCCGAGGGCCACTCCAGGTCCTTCGACGCGGACGCCGGCGGCTACGGGCGCGGCGAGGGTGCTGGCGCCTCGTTCTCAAGCGGCTCGATAAGGCCCTCCAGGACGGGGACCCGATTCGCGCCGTCATCCGTGCCTCGGGAGTTAATTCCGACGGTTGGACGCAGGGCGTCACGATGCCCTCGGGCGAGGCCCAGGCGGCCCTTATTAAATACGTTTACGAATCTAATGGTCTTGACTATTCATCCACCCAGTACGTGGAGGCTCATGTTAGTACCGGAATCCCATCCACACCAGATCATGCTTTTTTCTGACTTCGTGTTTCCTCGACAGGGTACCGGTACCAAGGCTGGCGACCCCCAGGAAGCTGGTGCCATCCACCGAACTATCGGTTCGGGAGCTTCTAAGTCGCGGAAGCTGTGGATCGGCAGCTTGAAGCCCAATGTAAGTGGACAATATCCATCGGCCCACCACAAGAAGGTCAACTGACACCGCGATAGATCGGCCATCTCGAAGCCGCAGCCGGTGTTACTGGCATAATCAAGGGCGTTCTGTCTTTGGAGAACGGCTTCATCCCACCTAACATCTACTACAACAAGCCCAACCCCAAGATCCCCTTCGACGAGTGGAACATGGCGGTGCCCACGAAGCTGACCGCCTGGCCGATGTGCAAGACCAAGCGCATGAGCGTCAGCGGCTTCGGCATGGGAGGCACAAACGGCCACGTCGTGCTGGAGGCCTTCAACCCGGACCACTGGAAGTCCCTTCTGCATCCCAACGGCGTCGCTCACGAGGAGCCTCGGGCCAAGAAGAGGCTGTTCACCTTCAGCAGCCATGACCAAGCAGGCTTCAAGCGCCTTGGCGAGACACTTGCCGACCACCTCGACGGTCTCGGCCCGGCCGCCTCGAGCCCCGAGTTCCTGGCTGAGTTCGCCCACACCCTCGCCGTCGCTCGTTCGGGACTGTCCTGGCGAGCGAGCTGCGTCGCAGAGACGGCCGCGGATCTCCGTCACCAGCTGACCTCCGGCATCACGGAGAAGCCCACGAGAGCTCCCGAGGGCGGCCCACCCCGGATCGGCTTTATCTTCACCGGCCAGGGTGCGCAGTGGGCCGGCATGGGTGCCGAGCTGCTCGACTCCCACCCCGTCTTCCGAGACTCCGTGGCCCGATCCGCCGCACTCTTGGCATCCATGGGCTGTGACTGGGATCCGGCAACGGAGCTCCGTAGGCCTGCCGCCGAGTCGCGCCTCAAGAACCCGGAGATCAGCCAACCAATATGCACTGTCCTCCAGATCGCCCTTGTCAACGAGCTGCGGTCATGGGGCGTGACCCCTAGCCGTGTCGCTGGTCACTCTAGCGGCGAGATCGGCGCAGCGTACTGCGCTGGTGCCCTGACGCACCGCGATGCTATCGCCGTCGCGTATTTCCGCGGCAAGGCGTCTTCTGGGCTCGTCGGGCTGAAGGGCGGCATGATGGCCGTTGGCTGCTCGTTCAAGGAGGCCCGCGAGCTGCTTGCCTCGCTGTCCAGCCACCTTTCGGGCGTTGCGACTGTCGCTTGCGTCAACTCTCCCAGCAGCGTCACTCTTTCGGGCGACATAGGGGCCCTTGAGCAGCTACGCGGCTTCTGTGAGAAGCAGAAGGTCTTCGCCCGCATGCTTCAGGTCGACGTCGCCTATCACTCGAGCCACATGCAGGGCGCCGCGGCGGACTACGCGTCCTCGATCGCCGACATCGAGCCCAAGAGCTCCGAGACGGACGAGGTCACGATGGTCTCTAGTGTCACCGGCAACGAGACGGCCCCCGAGCTCTTCGCCCAAGGCGTCCCTGTCAACGTCCAGAGGGTCAATGGAGATGATCATTGCAAGCTGCTCACGAACCTGCCGCCGTACCCGTGGAACCACTCCAAGGTGTTCCGGTGCGACTCCCGCATTGCCAAGGAGTTGCTGGCACAGAAGTTCCCAACGAGGAGCCACCTCGGCGCTCCAGTACCCATGATGGACGAGACGCAGCACGTCTGGCGGAGCTTCTTGCGGCTTGAGGATGAGCCCTGGCTGCGTGGACACATGGTTGGCAGCACCGTGCTGCTTCCGGGGGCCGGAATGACGAGCATCGTCCTCGAGGCATGCCGACAGCTCGTGGCCCCCGGGAAGACAGCCCGGGCCTTCCGGCTCCAGGACGTTTCTCTGTTCGCCGCAATGGCCCTCCCCGAGGGCGTCGCAACCGAAGTCATCGTCCACATGAGACTGCACCTCTCATCAACGCTCGGGTCTACCCCGGCCGTCTGGTGGGAGTTCACCATGTCATCCTGCGTTGGAGGCGACCAGCTAAGAGACAACTGCCGCGGTCTGATGACCATCGACTACACCGAGGACACAAGCACCCAGATGGCCGACGAGGACGCCGCCATTGCAGCTTCTAGGGTCCAGGACTACTACCGCGTGCATAAGGAGTGCACCCTCGAGTACGCCAAGCAGGACTTCTACAACCACATGAACAAGGCGGCGTGGAAGTACGGCGAGGCGTTCCGGGGCGTGCAGAACTGCCGCGCAGCGCTGCCGTAAGTGCAAGTGTTTCAACAGAGTATTCGAGTTAACCGATCAAGGGATCCCATCACGACTTCCCAATCGAGTAAGTCGACACCCCATAGAATTGTTGAATAACTTGATGTCTTATATACTGGCCAATAGGAGGCCGTAGATCCGCCCCTGCTCCATTTATTTGGGCATGCCCAGCCACTGAAACTGTTGGTAGAACAGGATACCCGATCGGGTCAAAAAGGGGTGAAGCAGTAGTTCTCTGTATATTGGTTCTAGTTACTAAAGGAGTAAGAAAGAAGGAAGTTCGTGGTACACGAACTGCCTTGGATTTCGTCATGAAAGTACGGCGAAACCCCCTGTAATGCTATTGGCTAGGAATAGCCGGGGATTCCCCAGGAATCCTTGTTGGGGCTGGAAGTAACTGAAACCACTTCTGCGCCACTTACTCCCTGGGTTTCCGACGGGTTGTTCCAACAGAAACATGCCACTATTGCCAACCTCGCCATCATCACATATGTTATTGAGGTTATTCAGACCACCCCATGGAGTCGTACGTCTATTCGGGACCACCTCCACGACTTCCGGCGCCGTGGAGAGGATCTCGTGAGGCTGGAGCTCCACTCAGCGGCATCAAAAATACACCTTTCATTCGATCTATGGTCGTCACCTAATATTTACGCCTTTATGGGGGTCACGTATCATTTCATCGATGTCAACGGCACGTTACACTCCCGCCTCATAGGCTTCTCTCAACACCATGGAGACCACAGCGGGAATACCCTCTCGGAGACCCTCCTCAACGTCGTCGACCGATATGGGATCCGGGACCGGATCGGAGTAACCGTCTCCGATAACGCGACCAATAACGACACCTGCCTCCGGGCCTTCTACCGGGATATATATCCCGAGATGACGGAGACGGACGTGGAGGCCCGGCGTTTGAGATGCTACGGCCATATGATTAACCTCGCGGCCCGGGCCTTTTTATTCGGCGCCGATAAGGAAACTCTCGAGGCCGAGTCGGAGTATTACCGGCTTGTTGAACGTCATGAAGATGACCTCGATCTCTGGCGGAGGCTCGGGCCCGTCGGCCGGCTCCGGAACATCGTCAAGTATATCCGGGCCTCTCCGCAACGGACCGAACGGTACCGGAAGGCTGCGGCCGAGATCGACGGCGACTCCACCGACTTCCGGATCTTCTCCGAGTCGTCCCGTGAGGCCCAGCTTATCCTGAACAACGACACTCGCTGGAACAGTACGTATCTCATGATCGAGAGAGCCACCTAGAAGAAGGCGAGATCCAGTCTTTTATACTGTCGAATAACGACGACGACAACGTCAAAAAACATATCCCAGAAGCGGATTTACTGTCATCCGACGACTGGAAGGTTCTTGCCGAGATGGGGATGATCTTGGAGCCCTTTTATCGTCAGACGAAGAGGTGTGAGGGCTGGGGGGTTGGTGATGGGCATGGTCGACTTTGGGAGGTCACGATAGGTATGGAATACCTCCTTTCGCACCTCGTCGACTGGAAGACCTACTACAACTCCACGATCTCTATCGACGATCCTTTTGAGGAGTCACAGCCATCTCAAACCCGTTCAGGACGACCTCGTCGTTGCCGGTATAACCACCAAGCCCTCCCGGATCACGTACGTGAAGACTGGGCATCTCCAGCCTCATGTTCAGCCTCGCGATTTGACTCTCTCGACGAGCAGTGGCAATCCTTCCTCCGTAGCAGTATTGAGCAGTCATGGCAGAAGCTCTTTTACTACTATGACAGGTTGGGGGACTCTCCGCTGTTTTCTGGTGCGATTATTCTCCACCCATCATATGGGATCTCATACTTAGAGGATATATGGAGTGGTGACCACCAAAAGGGATGGGTTGGGAAGGCTCTGAATACGCTCACAGAGTACTTTGATAAGTGGTATCGGCAGGATGGCGCGGAAGAGAGTATCTCCGGCCGCGGAGGCCCTGCCGTCGACGATGGGGCTCAGGAGGATGATGACACTCACTTCCGGCAGTGGGTTAATAGCCGGCGCCGGCGGACCCCACCCCGGACGGATGAGCTCGATCTATACCTCCGTCAACCTCCGGAGAAGACCTC